>FXXK01000084.1:690-169672 GCA_900184695.1 Betula pendula | reverse complement strand
CCCCCCCCTCCCCCCCCCATTTTTTTTTTATGGATCTGATATTAGACTTCTTTCCTCCTTTCCAGACTTGTTTTATAATACGTCCATGTTCATTATTCAAAATATGAGATGTTTGTATAATCATTTATGATGTCTTGTGTATTTGATTGTAAATCCAACAGTTGTTTCATTCATCAATAGTTGTGTTGAAGAGGATTGCAAATTGTGAAAATGCAAGTAGTGCGCACTCTTCTTCATATCTGATGATCTATATATTGTATGTTCTCATATTTAGCAGCCAGTGTATTTTGTTGGATGGCCTTGTCGTAATGGGTTGATTTTGGAAAATGTCTTCCGTAACATTTGATATCAAGTTTTCGTCTCGGGAAGACAAAATGAGTAACACGTGTCGGCATATAATTGATTTTTATTTTTTAACACTAGTCAAAGAATTGTAGGATTAACATTTTTCAAACGAAATTCAGCCCGTGTCGTGTGTGAGACTAATAATTTATGGAAGGGGAAGTAGAGGAAAGGTCCGCGCGTCTGTGTTGCATGTCCGTCTCCTCGAGTTACAGAAGCAGAAGATGGTGAGAAAATGGGAAGAGAAGTGATGGATGAATGATGAATAATTGAATTTCACTACGTTATCTTTTTACTCCATCATTAGAGGAGTAAATGGATAAAATAAGTAAATAAATAAATAAATAGCCAAAAAAAAAAAAAGTTACTTTGTGCTCCACTTCACTCTCTCTCGCCTGCAAAGAAGTCTGTATAGTATTCGGAGTTTAAATAATTTGTGTCATCGACTCATCGTCGAGTCTTGGGTCATCGAGAGTAGACGAAAAAGACGATCAAGTGAGGGTGTTTTGGGATTGTGTATTGATATAGATCATCTTAGACGCATCAGAGAAGGAAAAAGAAGAAGAGGAAGAAGAAGAAGAAGAAGATTAGAAGAATCAAGCTTAATCAGCGGATCATGGCTTCCACCGGAAACCAAAATCTTCAAAACCAAAATCAACAGCAGCAAGGAACACTAATTGATGTGCAAAAGCTGTTCAAACCCTCACCCAATCCTCCTCCTCCTCTTCCTGGCAATCTGAATTCCTCCCCGTCCTTCCCTAGTCCTAGTACTATTCCTTCTTTATCTCCTCCCTTTCCCATGCCTTCATCTTCTTATCCTCCCCCGACCGGCCCTTCTTATCCATTCTACCCCCACTTCCTCCCCCACCCACCATCCCCACTTGACCATTACCAGCCTCAGCCTCAGCCTCAGCCTCAGCACCAGCACCAGCACCAGCTTCTTCCCGCCAGTGCACGTTTGATGGCATTCTTGACCACCCAGAACCCTCCCTCCCCTCAGCCCTCTATGCCCTTCTCTTCACCATCTTCATCGCCATCATCGTCTTCCACTTCCGCCACTTTAACCACCCCCTCCGCGCCTCCTCCCACCAGGCTGCTCAGCACCAAGCTCCCCAGGGGACGCCATTTGATCGGCCACCGCGTTCTTTACGACATCGATGTTCGCTTGCAAGGCGAGGCGCAGCCCCAGCTTGAGGTCACTCCCATCACCAAGTACGCCTCCGATCCCGGCCTCGCTCTTGGCCGTCAGATTGCCGTTAATAGATCTTACATATGCTATGGCCTTAAGATGGGTAATATTCGTGTTCTTAACATTAACACTGCCTTAAGATCTTTGCTTCGTGGCCATACCCAGGTTCGTTGTCTTCCACTACTACCTCTATACTTGTGCTTCTTATCGTATAGACTGGACTAATTTTCTGCCACTTTTGTTAGTTTGGATAATTAGTGCTATTTCAATTTTCATCATTTGCTTTAATGATATTGAAATTCAGAATCGTTTAGTTCATGGTATCAGAACTGCCGAGCATTGGTAACAGACAGGACTTCTGAGCCTGCATTTTTGTAGAAATGTTCCTCCTTTTTTTTCCCCCTTTTTTAAAAAGCAAACCCGGTTTTCACATCTCAAGTAAAGAAATTAAGTGGCATTTCCTGTGAGATGCTCTGATCATTCTTTTTCGCGATTTGCCTTATATTAAGAACTGCTTATCCATGAATATTCAATGACCAACTGCAGTATACGGGTGGAACTTTTAATTTTCAATTTGATATCTTAATTTGTGTTTCTTTATGTTTAGGTTGACCTATTTGTATCTCATCCTTTTGTTGTTTCGCCTTTAATAGTATGAAACTCAGATCTTAGATAAATTCTTTATCACCCTTGTTTCTTTTTCTTATAGGGTCTTTTTTGGTCAATCCTATCTATGTAAGGATCATATACCTGTGTATGTGGTTCCTTCTAAACATATTAAAGACTATTCTTTGACTTGTTATGTATATATTATTGATGCACAATGAATATTCATTCATTTTTTAAAACTCTCTCTCTCTCTCCCATTTATTATATTTGTACATCTTATGCAGAGAGTAACCGATATGGCTTTCTTCGCTGAGGATGTTCACCTTTTGGCTAGGTAGATCTTTGTCCAAAATGTTCACTTGTCTTTTTCATTGGTCTTTTACTGGAAGGTTCTAATTCCCATTCTCTGCAGTGCTAGTGTTGATGGACGCGTTTTCATGTGGAAGATCAATGAGGGTCCAGATGAGGAAGAAAAACCTCAAATTACAGGGAAAATTGGTCTTGCCATTCAGATAGAAGGAGTGGGGGAATCAATCCAACCACGAGTGTGTTGGCATCCTCACAAGCAAGTAATAAGGAATTTGTAATTTGTATTATCAAAGAAGTTATCCTCTAATTTGTTTTTCATTTAAGTGCATTGTGCATTTTTGGCTTATTTTCCTTGGTTGTTAGTTGTATGTATCTTTATGGTTGAACAACAAGAATTGCTCTGCAGGAAATTTTGATGGTTGCAATTGGAAACCGTATCCTTAGAATTGACACCACAAAAGTTGGAAAGGGCGAAGTATTTTTGGCAGAGGAACCTCTTAAATGCCACATTGATACTCTAATTGATGGGGTCCAATTGGTTGGTAAACATGATCGTGATGTTACTGAATTGTCAATGTGCCAATGGATGACCAGCCGTTTAGCTTCAGCATCGATGGATGGCACGGTCTGTATTCTCTTCCCGTTGGCTTTGTGGTCTTCCAGTTTTATCTTTTTTCTTATGCTGGTGCCTTCCATAAAGAAATATACACCACTGTGTATTGAATGTTAAGGTCAAACAGTATGGTTTTCATATCATTGTATGGCCAAATTTGTTGATACAATGATATTTTCAAAACCCTTATGTGATTTTTGGACGGGTATTCCCTCACGTGACATTGAATGGTGCACCTCCATTACTTATTCAGGAAAAAAAAATAATGAATAGAGAAAGAAAGAAAGAAAGGTGGTAATGGGCCGACAAAGAAGTGGGAAATACAAAATTGGGCACTTGGCCCACTCTGATGGTCTTTTCAGCATGTGACAACCTATGAAAATAATGAACAGGCATTTTCCGTTGGTTGTGGAATTTTTGTGCTACTGTATTCCATTTCATGGAGCTAAAAAGTCTGATGTGATTCATGAGTCAATTAGTTTGGTATTGTGAATTTTTAGTATATGTGAAGTTTCTAATTTGATTTGTTTATTGTTGTTTCTTTATTGTTTACTTGTCAACCACTCTTCTGTAACAGGTGAAGGTTTGGGAAGACCGTAAGGCATTACCGCTTGCAGTATTGAAACCACATGATGGCCATCCTGTTAGTTCTGTGACATTCTTGACTGCCCCTCACCGTCCCAATCACATTGTTCTTATTACAGCGGTATATGCTCCTAATCTTTCTTATTTGAACATGGTGAACTGTCATGCCAGACTTCAGGGGCGTTTTTAGAATAGTTTGTTATGTAGCTTCTTTGGTATTCACTTCTGGTTAGTCTGGTGATGGAGATCAATTTAGCAGTTCAAGAATAATCATCTGTATATCTGTTGTTTCCTTCTTTTTCTTTAGGGGCCACTTAATCGGGAAGTGAAAATATGGGCCTCTACAAGTGAGGAAGGTTGGCTGTTGCCGAGTGATGCTGAATCATGGCAGTGTACTCAAACTTTGGATATAAAGAGTTCTTCTGAACCCAAGATTGAGGATGCATTCTTTAATCAAGTTGTAGCCTTGCCCCGTGCAGACCTATTTCTACTTGCAAATGCCAAGAAGAATGCTATATATGCCATACATCTAGACTATGGACCTAATCCAGCAGCAACCCGCATGGATTACATTGCTGAGTTTACAGTCACAATGCCTATTTTGAGTTTGACTGGAACTAGTGACAATTTACCAGATGGAGAACATATTGTACAGGTCTATTGCGTCCAAACACAAGCCATTCAGCAATATGCACTTGACCTATCTCAGTGCCTGCCACCACCCCTGGACAACATGGAGTCAGAGAAATCAGACTCCAATATTTCTCGTGCTTTTGATGCTTCTGATAGTTCTGCTACTTGCGAACCACCTCAGGGAAGTAAACCCACTGAGATGCCTGTAGTTAATTCACCTCCTATACCACCTATTCTTTCGAGCAGCTCTGAAATTGCCCCCGTAGTCAGCCGTCCTGCAAACTTGGCTTCTTCTGAGGCTACTACCTTGCAGGAAGCTGCAATCTCTTGTGTGGAAACAGTGCCAAGTGATTTGCCTTCTCACAGTAGTGCCGAAAATTTACACACTGCATTGCCTCCACTTCCTTTGAGTCCAAGATTAACTCGCAAATTATCTGGTCTTAGAAGTCCATCAAATAGCTATGAGACTAATCCACCTCTCACTGATCATGGTAGTGACCAGCCAGCTCTTGAATATTCGTCTGACCGGAGAATGGACTCCGTAAAAGATAACAAGACTGACACACCTCCATCGGGTGACAATTTGAGGAAGGGTGATAAAAATGCTGCACAAAGTGATATTTCTATGGTTCCCAATCCTCCTATAATATTTAAACAGCCAACGCATCTGGTAACTCCATCAGAGTTATTGTCTAGAGTTTCCTCATCATCTGAGAATTCTCAAATTAGTCAGGGTGTGAATGTGGTAGAGACAAAGGTTCAAGATGTGGTTGTCAACAATGATGCAGAAAACATTGAAGTAGAGGTTAAAGTTATTGGTGAGACGGGAACCAGTCTAAATAATGAGTGTGACCGTCAGAGAGATTCTCATATAATGGTTGTGGAGAAAAAGGAAAAGTCCTTCTATTCCCAGGCCTCAGATCTTAACATTCAGATGTCCAGAGATTGTTGTGTGGGAACTTATAATGTGGAGAGAATATGTCAAACTAATGATGTTGGTGTTACTAAGGCATCAAATCAACCTCCTAACACTTGTGTGGAAGAAGTTCAAGATATGATGAATGATATGCCTCCGAAGGTTGGTGAATCAGAAACTCTCATGCCAGTTTTGCAGTCTCCAGCCCCAGCTCTGAAGGGAAAAAGACACAAGGGGAAAATTTCTCAAGTGTCTGGTCCATCTTCTCCTTCTCCAAGTCCTTTTAACTCCACAGATTCATCAAATGAACCATGTAGCAATTCAGATGCCCCATCTATGGAAACTGCTTTGCCCCGGTTGTCGGCTATGCAGGGGATGCTTGAACAGGTGAGTGCTTTAAATTTCTATGTATGTGTTATTATTAGGTCGATATTTTCTGATGAGCGTAACAATATTGACTGACATCATGTAACACCTTAGTCATACATTGAGAAGACTAGTAGCCTACATAGAGTGGATGGTCTATGAAGACACTTATAGGTGTTAAGTCCCACATTGATTCCTTACTAGGTAAGACTGAGCTTTATAAGTGATTATAGAAAAGCTCCAAATTGACTGATTATTTTGGAGTGATAGCGTAAATGTTACTAACACTTTCCCTTAGTCATTATGAATGGTGTCAAAGCAACTTAGTAATGTCATGTAGTATTGAAGCGCTGCATGACGTGGCCCTAACGAGGACATCAAAGATTTAAGGAGGGAAGATTATAAAACATTGGGAAGATGAGTAATGTTGTGTGCCTCAGAGGTTTTGGGTTTTGCTGTTTTTTGGGCTTTGGGTTTGAGGGCTTGTCGGGTTTTGGGCTTGAGGGTTTTGGGTTTGAGGGATTAGGTTTTTTGCTCGTCTAGAGCCTCTCGTATATACTGCTTGTGTATTTAAGGGCACCTTACGTTTTTTATAAATTTTTACTTATCAAAAAAAAAAAAACAAAGATGAGTAGAGTGGTTTATAAAGACACTTATAGTTGCTAAGTCTCATATTGATTCCTTATTAGGTGAGACTGGACTTTATAAGTGATTTGAGAAAAGTTTTAAATTGACTAGTCATTTTGGAGTGATAGCACATATATGGCTAGTGTTTTCCCTAGGTTGTTACAGATCAATTCACAGATATGCTTTGGTCTTGTCTTTTTAATCTTGTTCTCTTAGGTGACCATTATTTATTCCTGTGTACTAAAAATTTGACAACAAAAATTGGCTCAGTAGCTTTGGTATAAAATGAGTTAAGCCAATTTTGGCATTTAACCTGTTAACTAGTTTCACCCCTGAATTCGTCTTTAGGCAGAATTTTCGTTTGTAAGTACCATAGCTTTTTGGAGTTTTCCTAGTTCCTTGGTAACAAAGACCAGTGTTTTTCTTATGTTTTTTATATTGAAGCCTGAAAAGAAATGACCTGTCATGCAACTTGCAGACGGCTCCTTTACTTGCCCTTCTTGATGTTTTGATCTCTTTTTCTTTTCCTCCTAATATCAATTTTGATGTTTTACCTCATATGGTCTGTCATATGTGCGCTTTGAGTGCTTCCTTTTGTGTACCAAATGTTTGTAGTTAACGATGTCACATTTTATTGCACATGAACTGGATACTTCTAAGATTTACGATATTATACTATACATAATGATAACATCTTAATTTTTACAGAAAATGTATAAATACAAATCTCCTGTGTCTTTTTTCTGCTTTCTTAGCATTCATATTGCTTTAGTCTTCTGTACTCATATTCCTAACGTAGTATATGCTTTTGGACTAATGAATTTATCATATTTTATAGCTAATGAGCACGCAAAAAGAAATTCAGAAGCAGATGAATGTGATTGTTTCTGCCTCAGTTACCAAAGAAGGTAAAAGACTGGAGGGATCCTTGGGCCGAAGCATGGAGAAAGTTGTCAAGGCTAACACTGATGCTTTGTGGGCTCATTCCCTAGAGGAAAATGCAAAGCAGGAGAAGTTAGAACAAGACCGTATGCAGCAGATAACAAACTTGATCACAAATTATATGAACAAGGACTTGCCAGCCATGCTTGAGAAAAATTTAAGGAAGGAAATAGCTTTGGTTGGACCAGCTGTAGCTCGTGCAATTACTCCAGCTGTGGAGAAAACCACGTCATCAGCTATTACAGAGTCATTCCAGGTTCTAATGTTAAAGTTTGCCAAAGTTTGAGGGTGTGTTTGAGTGTCTTATTGGCATTTGAATGTTCAATTCACTTCTGTTCTTTTTTTTTTTTTTTTTTGGAGGAATCTACCTTTTTTTATTGGAATCACTGCCGGAAATGTAGTAACAATCACTAATAATAGGAAATGGTAGAAAAGATGCTTAGTCATGATAGCAGATAATTGATAATAATAATTCTTACAAATCTTAATATTATTAAGTCCCCGGTGGAGCATGCTTTATAAATTTGCTTTGATGGCATTCAATAAATGGGTTTAATTTATAAGATGGATTTTGCTCCTTCAAATGCTTGATGCAACACATTATAGTTTTTAGAGGGATGTTATAGTTCATTCTCTAAACCATCTCTCAACTATCCCTTTTGTGAATCTACCATTGGATTGGTAGGACCTACATGTGGGTCCCACAAATTTAATGGTAGATTCACCCATCCACTTTATGGAGATGGGTGAAAGATGGGATGGAAAATGATTTTTATCATTTCTCTAGTTTTGAATCACCATAGGCTGCTGTAACCCACCTTATTTTTCTGCAAAATAGATGTGTCTGAGTAAGATTTATAATGTGCACCATGCAGAAAGGAGTGGGAGAAAAGGCAGTCAACCAACTAGAGAAAGTGGTTACTTTAAAACTCGAAGGTACAGTGACTAGGCAAATTCATGCACAATTTCAAACTTCTGGGAAGCAAGCTCTTCAGGTAATTGCAAGCAAACATAGATCAATAGTATCCATTTTTTTTTTTTTATAAGTAGTCAGAATTTTATTAAAAAGCGCAAAGGCGCAATCCAAGTATACATGAAGAATATAAGAGAGAAGCCAGTGTATCCATTACAGCTATCATGTGAACCTTTCTTCTTGTCTTGATCCTTCTTATATACCTCACTCTTAGATTATCATGCTTATGATTTGATTATTTTTTTGTCAACTATCCAAGGGCATGGTAGAAACACTGAGCAGGGATCAGGTGATGATTAAGTTTGAGATAGGCTCACCCATGTGTATGGTTCTGAAATGATGTAATTTTTTATATGCATGATAACATTTCATGTATTTTATGAATTATTACTGAAAACAAAAATATAGCCCATCATTAATGAATTCAAAACTCTTGACAATTGTTGAAACATGTATAGACATGCGATTATATGCAATGAGAATCAATTTATATCAAAACGTATTTCCCTAGGCTTATAAAAAAAAAAAAACATATTTCCCTAGAAGAAATATAAGGATCTAATCAACACTCTAAGGAGTGCATATCTTGATTCATCGTTGCCTCTGTCTCCATTGAATCAAGCCTCCAAATTCACCCTTTATTAGCTCATTCACACAAAGCCTAGATGAGTTAACAGGGATTTTGTATGTATGACTCTATTCATATGTGTCTCCACTAATTTTGAAATGATTAATTTAGGAGGGTCTATAAAAATCTTTATTTTCCCTATTGGGTATGTATTTTGGTGAAAAGGATCTTCTCCATTTCAAATGAAATGGAGAGGAGCCGGTTAGTTATGCAATAGGGACAAACTTGTCCCAAAAAAGTGAAATTATCAGTTGCCCCTCTTACTTTAACTAACCGGCTCCTCTCCATTTCAAATGAAATGGAGTTTGGGTCCGTATTTTGGGTTGACTGGAAAAAAATATTTTGCTTCTTCTTGAGCTTGGTGTTTTCTTGGCTTCCTGACATGAATGGTCATATAACCATCTTTTGTGTGTGCATAGACTTAAGTTGCGTCCTTGGTTCTGATGATAATTAGTGTTATATGCACTGCAGGAAGCATTAAGATCTAGTTTGGAAGCTTCAACTGTTCCTGCATTTGAGATGTCATGCAAAGCTTTGTTTGAGCAAGTTGATGCCACATTCCAGAAAGGGCTTAGCGAACATACAACTGCTGTTCAGCAGCAGTTTGAATCTACACATTCTTCACTGGCCATTGCTTTAAGGGTATGTGTAGCTTCACATGATAGTAGGAAGCAGATTTTATTTCTTCTTTAATATTTCTATTTTTTTTTTGTAATCCCAATGGCAATGCCACATTGATGTCAGAAACATTTTTACTTCTTGATCTTGCAAGTTATGTTGGACTAATTATTTCTCACTGTGAGGTATATTTATTGGATGTGAAACAACTATTTTGCATCTTAATTGATGTCTCAAAGGCACATAGTCTTATCTTTCATGTGAATTATTTGTAAAAGAATCAAATATGTTGATAAGTATTGTGTAGGGTTTGGTAGAAACTAAAACTATATAATTTGTATAATGATACTATGCATTATGAAAATGATTCTGCAAAGAAAAGCCTCCTAAGTTTAACAGGTCTCTTTCCCAATTGAAATTGGAGTTATGTCAGCATGTGTAGCACTAAATCCACAAATCCAGGGGATTCATTTAACAGATAATCTTGGAATTGTTGAGAAACAAATAGAAAGATAATCTTGCAATTGGCTATGTGAACAGTGCTCTCATCCATGCTTACTTATGCCCATTCATATTGAACCTTTTTCTTGTCATTGGTGGACTTCTGAAATAGTAAATTTTTGTGGTTTAATATGAGTCAGCTATGTAAAAAGAAAATGTGATGGACATCTCTCAGATAAATGCAATCCAGATTTTCTTGGAATTCTGTTGCAATGGTAAACAACTACTGGTTCATGTATATCTTATAGTTGCTATTGCATGTTCTGGTCATTTGAGTAGGCCATATGTTAATCTCAACACTGCATTTTTTTTTTACTGATGTAACATAAGGTATCTCCATCGATATCTGCTACATTTTTATGTTATTAATATATTACTCCCACCTGGAAACAAAGTTGAATTGTGGGCACTTTGTAATGTGAAGTTTTATGATTCAACTATCACATCTTACTTGTAAAACTATCTATTGATCTTCTGATGCTATTTATAAATCCAAAGGACGCAATTAATTCGGCATCAGCAATCACTCAAACCTTGAGCAGAGAATGGGCCGATGGCCAACATAAGCTGTTAGCAATTGCAGCTGCAGGTGCTAACTCAACAGCAGTAAATCCCTTGGTAACACAGTTGAGCAATGGACCATTGGTTGGTCTTCACGAGATGGTACATGCATATAAGCTTCCTTCTGAGTCTGTAACTGTATCCTTTTTCCTTTTCTTTTCTTTTTTCTTTTTGGGTTTCCAGACGTTTATAAGTCATGTCTGTGTAGGCTGAGGCACCAGTGGATCCAACTAAAGAACTATCTAGATTGATAGCTGAACAAAAATTTGAGGAAGCTTTCACTGGAGCCCTGCACAGAAGGGATGTCTCAATAGTTTCATGGTTATGTTCTCAGGTATTCTCTGCTCTCCACACACCCCCGTATATTATCACTGTCATTTCAAGGCCATGTATTGCTATTAGAGGTGCTGCATGTAGAGTAAAGCAATTTGTCATTTGAAAGATACTTTTCTCAGGTCCCTTAGGACTCGCGAATCTTTTAGTTGATTGGTAGTGATATTTACAATATGGCGCAGAATATTCCTCATCAAGGACCAGCTTTCATATGAAATTGTTCTGGTTAGGAATTGATGAATGAGCACTGTACACCCAGCTTTTACTTATCTATTGGGTTCTACCATTCCCCCCCCCCCCCCTTCCCCTCTGTTGTTAAGAGGGGAAAAAAATAAAAGAAAGTGAGAGAGATAGATTGAGAGTTGCTATGATGCACTATTTAGATTTGCAAAACTTCATATATTAATTTGAGTTTATTTTTCTTTGTGTTACTCTTCTATAGTTCCAATGTCCTAGGGTGGCACCCCTTTCGCACTCTTCTAATAAAGTCGTTACTTATAAAAAGATAAAAAGAAAAGGATCAGCAATTTTGTTAAAATATCCTCTGAAAGCGGTCCTAGATGTCTACAATAATGCATAATACTGAAAGGTATGGATATTGACTTTCTTAAGTCACTTAGAAGCCTTAATTAATTGAAAATCAATAGTTTGTATATGGTTATTTAGGCTTGAAAAAATTCCAATTTTACTTGTCTGTGGCACGTCTGAATGCTCCAGGACCTGGGTTGGGTGAGGAACTTGCGTGGTTCTGTCTCTCTGCATTCGAGTCCATTTGACAATCCAACTGTAATTCCGGTATCTTAGTTATGGTTGAAGGGTGGAGTTGTATTATGTACACTTCGTTACTGGCTCTAATTACCCAGGGACAAAAGACAATGCTTTTCATTTTTGTACCTCTTCCTTCCATCAGGTTGATTTACAGAGGATTTTGTCAACGGTGCCACTTCCTCTGAGCCAAGGAGTTCTGCTGGCTCTTCTCCAGCTACTGGCTTATGATACTGGCAATGAAACACCCAGAAAGCTGGCATGGATGACGGATGTGGCTGTTGCCATAGACCCAGCGGATCCAACTATTGTCGTGCATGTGCATCCCATCTTTGAGCAGGTATATCAGATACTTGGCCATCAACGGAACCTACCAACTACCTCTGCTTCAGAAGCAAGCAGTATCCGCCTTCTTATGCATGTCATCAACTCTGTGTTAATGAGCTGTAAATGATTCTCCTGACTCGGTCACTATAATCCTTGCAAATTTGTAAGTGGAACAATGGGTTGTATAGAAATCTAGGAAGGTCCAGGAAAGAAAGTATATAATTTATGTAATGAGTTGGTGTATTAATGATCCGTGTGAAATAGATATTTTATAAATTCTTGCACCTCTCTTTTGCACTTTTGAAGAATATGACATGAATAACTGCATAGCTTCCCCTTGTATCTCGTTACCTCGATGAAACCATTTTAGCCCTTTCAATAGCAAATGATGTCTCGTTGAGTCGATTTTAAGCCAGTAAAAGAAATGAGAAGTTGGAATGTGGAAAACGAGAAAGCCACATTGTTCTTTTGCACCTTTTTCATGGGCTAACTACAAGAGAAAGCCAAATGGAGTTGCACTTCTACCAGCACTGATCAGTTTCCCACCTCCTGGTGGGACGGTGGAATCCTGCCGTGTACCCATATGGACGTGCAGAAGCAGTGCTGGCCCCAATCGACGAATCGTAGCGAGCCCTGGCCACCGGATCAGATAGTGTCACATAGGCATTGTGAATCTCTATGAAATCCCGAGCATTGGGATTGGAGAAGGAACTGGCGGCATCTGGGTGGTACTGCTTTGCTAAATTACGGTATGCGGCTTTGATCTCCGTTTGGGAGGCTGTTTCCTTTACTCGGAGTAGTTGGTAAAATGTACTGTTGCTACTACCGGTGCTCAATGAGGAGAATAATGACGATGGTGTTTTCATTGTCCTCACTGAACCGTCCCCACTTTCGGTTGCAGTGGCGGCGGACACTGTGATGGTCTTACGTTTGGTTCTGAAACAAGGAATGGGGCCGCTGGAACACCGTCTACTAGGCAACATTTCCTGCTGATTGTTGTAACCTGCGTGAGATATTTTGGACCCAAGTAAGGGTTTTGGAGGGAGAAGGGTGTTATTGCCTAACATTCTCTTCCTGATCGGTTCTTGGTACCTGCTGGAGGAGAGAAACTGGATAGTTTTGGTAGAAAGGAAACTGAGGACAGAATTCCAGTATGAATGTAGAAGGTGGTGCCGAATGGGATGGAATTTAAACGAAAATGGAGAGAAGTAGAAAGGAAGAGTGATGCAGTGGGCGCCTACCTTTTTGGCAATGGGGAGAAAGAGTGATGCAGTGGGCGCCTACCTTTTTGCTATGGCAGTTTAGCTTTCGGCACACTGTTCGGTACCCAAGCCAACTAACCAAAGGGCGTGACTCAGTTTTGCCTTTGTTGGTAATGCCAAGATTCAACACACAGAATCACGTGCTTTCACGTTCACCGAATAGTTTTGAGCTTCTAGAAGAACAAGAGCCGGATCATGAACAAGTTGCAAAGTATAGTTTTACATGGCAAAACCCGCCGTGGAATTTCACGGTTTGGCACATGTTCAACGGCTCCAGCTACCTTTTCCGCTCCCGATATTTCAGAAGAAGAATATTGCAATGCTTCTGGTTGTTTTGGCGTCATCATACAAGACAAGGACCTTCTCGGCAAGAGCCAGACCCACAATTTCACTACGGGGCTTCATGTTCTTGATCTAATTGACCATGGTTCCCTGGAAGCTGGCCGTACTCTATACAATAAGTTGCTGAATAAATGCACCCATTTGGGGAAGGTCAAAGAAGGAAGAGCTGTGCACTCCCACATTCTCCGTTCCAAGTTCAGGGATGACCTTGTTATTCATAACACCATTTTCCACATGTATGCTAAGTGCGGCGCTTTGGATGATGCTCGTAAACTGTTCGACGAAATATCTTGCAGGGACATGGTCACTTGGACTGCCTTGATTGCTGGCTATTCTCAGAACGATCGCGCCCAGGATGCCCTTCTTTTGTTCCCTCAAATGCTCCGTGTTGGGTTGCAGCCCAATCAATTCACCTTGTCTAGCCTGTTGAAGGCTTCTGGGGCTGGGCCTAACCATCGGCACGGCCAGCATGTTCATGCCTTTTCTTTCAAGTACGGTTATGATTCCAATGTATATGTGGGGAGTGCCCTTGTGGACATGTATGCTAGGTTCGATCATATGGCTGATGCGTGGTTAATCTTTGATGGGTTGGCCAGCAAGAACGAAGTGTCTTGGAATGCTTTGATTGCTGGGCATGCTAGAAAGGGTCAAGGAGAGCACGCTCTGAGTCTGTTTCGGGAGATGCAGAGGGAAGATTTCAACCCCACTCAGTTCACCTATTCTAGTGTTTTTAGTGCTTGTGCAAGCAGTGGGTCTCTGGAGCAAGGCAAATGGGTTCATGCACATATGACAAAATCAGGGGGTAAGCTTGCTGCTTTTGCGGGAAACACTCTTCTTGACATGTATGCGAAATCAGGTAGCATTGAGGATGCGAGAAAGGTTTTTGATAGACTGGTGAAACGAGATGTGGTTTCTTGGAATTCAATGCTTAAGGGATATTCTCAACATGGGCTTGGGCAGGAAGCCCTGCAATGTTTTGAAGAAATGCTGAGGATTGGCACTGAACCAAATGATGTAACATTCCTTTGTGTTCTTTCTGCTTGTAGCCATGCTGGACTTTTGGATGAAGGACAATATTATTTTGAATTGATGAAGAAAAAATACATGATAGAACCGCATGTTGCACACTATGTCACAATTGTCGATCTTCTTGGTCGAGCGGGTCTTCTTGATCGAGCCTTGAAGTTCATAAGAGAATTGCCCATTAAACCCACTGCAGCGTTCTGGAAAGCCTTGCTTGGTGCTTGTAGGATGCATAAGAATATGGAATTAGGCGCTTATGCTGCTGAACGTGTTTTCGAGCTTGACCCGTCTGATTCAGGGCCCCACGTGTTGCTTTCTAATATCTATGCCTCTGCTAGAAGATGGGGTGATGTCTCGAAAGTGAGAAAGATGATGAAAGATAGTGGAGTGAAGAAGGAACCTGCTTGTAGTTGGGTGGAGATCGAGAATACAGTCCACACGTTCATGTCAAACGATGATGCCCACCTACAGAGAGATGAGATCCACAGGAAATGGGAGGAGATTAGTGGGAAGATCAAGGAGATGGGATACGTCCCAGACACAAGCCATGTGCTTTTGTTTGTGGATGAGCACGAGAGGGAAGTAAAGTTGCAGTACCATAGTGAGAAGCTTGCGCTAGCATTTGCACTTCTCAACACACCTCCCAGTTCTACCATACGAATCAAGAAGAACATCAGAGTTTGCGGTGATTGCCATTCTGCAATCAAGTTTGCATCAAAGGTGGTGGACAGAGAAATCATCGTGAGGGATACCAATCGGTTTCATCATTTCCGTGATGGGTCATGCTCTTGCGGAGACTACTGGTAGTGCTTACTGCTTAATCACCTACAAAGTCTCAAAAGTCTGGTTTTGCATGGATGAGAAATCACCATGTTCCAGCTCTTCAAGGTTTAAGTTGGCAATGGCAATGACTTCACAGGTCTCCTGGTTTGCGATGAGATTCTTGAGAATTCGAATTATTTTGGCCTTTGCATATATATAGTTTGTGGTGGCCAAGTAACTTTGGGAAGTATCTTCAAGGAGAAATCGTTTCTGCCAGCCCAGTAAACCGATATGTGATGGCTTTTATGTGAGAGAACAGGCCAGGCAGGGAGGCAAATGCTATTAACTATGGAGGTCGAGATTACATGATATGCACACGAAAAGCCAAAATGTGGGCATTCCTTCTCTAAAATATACTATCAATTACTGTCGTGACTCCATAAGGCTTTTGTATATGCTTAGCGTTCCAGGGCAGAAGCCCGGGAAGATCATCTCAAGGTTGTGTTTTTAGATGAGATGGATCGTTTTCTTGCATCAAAAGGGTTGAATTTTTCTTCTATGTAACAACAATATTATGCAAAAATTACTATATTTCCTGCTTTCAGTTATGGTGGCGACAATACAAACTAAACAGGCAGCACGTTAATAGTGATGATGAGAGCAAACTGTTTGAAAGATTGCGAAGAAACAACCACAATATGGCTTGGTCTTGTGGATGTATTTTGATTGGAAAATACTACAGCATTTATCGGTATTTTTCTACCATTTATTTATTTCTCAAAATTACTATTGGATCTGTAATTCCTATATATGAGGACTACAGATTTAATGATGATTTTAAAAAATAAAAGAATAGAGGAAAAACAAGAAAGTTAGACATGTAAAATTACTCATTTTGATTTTAGTTATTATGGGATGAGATGGTGAATCATTAGGGCGCTTGTAGATGACGTGGCAAAAGGAGAGGGTATAGTTGGTGGAGGTGTATGAGTGGAGAGTAGCAAAGAAGAAGAGGCAAGTCATAGAGTTATACGAAAAAGATGGTGGTATTGCCAATGCCTGTCTGGTGGTCTCTGGAAGCTAAAAATAGAGAGATGGGAGAGGGAAAAGAACGCAAAACAAGGAACGAACCCAACCATCTGTAATTCATTTCATTCGTTGCTGGAGAGGAGAGATGGATGGGGTAAAAAAGCGTGATCAGGAAGAGTACGTGTATTGTATTGTATACATGTTGTGTGGTTGGAGACGGTTTTAGCTAAAATCGCGTAGCGTGTGAGCAAAGCTCTCCAAATCTAATCGTCATTATTCAGCATACGTTACCAACAACAGTTCCAGATATACAAAGAGACAGAGTGCCTCAATCGCACCCCAGCCTCGACCTCATCAGTCATCAAATTCTAAGGAACAAAACTTCTCTATAATATATATATATATATATCATATATATATATATATATATATATATATATATATAATATATATATATATACCTATATATTAATACCTATACATGAGCAATGATTTGGTACTCTCTCATCGGTTGCTTACACTTATGTACATGACTATTCACATAATTATTATTGAGTATGAAAAAATTGGGGGTTGCATACATCACAACACATAAAATATATTTAACTTTCCTGTAAGGTTATACCTTGCAATATCATAATCATAATATAGCCATAGGTCATAGATGCATGCATGTTCATCCAGGTTCTTATTCTGTCTTTCTACAATAGAATATTTATAATCCAAGCATCTAGTAAATTAATTGGATTCTTTGATATATAGCTTGCTAGCTACCTCTCCTTGATTTCAAGGGATATGTTTGTTCAGGGTCAGTTTTTATCTTCCTTTATGTAGAAATACCGATAACACATGTTATCCCGCAAATACTAAAACACGTCTTAAGAAAAAGAAAAGGCAGAGAACATTCTACGCAGCTTTCATATGCTTTTAAGGGCATATACAGTACTGGACATATACATGTTGTAGATCCTAAAAACTAGCATATATATGTTGCCTTATGAGGTCTCGATGTTCTCTATCTATGATCTCTTTGACAGAAAGGCTTTGCACAAATGGAGTTGGAGAAGCTTTACAAAAAGAGAGCAAGGGAAGGTGATCATGAGGAGTACGACCAAGATTCTTCAAATAAGATTAAAGAAAAGAAGCAAGATCTCAAAGGCATCGACTTTAAAGAGAACAACGATGACAGCAGTAGTAATTTCAAGACGTTGGATTCCTCCTTGGCATTAGATGTTGGGGTGTTTGATTTCCCGTGGCTGAAAGATGGTATGATCTCCAAATCTGAAGACTGGAGATTGGAGGACGACGCCTTCTCTTCATCGTTGATCTATGACACCACCACCACCACCACCACCACCACCACCACTGGTATTGAAGTTCCTGGCCAATGTTTGTGTCAGAGTCCGGAGGCCCTGCCAGACTTTCCTGAGGAGAAATTTGATGATGATTTGTGGCGGCCAGTACTACAGGAAGATGATGGGTTGGAAATGGAGGGTGTGGATTGCATTTGGAGCTCTCTACTTAGTCAGCCGCTTCAACAGGGTGGTATCTGAGAATATCCCTTCAAATGTGGTAGAAACCTTGGTGGAATACACCCCCCCTTCCCCGACTAAATCAACTTCACATTCGAAGCCTGCAGCTATTTATGTTCATCAGTTCATGTCAGATCGATAGAGCTCACCATGTGCATGGTGCGTTTGTACAATGGCATGGCAAACCTTTTATACTTTTAGATGTTAAGGTTCCCTTCCTCCTATGATGTTAATTATATTCACTGTTTTTTTTTTTTTTTTTTTTTTTTGGGTGCTCTTTCTTGGGCATGCCTTCACCATTTTTGTTAGACCTTTTTTTTTTTTTTTTTTTTTTTTTTCTCTATGATCCAATTTATATTAGCTATGATTAGTTGGTAGTTCCTACTTCACATTGTGTAATTCAGTGTGTCATATCAGATGGAATAAAATGCATTTTACTGTTTAACGGAATATATTGGTATTTTATGTTCTCCTTAATGGATTTGGATCTAATACAATAAAGTTACTCATTGTATTAATTATCTGATTTTATCTATTCAAATAAGTGTTAGACAGTCGAAACCTATATGAATAGGTGAGGTCCAAACAATCTTTCACATAAAGCTATGCATTGCACATGCAATGACCAACCTCATAGCATGAGATCCCCGTCCAACCCGAACCTGCAGTTGCATCCATTATCTTATCAGGAATGCTCAAGTTTTGTGATTAATTGAACGACTAAAATCTAAAACATTACCGCAAATCAAGGTTGACTTTTCTGCAGCATCATTTATTAGCGGTACCCGTGGGCTTTGCTTGAAGTGGATAAAGGATTAAGGGCTGCAGAAGGTTGGGCCTTTGTGATGGCCTTCCTGGCCCAATAAGCTGTATCTTTTGTTTCTACGAATGAATGGACAATTTCTGCTATGCCATTCAACGTGTTGACTACCCCAAAAAGAATCCATTTACTCTTAAGGATATAATACTTACTTGACCGTCTATAATTTTTTTTTATAAATAATGGTGAACTATTCTAAAATAATTATTTTTTATTTTTAATTGCTAACTTCAAAGATACGAGCATAAAAATAAAGGGAAATGTTGGAACTCTTGAGAAAGAGCAAGAGCCTTGCTAAAGTCAGAAACGTGGCTGGATAAGAGGACCAACTTGATCATCATCAGCCTAAGAAAAAAAAAAAAGAAAAAAAAAGGAAGAAGAAACTCGATCATCATCATTAAGTCCATGCTTTCAAGTGCTTTAATACAATAGATGTTACCCAATTTTTGATCTTTTTACATTAGTGGGTCCAAATCATCCTTTCTCGTTACTCTTACTATTACTACGGTCAGGGATAATCCAATGATGTTTTAATTGGATGGAAAACTGAGAAATAGAATAAATGAAACAATATTTTTTAGAACTGTATCTGTAGGGAATTCTTGCCCGTTGTGCCGACAGTTTTACTGTAGAACCACTAGGAGATTATTATTATGTGGTGTTGATATGACGTCTACCCACCATAGAAGATTATGGGGTCCAGGGTCGAGGAGAATCAATGAAGTTGCTCCTAGAGCCAGGGCCCAGAGGTAAAAAAATCTAAAGCCATTGATATGGGGGGTCGTACTCCTGCAACGTTATCTTCGAAACTCATTTTTGTTCACCTAAAAATCTTGCAACCAAGACTGCAATGATTATGGTTGTTAATTGTTATGGGCCAATTTATATATATCACTATTATTGGATTCTATATGTCTCCATAAATAAAGTCATTTCCAAATTTCGCAACCAACGGGAGAATTTGATCCATGAGTTAAGACCATATAAACGGTAGTTGAGCCTAATGCAACTTATAAAATCACATCACAATATAGACTACTTTAATAACAAGATCAATAAAATGTAAAGATTAGCATTACTCTACTCAAATCAGCTTATTTTAGTAATTAATTTGAAAAAGGCAAAATGTCAGACAAATTATTCAAACTAACGTCTGTGAAATAATACAAAAATCTTTAGGATATTTTTGTTAATGTATTTTGGAATGCTTTTTTTATTTATTTGAAAAATTATTTTCACATTATATATTAAAAAAAATTATATTTATGCTTTTAAGGTGTGTCTTGTGTTTTTTTTTTTTTGAATGATTTGTTAGTATTTTTAACTTAAGAAAGAAAATGAAAGAGAAGTGGAAATGGGCTTGGTGTCGGTACGTTAGATGTGAGTGTGTGGTAAAAACTATAAAGAGGCCATAAGCTGCGGTTAGATTTTATATTGACTGCATTCTCATTTATTTATTTATTATTTATTATTTGTAATAATAAAGACCTACCTTCTTTTTGATTTGTTTTCTCAGACTTACTGTTTTTCTGTGTTTTTTTTTTTTTGTGCTTTCTCTATGTTGCAATGAAATTAAAAAAAAAAAAAAAAAGAAAAGCCCGTGAAAGACGGGTGTGCTTTTGTTGTGAAGGCATGTGGCTATCCATTATCCAACCAACCAACCCCCATCTATAGAGTCCTACAGCTATGGCAGCGCTCACGTTTCCTTGACGCGGCTTTTTTTTTTTTTATTCCTTTTTTTGTTTTGAAGTTTCTTTTCTAAAACGTTTGGAGAGTGGATTAAAAAAAAGTGACAGATCTAATAGGAATACGGCTGCTCTTCTCTCTATCTCTCTCTCTCAATCATCATCATTATCGTTGCCGTTCTTGTCAAAGCCGACTGTCTGTCTTTGCTTTCGGTCCTCTTTTGCTCTTTTTTGTTTTTTTGTTTCCGGGAGAGAGCGAGGGTGGAGTTTTCTTCCCTGCTTCTTTTGGCAAATGCGTGAAAGTGAAAGTGAGAGCGAGAGTGAGTCTTATTAACAGCACGCGTGGCTTTGCAACGGGCCTCCGCCTCTTGGGAGAAAGATGAGGGTGAGGAATTTGGTGGTCGTCTTGCTCTTTGTGACGGTGATTGCGCCGATTGTGCTTTACACTGACCGCCTCGCCACTTTTAAGACCTCTTCCTGTAAGTTCCCCTCCTCCATCCACCCAATTCTCATTAAAGTTCTCTCTTTTTTTGCTTCGTCTTTTCCCTCTTCCCCTTTTTTTTTTTTTTATTTGTTTTTTGAGCCCAATATTTTTGGATTCCAATTTCTGCAGCTAAAGATGAATTTATTGAAGATGGTACAAGTGTTGTAAGTGGAAAAGAAAAAAACTTCTTTTATTTTTCCTTTGGTATATGTACTTTTGATTTTCATCGCACAAATCTTAGTAATTAGTAACCAATAAGGAATTTCTGCTTTGGTTTTGACTACGCAGGCTTTCAATGGCCATAACCAGCGTCTAAATCTGCTACCCCAGGTATTACTTTGCTGTGGGTGCAAGCAATATTTGTTCTTTTCTTTTTCAGAGAATGGAGGAATGGAGATGCATCCTTGGGAGTAGTAAATTTCAGATCTTTCCTCTTGAACTTTTTGATTTTGCCCTTGCAGGAATCGTCAAATAGCCTTAAAGAACCGATTGGAATCGTTTATTCAGATAACTCTATCAAATCTCTTCCAAATTCTGCTGCTTCAGCCCAACAGCGCCCCACGCACATTGGACTTTCAACAAAAGGTAAACCATTCTTCCTTCTTTTTTTTTTTTGGTAATTATTTAAGGCAATTTGTACAAGTGCATGATTGAACAATCTTCCTCCTCACTAATTTTCTGGGTTGGATTTTTATCACTTTCATTTGCATTTAGTGGAATCGAGGGACCATAAATCTACTAGAGTATTATCTACTACGACGGATGAGGAAGATCAGGATCAACGTCAATCTCAAAGAGAAAACCCCATCAGGGAGGTCACTGATGGACTTGTGCAAGGAAATGACCACAAGTCTGATACAGCTACTGAAAGAAAGGAAATTGGGGAAGATGCAATTGATGCCGGCGACAAGGCTGACCAATTATCAGATAGTGCCTCTCAAAATATGGTATTTGTCCTATATATTTTTCTCTCTTACTTCCTTTTTTGTTATAATTTAGAAAATTTTATATGCCTTGTATATGCTGGGTTGCTTTCGTGCTTCTAATCGTGCTCAGGAATTTACTCAATTTATGTCCAATCCACTTTAGTAGTTGACTATGGTATTGTTCTGTGGATTGCTTCTATATAGCTGATCCTTAGATTAATGGTTAGAATTTGAAAGTTCCTTTTAGCGTGTTATATTATCTTGAAATAGAGGTTACACTACTGGACTTGATATTGTCCATCGTCATTAATACATGGTCTTAAAACTTTTTTCCCTTCTACTCTCTTTTGGCTCTGCCTCCAGGAAATAAAGCGGGAGCAACAATCCTCTCAAACCTCAAGCAAAGTTGGTAGGAAAGAACCCATAAAAACTGACACCCGCAAACAGAATGATCAAACAGCTATACCAGATGCTCGGGTGCGGCAACTTAAAGATCAGCTCATCAGGGCTAGGGTTTATCTTTCCCTCTCAGCCACAAGAAATAATCCCCACTTTACCAGGGAGCTCCGAGGGAGGATAAAGGAAGTTCAGCGAGCACTTGGGGATGCTAGCAAGGATTCTGACCTGCCAAGGAAGTAAGTGTTCCCTCTTAACATATTAATAGTGCCAATGACCAATTTTTCTCCAACTTTTCCTTCAATTTTCTAGCTGATGCTTTATTAGGTTCTATGTGTGGCTTCCAACTATTTAACATCTTTCTTTTCATTTATCTGTTTTTATGGTTTTTGTTAATGCAGTGCCTATGAAAAATTGAAGGCAATGGAGCAAACATTGGTCAAAGGAAAGCAAATTCAAGATGATTGTGCTGCTATGGTGAAGAAGCTGAGGGCTATGCTCCTCTCAGCAGAAGATCAGCTCCGGGTGCACAGAAAGCAGAATGTGTTCTTGTCACAATTAACTGCAAAAACACTTCCAAAAGGTCTGCATTGTCTTCCACTGCGCCTTACAACGGAGTATTATACATTGAATTCTTCTCAACAGCACTTTCCAAATCAGGAGAAATTAGAAGACCCTCAGTTGTACCACTATGCTTTATTCTCTGATAACGTATTGGCAGCAGCAGTTGTTGTAAACTCAACTGTTACACACGCTAAGGTAATTATGTTCGCTCTTGGTATGTTTAATACTTCCTTGCTTGCCAAAAAGAATGTTAAAAGAAGTTTTATGGTTCTAAAAAAAAAAAATCAATTATCTGCCATTTCAATCTGGATATCTTTTCTTGAAATCTCAAATTTATCGAATTGCTTGGAATCTTGGCAGCACCCTTCGAAGCATGTGTTTCACATTGTTACTGACAGGCTCAATTATGCGGCAATGAGGATGTGGTTTCTGGTAAATCCACCAGGCAAAGCCACTATCCAGGTTCAGAACATAGAAGAATTTACATGGTTAAATGCTAGTTATAGTCCAGTTCTCAAGCAGTTGGGTTCTCCGTCCATGATAGATTATTACTTCAGAGCTCATCGGGCCAATTCCGATTTGAATTTGAAGTACCGGAACCCAAAATATTTATCTATCCTCAATCATCTTCGGTTTTACCTGCCTGAGATCTTCCCAAAGCTCAACAAAGTGCTGTTCTTGGATGATGATGTAGTTGTTCAGAAGGAGCTCACTGCCCTTTGGTCCCTTGATTTAAAGGGGAATGTTAATGGTGCTGTAGAGACTTGTGGAGAGAACTTCCATCGTTTTGATCGGTATCTGAACTTCTCAAATCCTCTTATCTCAAGGAATTTTGATCCTCATGCTTGTGGATGGGCTTATGGAATGAATATATTTGATTTGGAGGAGTGGAAGAGGCAAAACATCACAGGGGTGTACCACTCATGGCAGAAGCTGGTAACTAATATAATTTTAAATCGTTTTTTTCTGTGGATGATGCTCTTTTCTGGCTTTAGTATGTATCTGGTTGACAATTAGCAAATCTTTTCTGTCTCTGGTATCTGTGTTTGGCCTCACCGTAGCACATATATCCTGTCCAAATGCATGAAGTGCATAATTTTGTCTTGTAATACACTTCATCTTGGCCAAATTTAACCCATGGGACAATTTCGTACTACTGAATTTGTTTTAGACACATCAGCTTTATCTCTATATCCATTCAGACAAAGTAGGCTGACTTAAGTCCAATGGGAGTCCTAAGGCCCTATTATTTCGTCTCTAATTACAACTAGGGTGGTGAGTTTTGTTTGACATTTTGTTGTAGGGCATAGCATGCTTGCGTACTGTTCACATACGGTATTATATTTGCATAACCTTTTTTTTTGTTTGGTTCTTTTTCCGTGCGTAGAATCATGACAGACAGTTGTGGAAGTTGGGAACCTTGCCACCTGGTCTCATAACATTTTGGAAGCGCATTTATCCACTCGATCGATCCTGGCATGTGCTAGGCCTTGGTTACAATCCTAGTGTCAACCAGAAGGAAATTGATAGAGCAGCTGTCATACACTTCAACGGCAACCTGAAACCATGGCTTGAGATAAGCCTACCCAAGTATCGGAACTACTGGACAAGATATATTGATTATGACCATATATATTTGCGGGAGTGCAACATTAATCCATAAAATGGTCCTCGTGGTTTTTCTAATCTTTTGACAACATAAGCATACCCAAGTAGCTGTCCTGAACAATATCTGTCGCCATTCAATATTACAGGTCTGCTTCCCTCTGTGTGTAGGATCTTTTTTTTTTTTTATTCTTCTGAGTTTAATTCTTTCTGCATACATTTTAATTTACTTTTTTTTTTTTTTTATTATTATTTTTTAAATTAGAAGAGTGGGCACCCTTAATGCACGATGCATTTAGTTTTGGTATCCTAAGTTTTACTTGATCTGCAGAACTGCAGGTGTATTTTGTAAATGATATAAAGCTAGATTTTTGGGTATCATTAGAGTGTATGTCATCTTCTGTTGGTCATGTATATGATTTTCTTTTAGATTGTAGTTGTTAAGCAGACTTGAACCCATCCGGTGTGCTTTTCTTTTTGCGCAAAGTAATGATGAATTTATGGGATTTCCGGACTTGTTTGACTTGTTGATAATGATTTCAAATGTAGCTGGCATTGTTGTTTAGACAAAAGCCATCGTGTTACTTCTTGACAACTGGTTTCCACAGGATCCAGTAACATAAACTTGTGGGAAATCTTGGTAACTGGGGGATGATTTCTTCTTGTAGGCAAATATATCATCTATCGTTGATAAATATTGTATGTTTGGGATCTCTGCTGATCTTAAGAAAATATTGAGTGGTGGTGGTGGTTGTGGAATGATTGATTATGAGTTGAGTGAGGAAGTTAAGCGGGGACATGGTGTCGCAATTAATAGTTAAATTACGTAAAAAGACATGATGGTATGGTATTCACGTAGTCACGTGTTGGGTGGGGCGGGGGGCCCCCCTCTCTCCTTCTTTTACTCAAATCAAACGGCATTTGTTGGCTTTAAAGAGTGGTCCCTGTCAACAGCACACACACTCCATGCCCATGGTGAGAAATGAGATTATGAGAATGTAAAAGAAAGAAAGAAAAGCTGGAATCCGTGGTCACGTGGGCCCCGTTAAGAATGGGCTCATCTGTCATGCACTATGCTCCTTAATTAATTAATTGTGTTCTACAGCTTTTTCGGCTTCACGTCATGTCTGAACTGGAAAACAAAATCTATCATTTTTTTTTTCTTTTCTTTTCTTTTTTCAAGGGTCCAGACCTTTTTAAGTTAAGTTTGTTCCTGTCAGAATCTTGTCAAGGTTTCCTGTTATTTTCATGGGGAAGAAGGTCTCTCTCACTGGGCACATGATGGATTTCGTATAGGAACCGAGCCATTCCCTCGATTCCACAAAGTCACTTCTCACTTCTGTCAATCCTCGAGCTCCAAACCAGAGCCAAACTTTGTTGTAGCCTCCTTCCTCAAGATTTCACTCTACTCTTTGATTATTGGAGATTGTCATTTGTCAATGGATCAAACTTGTACATCATATGTATTACCAAAAAAAAAACTTGTACATCAGAAAAATGCTTTTCATTTACTGAACTATTCTTCTTAAAAGTTGTACCAAATGAAATATTTCTCAATCGTTTTTTCAATGATGAAAGTACTTAAACTGATTTGTAGCATTCGTAAGAGCATACAATTAAGTCTCATTAGTATTCATAAGTGGCAGCATGTTGCAAATTCCAGTGGATAAGTACACATTTAAGGACATAAACACACATTATAACTCATGTTTTCCTTAATTGGGTAGGTGCTTCAAATTTCTCAGGTAACTACTGCTCAATGAAGAGATCAAATACTAAAGTGGCTGGGGGTATAAGAGATCACATTCTCTACTCCATTAATCTTCAATCTAAAACATAAACAAATTAAAATGAAAATTCTCACATATTCTTCTCTCAATCTCTCCTTGTTATTTGCCATCTCCATATTCATTCATCCCCACCTATGCTATTACTTTTGAGCCAACCAAGCTTGTGAACAAGGTATGTCTCGAATTACACCTTCTATGTGGAGTCTCTGTGCAGCGACCTATTTATCCCAAAAGCTAGTCCCTACGGAAAAGGATAAAATTGTTCAAAAATAATGAAATGACAATTTTACCCTTCTTATTTACACTAACTGGAGAGGATCTTGCCTACATCGCATTTCACTTAAAATTTCATAATGCCACTAGAACCAAAGACAACATAGTTAAGTTGTTTAAGAATGTCATCACAATTTGAAGGCAACGTCTCAAAAGGTGCATGTGTGGCGGAGGCAGGAATACACCTTTGGAGGGGCCAAATTAAAATGTACTGACAAGATAATTTTTTTTTTTTTCTCTCCTTTTATATACTATTGGTTCTACTATATATATATATATATTATAATTTTAATTGTGTTTACTATATTATATATATATATATATGATAAACACAATTCAAAAAAGAATAAAGTATTTATAATATAATATGTATATCACAAAGATCTATATCTAATTTTTAATAAATAGTGTCAAGATTAATATATAAATAAGGTAACACGTAGGCATGAGTACAAAAAGAAACAAAAATGATGCTTTGTTAAAAATCATGTTATGTTTGTGTTATTGTACATAAATTTGTGTTATTATTCATCTTACATAATCATTCATAAACTAATTTTCATGAAAATGGAATATGTTAGCAAATTAAGACTTTAAGTAACATTTACAAAAAAACATAGTTCAAAGTATGAAATTAGGTGGATGATTTGAATAGACATTCGCATAAATCTTGAAATTAAAACACAATATTTTAAGAGAAGTAAATATATATATCAACCACATGTCTACCTTGTGTCAATCAAAAGTGATGTGGCTTTTAAAATCACCATTAAATTTATGATAGATAATTATTGACTTTTGATTAAATGGTAATTTTAAAAACCACATCAATTTTAGTTAACAGATACTAGATATGAGATTGACATGTATCATTACTCTTTTAAGAGTATACAAATAATATTTGCCAAGAAACACCCACAAAGGAAGGAAAAAAAAAAAAAGGTATGAAGCTAGGTGGATGATTTTTGGGGGAACCATTAACTAATCACTAGAAAATTTCTCTTAACTACATATAAACAAAACAAAACAAAACAAAACAAAAAATTAAAGACTTGTGGGGGCCACAGTTCTACATGTGGCTCTGCCATTGACAACAAGCACGAAGGGGCTTACGGAGACTTGGACTTTTAGAGCTTTTACATGTTGGGTAAATTGTTGAGTCATACCACTCATACAGCTGGTAACTATCAAGCCGCTTTTAAAGGAACATGTTCTTCACTGACTACCATGAACAAGGTTTTTAAGGGTTTTTGTGAAATTTAGGTAGCGGTCTCTAAACTATTTAACATAACTTAATTTGTGAGATTAAAGATAATTAAAAATGAATATTATTTGGATTTTCACTTTTCTTTTCGAGAGAGCTGAGTAATTTTTTTTTTTTTTTATTTTTCTAACTAATTAAGGGAGTTAGAAAGGGGGATTTTTACCACTCTTGATCCGAAAGGAAGAGAGAGTGGGAGATCCAAAGAAAAAACAAAACACCGAAAAATGGGTAGGCTCCCCAACAATAGACCCAAAACGAAAACAACAGTGCCGAATTACAAATAAACAGTAAGGAATGAGATAGACAAGTGTCCCCGCTTTCTCAATTTGGCCGCATATACCGGTAATAGAAGCAAAAGAAGAACAGATTGAGGCAAATATATCTGAACTCCCACTTGAAAACAACAACAATTTCATAGAGGCTGAAGTGGTAAAAGTACTGTTATAGTTCAATTTAGGGACTGTAAAAAAGAGAGGCACCACAAATCCGATTACAAATGTTTCTACTAAGCTAACATAACACTGCAAAATAAGGAGATAATAACCCAAAACAAACAATATGAAAACAAGAAAAAATACAGAAAAGTAACAAAAAGTCCAACAGACAGCAACTTCGGTGGAGACGTGGCGATTAGCGAAGCGCAATGATCGGCGTGTGAAGTCCATGTGCCTGCGAGTGAGATCCACGCCCCTGCTCGTGGTCGTCGGAAGAAGAAGCGGTTGGTGGTGGATGGAGTGGAGAGCGCTGGTGAGCATAGTGGATGGATGCGTGGCAAGTAGGGTCTGGCGGAGAAAAGTAGATTGAGTTTTGAAATAGTCAATTTGAGAACCTTGAAAGATCTGGCTTGGCACGCGGTGGACGGCGTGGAAGAGAGGGTGGATAGCACGGTGGACCGAGCTATTTGCATGGTGGAGGAAGAGAGCTACTGAAACGGAAAAAACACCAGCAAACAACACAAAAAAGAACAAAAATAGGAAAAAGAGAAGGAGAAGGGATGAGGAAGAGATGATAAGCCATCCCTCCTCCCTTAGAAGTATCAACTGGGCCGAACAACTTCAACAAGGAGGGGGATAAAACCTTAACTCTCTTAGAGAGAAGGAGGAGTCTCCCTCTCTAAAAGAGAGAGGAAAACTGTAGAGTAATTGATTGTTAGTTTTCATGTTCAAACCCGACATGTTGAATAGTTTTACTACTAGGTTAAACATACATATTACTAGATGGCCTTGGGTTCTTTCTTCTAATGGTCTACCTGAAATTGTAGGAAATTTTTTGAATTTTCCTCTGTTTCTTATTTGCCAAAAAAAAAGGCTCGGACTTCAATTGCTAACTATATTATAAGGCCCTTGCTCAATAAGTCGTATACGTTATCAAGGCGTGCCATGTGCCCATATATCAAATTAAGATTGCATGTTTTAATAATGTATATGCACGTGCACAATAATAATTCCACAATTCATGGAGTCGATATATCAAACATTGATTCCACCATCACTAGAAGGAATACAAATCGCACAAAACATTCATCAAAGCTTTAATATTCGATCAAAGATAAAAATTAGTGGAATAAATTTCAAGAGAACCTTTGTTAAAGGATACGACTTCTTAAATAGCAAAATAGAGATGGTGGTGTTCTAAGCTTTAAACCTGTCAAAATCAACTGAGAAAAATGGAATTTTTAACAAAAGAAGAGAACGTCATTAATAATTGTATTATGATGTACCCTTTAGCCAAATTCAATTGTATCCGATGGACATTCAGAAAATCAAAATCCAATTTTATCCCTTTCTAAAATCCAAAGAGCGTTTTAATAAATGATATCCCAAATATCCATATGGTCAATCCAGATTGAGAACGTAGGTATAGGAGTCCACAATTTGGGTTGGGGTAGTTAAGAGCTAATGAGCCAATTGCTTAAATATCGGCTGGAAATGTGACATAGATGATAATTGTTTCACGATTTTATCTTAATTGTCTCATTATTCTTAGCAGGAAACTTGGTAGCGCTCTTAACCTATTAGTAAGTGTGTTATCTGACACGGTACTAACTAAGGATCACAACTTGGCCGCAAGCGAGAAATTTAGCATCATACTTGGCCAAAGTCGTGCAATGTCATGCTTAGCAAGAGCCGTACCTTATCAGAGGGTGACACATGCCGTGATCATATCAATTAGTAAACACCCTGTATAAGGGAGGACATTCAACCAATTTAGGTACATACACTTCTAATTTTCTTTGAGCAACCCACCAATCATTTTTACTAACTTAAACATCGGAGATATCTCAAGAGTGACATTCAACCAAGTCTCAAACCTCTCTTACACTTATAAGTATCCATTGTCTACCGTTGGATCAACTCTATCATCAGTAACCATACAAGGACTATTTTTAGGTGGACATAAATGTTTTTAATAAATTGTTGGAAACGCTCAGCTTGCGTGGCGTTACCAGAAACTCTTATTAAGGGCCCGACGAATTTGTGTGTGCATATTTCGAGTTGAGGCATCCGTTGTGCCAGTTTTGAACATTGAACTAAGAAATTAATCGTCGGCTTGCTATGCATCTTCTTCGCATTAGCTGCTCCTCACTCGCTAGGAAAACGTACATCTAAACCCTTTCGTAGTTAGAGACACTTGAACGAAGGCCGGCTGTTGGTATGTTCTCTCTCTCTTTCTCTCTCTTTCTCGTCTGTCCCTGTACAAATCTATACTCCTGCTTCGACCACATGTAAACACATCCTTCTTAATCAAGAGTTGGATGTCCATTGGACCCAAAAGTTATGTTCAAGTTAGTTCTTGTCTTCATGCTATTGCTCTTGCATTGGAATACTGCTTCTTTGCAACTCCCGTATTGTACACCATATGTCTGAGGAAAAGCCTCACAGAATTTAGGACCCAAATATCGATACTTAGTACATATTCGAAGAAAGTTCTTGATATATAGAGGTATTGATTTCATCAACAGGGAGATAACGAACACGCAGGATAACAAACCCAGATAAATGCTCTCAAAGCCACTAGCTTTATCTTCTGCATCATGGGATCCATCCCTGAAGGGTGAACTTACTTATCTTCTTTCTGTTTTTGTATCTCTTCAGTTTTTATCCGATGCTGACCTATGTTGGACATGCCAACACTGGTTATATAACATGTTTCCTCACAAATCAGGTGCTTGCTTGGGCTTAATGGAGTTCAAGAGACCTCAATTCTCGGCTTTAAGGTCATATACTCTTGGGTCTAAGGTTTCCATTCTCTCTTTCATGTGCCTTTTTTTTCTGTTGACTTTTAATCCGTAAATTAGTGCAGAAATGGCTATAAAAACATGCATAGGAAATGCTCTGTGTATTATTCATTTTCGGTTTCCATCTTCATGGTCTTGATGAATCAATTGAAATGGTCTCGTTTACAATTTTTAGATTTCTTTGTTGCATTAAAGTGATGTGGGACCATACAAATGCTATAACCGAAGTTTGTAAATGAAAGATGGTTGAAGGGGATTGAAGTATATCAGTCATCACTCCGTGGTTACTTATAACAACAAAAAAATTGTTGAGGATTTTCCTTCCTCTTAATGTTGTTAAAGCGTCCACATAATTTTGAATTTGAGTTCACATTAGTTGTTCTGAAACCTCAAACTTCAGTTTCATTCTAAATGCAGTTTGGGCATGAACGCCTTCAGAAAGGTGGGCCAATAATATTGGGAACCTTCCTTTGTGCCAATCAGAGGGCCAAAAGAAATCCACCCGTCAAGAAACAAGAAGCATATCCTCAAAATGTGAATCTTCCACCCATACTACCTAAGAAAAAGAAAAAACCCTATCCCATTCCCTTTAAGGAGATCAAGCAGGCTGCTAGGGCAGACAAAAAACTTGCAGAAATGAATATAGAGAAAGCCCTTGAGCCTCCAAAAAATGGATTACTTGTTCCCGATCTGATCCCTGTTGCTTATGAAGTAGTAGATGCCTGGAAAGTTTTGATTAAAGGCCTTGCACAGCTCTTGCACATCATTCCGGTGCACGCTTGCAGGTAATGTATTGTTTACTTTTTTTACCACTACCAATACTGTTGCAATTGTATTTTCTTTTACTTCTGTGATGCTCCTTATTTATATTTGAGTTTTTTATGCCATTACTTTCTAGGTCGGTCTCATTCCATATCATGTTCCTCATATCCTAGTTAATTCTATTAGCGAATTATATAGTAAGTGAGGCCTATATGCTGGAATGTAATTTGGTTGATCTCTTCTACAGTGAATGCTCTGAAGTTCATGTGGCTGAGACTGGTCACCACATTCAAGACTGCCTTGGTCAAACCAGTTCATCTCGTCGGAGCTTCCACTCATGGGTCAAAGGCTCCATTAATGATGTGCTTGTCCCCATTGAGTCATATCATCTCTATGACCCTTTTGGTCGACGCATCAAGCATGAGACTCGATTTGAATATGACAGGATTCCAGCTGTTGTGGAGCTATGCATCCAAGCTGGTGTGGATATACCAGAGTACCCTTCACGTCGAAGAACCAAACCCGTCCGAATGATTGGGAAGAAAGTGATCGACCGAGGTGGATTTGTTGAGGAGCCTAAGCCATGGCGCTCTGCAAATTCATCTTCACTTGTTGATCTCGATACATATGGTGCATGTGGACTGTATCCACCTCCACCATTATCAGATGTAGCAAGGATTGCACAAGAGACAATGGATGCATATGAAATTGTTAGATTGGGTGTGGAAAAGTTGATGAGGAAATACACTGTGAAAGCGTGTGGGTATTGTTCAGAGGTTCATGTGGGTCCTTGGGGTCACAATGTTAAGCTGTGCGGGGAATTCAAGCACCAGTGGAGAGATGGGAAGCATGGTTGGCAGGATGCGACTGTGGAGGAAGTTTTTCCTCCAAATTATGTGTGGCATGTTGAAGACCCAAAGGGGCCTCCTTTGAGGGGTGCAGTCAAGAGGTTTTATGGTAAGGCTCCCGCTGTGGTTGAATTGTGCATGCAGGCGGGTGCACAAATCCCTTGCAAATACAAGTCCATGATGAGGCTTGACATTGTAGTCCCTGAGAGTGAGGAGGCACGCTTAGTTGCCTAATGGAGCCTGTCGAAGGTGAATTGATACTTGTATATTTGTCGTTGGATGAGTGATATCAACCCATCAACATAAATGGCATCTTCAGTAAGCCTTGTTATAATTAGGTCACCATGTTAGCGTAGGATGTCAGTATGATTTATACTATTTTAAGTCGTGACAGTCTCGAACTGCTATATATGCACATTCAAATAAGTAACATTTTTATGTTTGAATATTAAAAAGAAAATATAACTATTCAACAATTATGGCTATAGTATCAAGACAAATAGCATCTCCTCTCTCGTAAAATAACGAGCAAAAGCTAATGTTTTGAGGCGTGCGAAAAGTGGGATGAGTTTGCCCAAGTGAAGAAGAAGGTGAAAGAGAGGAATCCAAAGAAAGTTCCTGGTTTTCGTCGAATAGAAGTGAAGGGCAGGAGTAATGTATTCTTTGTTGGGGAAAAATATCATCCTCAGGCTGAGGAAATTTATGGACTGCTTCGAGAGAAGCTTCTTCCCATAATGTTGGAGATGGGTTACACAGAAGAGAAGTATGTTCTGGTTTACTATTAAATTAAATTGAGTGTTTTTGTGGGTCGCATGTGTTAGTTCATAAAAGATAATGACAAAAATTCTTGAAAGTGGGTCTTACAATCTGAGCTTTCTAGTCTAGTCTAGTCACCAAGGCATTTGTTCACGTGTTTATTTCCCTTTATGGAGGACTAGCATAGTCATTTTTGTTTTGGGCCCATGATAGGTTAGGCCGATTTTTGGACACGTGAGGAAGCACGTATTCTCACTCTAATGTATAAATAGAATTAGTTCATTGAATTCTATTATCATCGTGCATTCAGTCACTTATGGTAGAGAGTATAAGTGTCACGGCCCCAATTTTTCCACCCAAAACCAGCACCGTGATGGCCCTAGGCGATGCACCAAGCAGCCCTAGCCAGCCCCAACAAACTTGCTAAACTCAGTGTATACCGGTCCAGCAGCTTCTCTTCTCATCCGAGGTTAGGGAAACACAATTTCAAGCCACAAACCAACACAACACAGCAAGTATTTTACGGGAGCAACACCTCCCAACCTTTATACTCACTCAATACAATACAAAGGAATAGCTAGAGTCCACAACACTTTGGACACTTAGCTCACACATTCAGCCAACAAGGCTTACAAGGAAAGATGCAAGGAACAACTAGCCACCAAGGCTTTACAAGGAAACTCACCCCTTTGTTGCTCACAGCCCTCTCTTCACCCACGGATGCTGGCCCTCTTCCAGCACACGTTCTTGGCTTCAAGTGGCAGCAAACACAGCTTTCAGCCCTCAGCTCCCTCAGCTCTTGCTCACACTTTCAGCCCCTTGGATTTCTATCACCACACAACCAGCTTCTCTTTGTGGAAATGCAGCAATAGCCAACCCTTTTCCAGACCTTTCCAGCCCCCTTTTATTGGCCTAAAGGCTCCTGGTTTTTGGTGGGAAACCAGCCAGCTTTCCCCCCCACATTTTGGTGCAGCACACCAAGCCTTCCTCCAACAAGAAGTGACAGCTACAGTGCTGTATGTCTCAGCACTCAAATGCCCCTTTCAAATTTCGGAATCCAGCTCCTTTGCCTCCACAATCAGCAAGCTTGGCTTCTCATCCAAGCTTCCAAGAGATGGGTTACACCCAAACCCATCCAGCAAGGGCTGGGCCACGCCCCAGCCCACAACCAGCAGCTAGCTTCACTTAGACATGCATCCAGCCCATTTGAATCCCTCCAATGAGTTCTCCTGCAACTTGGGCAGCATCCCAGCAACCCACCATGTGTTACAGCCTTCTTGAACCATTCTTGAATCCCTCATGCAGCCTTCTACACGTCCAGCAAGCTCAACCAGCCAGCAGGTGTGTGGGAGACTCATTCCCCACACCAATCAGCAAACCACTTGGCAGGGCAGTGGCACCACACGTCCACTGCCTCACAAGCATCCAGCAGCACCCTCAAGACCAGCCAAGGCTTCTATGTGACCCCTCTCAGCAGCACCCAACAACAATGAGCATTCCAGCAAGCCACACAAGGGCTGGACACGTCCCAGCCACAACCAGCAAGCCAACAATGTCACCAACTCAGGCAGCACTTGGGCCACAACAGCAAAGGCCATGCACTCCCACAGCACATGAGCCACAACAGCCAATCCATCATGCCACTTTGATCCATCACCAAGTAATCCACCAAGCCTTGTCAACATGGTTCAGCTGCACCACCCACAGCTTCACCCATTTCTCAGCCAAAGACACTCCCTAGTCATGCCTTGGCATGGTGGACAGCATGGATGCAAGGCACACCCAAACTGCCACCCACACAGCCATGTCATGGCCGTGACAATAAGACTCTTCTACACACAAAATATATTATTCTCGTTTTACAGCTATTAACACAAAGACATTGAATCAACAAAGATCACTAGACGGTTTATTCTACAACAACAATGTAAGTATGTTTTCCAATACCAATTCACACTTGCTATGAACAAAATGCAAAAAACTTTGCATAAATCTAACAGTTCATCTATTGAATTGCTCTGTTTTTTTTTTTTTTTTTTTTTTTTTTTTTTATGGTCATCCATTAGTGATTGAACAGAGAGTAAAGTAGTAATATTTTGAGTTTTTCAGTTTTGGGAGGGCTATCCCTTTGGCTATTAAGCATAATAGAATCAAGGAGTAAAGCAATATGTTGACACCCATTCAAATGCTATATCCCAAAAAGTATTCAGTTACCAAGGGCCGCAAACATAAGCACTTTTAAACATTGGAAACCAAGAACTCTTAGGTTTTAAGAAGAAACAGTAACCATCAAATTTGGTCACAAGTCTACCTATGATTAAGGTTACATACAAGCGAAGAAGGTACCCCTAAACTCTATTCATTTATTTTATTCTCCACTAAACATGATCAAATTATCATAAAATGCCACAGCTTGACCAATCAATGGCTGGACGAATCATTGGACATTGATCAAATAAATACAAAAGGGGGATGATGGATTAGGAAGAAAATGATGTAACTAAATAAGATAGAAAAAAAAGAAAAAGAAGAAAAAAAAAAAGAAGATATACTTCGACCCGTTTGAACGGGTTTGACAGGGTCAAAGATGCACAATAGTTATGTAATCAGTCAAACATTTTTTTTATCTATATATAAAAATAAAAATAAAAAATACCAATCAAACATATTTCTGCTTTGTTGGCTAGCTAGATGTTGGGGACCTTTACTCTTTTCATTCTTTTGATGTGAAGAAGAGGGTCGTTGAAAGCTTTCCCATATGTCAGTCGCAAAAGAGAGATTCCCCAAGGTCTGAATACTGTCAATAGTATCCTTTTAATGAATGCATTCGCCATTTTCGAGTTTCTAGAGGACTTTTGTTTTGAAAGTTCTTTGAGCTTTAGTCATCCTTGATAGATCACAACAGAGGGACCGTAATTACTCGTTAACACATAATATTATATTATAAAGGGGGGAAAAAAAAAAAAAAAGTTCCATGGAAACTGATTTGGCAGATATGAGTCAATCCTAATGCTTGTCCTGGTTCGGCTGGTGGGACATTATTCTCAAATAACAATCTGCAGAAAATGAGCATTAAATTTAGATATGAGTTGATAAATAGAAGATATTGGGAAAGGGAGCTGAATTTGTAGAGTGTAGTGTAGGTGGTGATAACTTGATAAGCATCATACTAATTAGTTTCTAAATCGATAAAACCATAGCTGCATTCATTTAATCAATTGCCAATAATTTAGGAGTTGTCCCATTTATTAGTCTTGTATGCTAACCACTCCACTCCCTTTTGCAACATCTTAACGTCTAGTCAAGTGTTACCAAGGATGCTTACATTCTTATCTTTGCAAATCTTATCAGGTGAGGTAGCAATCAGCCAGTAAGTTGGGGTCCCATGACACACTCTCATAGGGCGGCCATTGAAGTTCAAAAAGACAAACTGATCTTTTCCATAAAAAGCGAAAGGGCAAAACTAGTAATTAAGCCTACAAAGTATCAATCGAGCCACTCGTACTACCAGATAATCCCACTGATGTTGCATCTTTTAACATGTATACACACCTAATTTATTTGTACTATTCTAACATTTTGTTGTATAATCTGTTTTTTAAGTGTCAAGTCAAAGGATAACAATTTCATGTAAGGGATGAGGATAGGGTGTAATTTGTAATTCAAAATAGGCCGGACCCCACCTGATTGAGCATGGAGTTCAAATACTTGTTCAGATTGTCCGAACACTTTTCGATCAAATGGGATATGGGTCCTCTCAAATAAAATGAACTGTCAGTATTGTATTGTATGCAATAGGAGCAGTAGATTACACCAGATCTGGGTGCATGTATGAGTTGTTTATATTAATCATTCAGGTCGGCTAGGTCCCCTATATATGCCTTGTAGTTGTATGCCCCAAGTGGCAAATGGAATGCAACGGGTGGAAGAAAAGTATTTTTGGCGCCAACCCAACAGGTCACTTTGCTTTATCTGCCTCGTATGATATATGACCAAGCCTAAAGAGGCCAAAGACCAGATGCCATTATTGATTTCTGATTTTGTTGAAAACTTTGAAATTCAAATCTAACGGTCCTTTTCCCCACCTCTTACTTTGTACTACTTTTTTATTAAAAATATTTTTTAATTTCTCGCTCTTTCACCTTTTTTTTTTTTTGGCTTACTGCACTAGTTTGAATTACAACAGGTTGCTGATGAGTCATTAACTCTCAGGCGGACAGCAAGAAGAGGCTCTTAGAAATACCAAAAACATTGTGTAAACTGCTGGGTTTGCATAGTTTTGATTTGTATGATCATATAATGTTTCACACTCATTTTGTATCCATTAAGGCATGTGACGTATTTTAAGTGGCTATTTTATATCAATTACTTTAAAAAAAAAAAAAAAAAAATTCACTTAAACATACATGTTAGACAGTGTAAAAAGTAATATTATTTTTATTTAGACTAGAGAAACAAATAAACTCCATTAGGTCATGTTTTTTTGGAAAATTATTATTATTATTATTATTATTATTATTTTGTAAAAGTGTTTTGATATGACATAAGTTATGTGTTTTATAAGTATTTAATTTGTATTTGAAGGTGTTTGTTAATATTTTTATTAAAAAAAAAAAAAAAAAGAGAGAGAGAATAGTTTAAAAGTTTTATAACCATTCGAGCCATTTAACAAGTATAAAACATAAATACATGCGTGATGCCGTCATACACGCTATACATAGTTCAATCAGGTGGCAGTGAAATTGTTGGTGGTCCCCTCAATCAAAGTAATTGAGAGAACCATCTTTTTCTGCCTGTGCTGTCTTCCTGTTGTTGCCTCAGTTCAAAAGTTTATTTTATTACATCTAAATGTTTGTTTTATTTTATTTTCCTAATAAAATAATTGAGCCTATCAATGGATTGGGGCAAGGCGGATGTTTGCGCAGTCAATTAATAAAAATGATCGTGGAAGATGGGAAAGAAGTATAGGCCCAACAGTGCATCTACATGTTACCTAAAATTGGATTTCACTGTCGAGTTCATCACTTCTTGATCCTACTTAATTATACTTAAGAGTTTAAATATTAATTACTGTGTTTTTTTTTTCAAATAAAGCAAAACTCGTATATTAAGCGAGGAGAAGTATTAATCTACAACTTTTAAAGTATGTGTTTTAAATAAAATAGTGTATTTACCCTATAAAAAACAAAACAAAACAAAAAGAGTGTATGAAGCCGAGATAGGTTCAATACATATATGTGGACCAGAAGGTGGCAGCAACTCAACAAGCAAAGAGTTGAAAGTAATGGGTAGAGGGGGGTGTTGTTTCAAACGAAAACAAGAGATCGGTTAGAAAACTTAAAAAAAAAAAAAAGAGATCGGTTGGAAAACTAGAGTCAGTCCATAAAACTATTTTATTAAAAGAAAAAGGAAGGAGGTAGAGAGAGAGAGGAGAAAAGGAAAAAAGAAAAGGTTAAAGAGAGAAATAAATGGTAGAAAACAAAAGAGAAGTATAGTAAAAAAGCAGAGAAGAAGGTTATCCGAATATTTTTTGGTGAGAAAGTATACACGCCTAAACAAATGTACAGGGTTCACTTCCAGATAGTAGAGGTTGTGTATATATATGTCATATGTGCGTGGGGGAGGGACATCGTGTGTTAAAAAGAAGAATAAAAAATGAAAGGAAGGGCAGCAAGAGCTGGGATCCTGTGACAAATTGCAGACTTGGCAGAGAGCTTTGTCTGTCTGCCCACCCCACTCCGGCTCTTTTATTTTCTTGCAATTCTCAAGTCGTAGAGACTTTAAATAAAGCATCTGAAGAAGAAGAAGAAGAAGAAGAAGATATAATTAATAAAAGGGATGGGAGGAGAGGGAGGAGGAGCAACATCAAAACTGAGAAAAGCAGCTCGGAAGGTGGTGGTTGCAGCAGCCTATGCGTGTGGCTCCTTCTCCAGGAGTAAAGCTCTAGGGGGCCTCCATGCCACTACCACTACTCAAACTGTAAGCAAAGCCTCTCCATTGCTCCCATTCCCTCTCCATTTCTCACTTTCTGATCAAAGATTGCCATGACAACCCAAACTAGCCCATTTTTTTTCTGTTTTTGTTCTCTGCAAAATTCTCTCTCTGAGACTTTGTTTTACTTTGTCAATCTTACCGTATCATATATATGAATCATGACAACTGCGTCTGGTTTCTTTCTTGTTATTTTTCAATGTTTTGGGCAGATCTCGGATTCTTCAGCTGTGATTCCAACAAAGGCAAAGAAGAGCACAGGAGAAGATGTTGCAGAGGAATCAGAATCATCCACCAACAACGTCCCTACTTCTAAGGTATCCATTCCCCATTCCCCATCCCACAATCTCCTTTTCTTCTTAACTCATTTCCCCTACATTTTGCTTCAAAGAAATTTTCTTTTCGGAATCCAATGCCTCTCTACTGTTCATGTTTTAGTTATTTGTGCTCCAAGAGAAACGTTTTTTTTTTTTTTAACTTTCACTTTTCCCCAATCAGACCACACGCCACGCGAGGACATAAAGTAAATATATCGAGCTTATTTAGGATGAAAAAGCACCAACACGGCAGCAGCCAGCCAATCTTTGATTTGGATTTGTCTATTTGTCTTGTTTAATCTTTCAACGCACTCTAAATTGCTGGTGGGTGTGTCAACTATCAACTATCAAGGGGGTCACTGTATTTAATGAGTGAAGTGTAGCATGTTCAATGTTGATGATTCCCCCCCAGGCCCAGAGAGAGGGAGCGGTTGAAGAATCCACTTGTATTATGTATGTGGATGGCAGAACCTACTTTGGAAGGAAGTCCCACCTGCCCAAAGCAGTACTCATTCATTATGACGTTTTCCTCAACCACTATTCTGTTTAGGCGTGAAATTCCTACCCATCCTCTTCCTCTATCTCTTTCCTTTCAAATTTCAATATAATGATCTTGAATTTTGAATCTACCAACCACAAACTCGCTTGAGTGCCCAAACCTAAAGTTGTACTATTTCTTGTCCATCATATTAAGTATGCACTACTCTTATGCCAAAGCCTTGATACATGATGAATCTTCAAACAAATGGGACAATTGCAGTGGATCAGTACCCAACAAAACATAGCCCCCCAACTTAAAAGAAATTGCCCCTATCTCAGAAAAACTTGTAATCATATCTCTGGTTCGTTTTTTTTTGCCCATTGATAATTATCTTGTCAAGCTTTTCTCATTACTTTCTTTTTATTTTTCTGTAATAGGAGGGCCGGGGTGGAGGGTTTTGTAAACGAACCATCATTATATTCCCAATTATTAACAATTTCTGTATTACTCCACTAGAACACCCTACATCACTTGCTCTATAGCTTAATACAGTGAAATCGTTATATATTATAAAATCAGGCCATTAGCATTTAGAATAGGATTCTTTTGCTTCAGCAATACAGGGTTTCTTTTAGAAAGTTGCCATGAAATTATGAAATTCGTTATAATAGACATAGACTAGAATAAAAGGTAGACATCCAGAAAACAATTGTTTTCATTTTGATCTTCTGTCATATTTATCTGTTTATTACTTTAAAATCTGTCTCCCTTGATTTAATACCTTCAACTTTGTTGATTCATGTGGCAGAACTTGTGCGCAATATGTCTAGATCCTTTGAGTTACAACAGCAGGGGAAGCAGCCCAGGGCAGGCAATATTCACAGCCCAATGCTCTCATGCTTTCCACTTTGCTTGCATCTCCTCCAATGTTCGTCATGGTAGTGTCACCTGCCCCATTTGCCGTGCCCATTGGACCCAACTGCCCCGCAGCCTGAACCCTCCTTATGCTTCACTCTCTTCTTGCAACCAAAATGATCCCATACTCCGACTCCTTGATGACTCCATTGCTACTTTCCGAGTCCACAGGCGATCCTTCTTGCGCTCTGCCCGCTATGACGACGATGACCCTATTGAACCTGATCACTTGCCTAATTGTCCTCGCCTTTATCTCTCTTTACTGCCCATTCCACCCAGTGCGCCTCCCAACTTTCATTCATCTATGCAAATGACTAGTAGTCGCACCTCATGCCCATACCATCAACCCCTACATCGATTGACCTGCGGTTCCTCATCACTATTGCAGTCACCAAACAGGCAAACGCCTTATATTATGTGCACCTCCTCAAATCGAGCTTTTCTTTCAGTGAAGTTAGCACATCAACAAGCAACCGACTTGGTCTTGGTTGCGAGCCCCAATGGGCCACACCTGAGGCTGCTCAAGCAGTCGATGGCATTGGTGGTTTTCTCCCTTAGACCCATTGATCGCTTAGCCATTGTTACCTACTCATCAGCTGCAGCACGTGCCTTTCCCCTTAGGCGCATGACATCCTATGGAAAGCGGACTGCACTACAAGTCATTGATCGTCTATTCTATATGGGGCAAGCAGATCCATTTGAAGGGCTTAAAAAGGGGATTAAGATACTTGAAGATCGTGTCCACAAAAATCCACAATCCTTTATCCTGCATCTGTCTGATAGTCCAACAAGATCTTACCATGCAGTCAATATGGAACTGCCCATTCCAATCCATAGGTTTCATGTGGGGTTCGGATTCGGCACTTCAAATGGGTTCGTCATGCATGAATTTGAACAGTTCCTATTAAGAATGCTAGGAGGCGTCATTAGAGATATCCAGTTGAGAATTGGGGAGGAAGTTAATTGCAGAATCATAAGGATTGGAGAACTAAAAGGTGGTGAAGAAAGGAGGATCTCATTAGAGCTGGGAGAGTATGGAGATGTTCATGTGGGATATAGCTACGTGGAGGGTGAAGTTGATGAATGCATTAGAACAGGGGAAACTGTGGTGAGTGTAGGGGATAAAAGTAACGTAACAGCAGGTGCAGGGAGGGATGTGAGCATTGGTGGGAGGACTAGTAGTGTTGAAAGTTGGGATTACCACGATCCTTACATGGCTAGAAGATGGGCAAAGCATTTACATGGCTACAGGCTTTGAGCTCATCCAACTTACCCAACAAAGATTTGTATGTTACGTATGTCTATACGAATCAGCAACCATTTAGAAGATGATTTCAGTCATCCAGGGCCATTGTTAAAGTCTGGTTAGTTGATTGAGCTGCTAAGCTTAAACACCACTGGGATGTGCAGTATATACCCACCCTAACGGCATTACAATGAAGGAATTGAATTGTCAATTCTCTCTTTTCTTCTTATTGTCATCCAAGTTGTTTAAGAGACGATATATACTTCAGTTTTGGGATTGAAGATGCATGTCTGAGTACTTCCACTTTACCAACAATTAGGTCCACTTAACATGTATGACACTAACATGTGTCATAACTACTTTTTATAATGCAACAAATAGAGGTTGACCTTCAGCTGTATATCAGCATCAATCATGTTGATAATCGTATACTGAGAAGTCACTATACTGCAGAGACTCATCCTTACCATAGTGAAGAAGAAAATAACAGTCTCTACAAAAATAGCACGGGTTCTCCGGGGCCAACTTGTCATCGACCGTCACCTTTGCAGCTCTATATATATTACAGACATCGCATTTCTGCACACGAAATTTTAATTGAAATACGACTATCGGATAACCAGCTCGGTTGTGCACATCCTCTGGATGAACTAATCTCATGTCTCTTATAACAATTGTATGTTTGCAGTCTCCCTGTGACAAGCAATTCCCAAACAAAAGAATTATATGGGCATGCTATAATAACTTTGTCAACAACAAAGTTCATGACATGAACGACAAATCATGCCATACAAATTACATGAAGCCATTTATTTCACCAAGTGCAACATATTGGGGGGGAAGAGAAAAAAGGCATGAAGAACAAAGATGATGTTTATACCATCAAAAAATGAATACATTGCAAACGAAATCTTACCTGGTGACAGTAGAGATATCCAGCACCAAGTCGAAATCCCAAGTCACAAAACCGTATCCTGTGCATGTCAACAGCTTTGAACTGAGGCAATTGTAGGCCTGTAACATCATCACCTATAATTGCTTTCTGCTTCTGTGGTAATTCCCCTGTTATGATGCATTCCCATTTTTTAAGAGCGTCATCCCTAGAGTTTCTGAGCCAATCAAATATAGGTTCACTATAATCTATAGCAGAGGGATCCCTCAAATCATTACAGAATACATCCTACAAAAGATTAGCATTCTATTAGATTAGGAAATGAACTATGTTCCTCATGAAAACAAACAGTGAACAAATAGCGCTTCTCACTTCTATAAGAAAATATCCAGAAGGATCATGCTGCCCAGCCTTTTGCATCACCTGGTCCGTTAAACAATAGATCTTATCCCTCAGTTCAGTCAAGCTTTGTCGTCCTAGGACCAAAAATTCTTGAGTCTACAAAAAAGTTTCACAGAAATACCAATAGCAGATAGGTTATAGGTCGATACATGATTTTTCTTCCTATAAAATGATCTTGACTTGTTGAACCAAATACAACCAACAAACAGAGCCCAACAATTGACTGTTTTCAAAGTGATATACCTTTACCCACTTCCGTGAGTTATGGTAAACCTCAACAGAAAGAACAACATCTGGATACCGCACAGCAATGTGTTCCCCAATGCTTGCTGATTTCACCTGCAGTGCATTTGTATAAAAGCATTTTTTTGATAAGTATGTTTGTATAAAATCATAGAGGGTAAATACGAAATCTCAACCATTTTGACAGTCAGATTCATCAATTTGATATTATATGTATGAATATGAATAACTAAGATAAAATAAATAAAAAGTACCATTACAAAAAATACGTGCATGCTTCAGTGGTCAGAGTCAACTGACATAACCCCTCAAGTTTAATTTCTTTGTTCTTTATATCAAGAACTAGAAGGCAGCATGGGGTTCTCAATTGAAAGCTTTGAGTGTCGTGATAATTATGAAACATTATCCAAGCTATATGGAAATGCAGATGTAAAAGTACTGCCAATGAGGATTTATTCTTAGTTCATACTTCATTCATCACAATATATCAGAATAAACAATCTTGGAAATTCCTTCACTACTTTACTATGACCATCCATGATTCTTATTAGGTTTGAAAGATCAATTAGAAGTTCTGTATTGTCAATAATCAGCTGTGGTGTAGAAATCATTTGTCACAATCTGATGTTATGCCCACATGTCCATGAACATTTACATAAAAGCTTCAATAACACTTTTACTTCACCACAGCCCACAACAATCTCATAACAACTATGCATCTTTACTTAAACAAAAGAGTAATTTAAAATCAAGCATTGTTTCAGTTTTTGTTTTTTTTTTTTTTATAAGTAGTTGCAAGTATTATTAAAAAGCATAAATGCGCAACCCAGGTACACAAGATGCATACAAGAAAAACACCTAATTAAAAGAAGCAACCTAATTGTAAAGTGTCTTAAAGAATAAAGCCTTTAATTCCACCAATGAACACTCACAATCCTCAAAATTTCAATCATTTCAGTTTCTTTTTTTTTTTTTTAGCTTTTTTCTCAAAGAAATAAAGAACATACAGATACTAATTTATCTAACTCAGAGAGAGAGGGAGAGAGGAGGAAGCAACTGGGACAAGCTATGGAGAGGTTGATTATAGATTTAGGACACGTTTGCTACGTGGAATGACTATTCATTCGAATAGCCTTTATTAAAAATGGAAGAAAGCAGAATGGATTAACCTTGTAATAAATTTCTTCAATTGAGGGAATATCTATTTCTCTTAAATTTGAGTGGAATAGCTATTTCCTTAATTGAAGGAATAAACATTCTTTTATGGCTATCGGAATGGCTATTTCAAGGCTAATCCATTCCATTTATTTCATTCTTAATAAATGCTACTCTAAGGAATAGACATTCCCCGTACTAAACATAACCTTATAATATTAGTATAGATAAAATTCAAGGCAAAAATAGCATTTTAAGAAGAAGGCAGCTGGAATACAAACTGAATCTTAAAGCATGCTACAAGGTGGATTTCCATATACATTCTTCAAGCTACAATCAAAGACCAGCATGTGCGTTGTGCAATAGGCATTTTTCAAGCATACCTTTGTTGCAGAATTTGTAAACCGGAGAGATTTCATCCTTTCTGTTCTTTCTGATAACGTAATGGCACATTCATTGATCTTGCAACTAGCACTGGACCAAAACAAGAGAAATATAATAAAAAATCAGAATAATTAATGAGTTCCATAGATATGTCAATATACAAACTTGAATGAATGCAGTCTTGCTGCTGCTTTGTCTTCATCCTGCTTTTGTTTGACTTTCACAAATTGCTCCACCTTTGCACTATAACTACTCTGGACAGATACCAGCTATAAATTATCAGATTACATCAAGAACAGATGAAAGCTTAATGCCACAAGGAAAATGACAAAAATAGCGCACTGACAAGAAGACAAGCATTTTGAATTGTAACACCACTAAACCATATACTGATAGCCTGTACATAATACCACTCAAGTTTATTCCAAACAAGAATAAATGTAGAGACTAAAACATACATTGTCAACACGCATACGCTATGTCCTAAATATGAATCCTAACCATTTTTCCTTTTTGTTAGTTTGGGCTGACACATAAAAAATGAAAGGGTCAATGGGTCCACAAATCAATAGTAAAAAGGCATGGAAACGAAATGGAACTCACCTAGTAACCAACCTACACCAAAGAATTTCAAATTCAGACTCTAGAGATAAGAGAGATTAATATGAGTCATATGACTGAACCACACTTACAATACTAAAATAACATTTGAAAACAAAACAGACAAACAAAAGAAGTGAAAAGTAAATAGTATCATATAGCACATACAGACATCTTAAATTTAAAATTGGAATAGGCCAATGAATAATTTTTCTTATATGTAGGAAAAAGAAAAAAAAAAAAAAGATTTCAGTATAATGGGCATTATACTACTAACTGGAAGAAACATGTTAGCGACGGACATGCAAAGGCAAAATGGATATAATTGCATGGGTAGCATACCTCAATGGCATGATTGTTTGCCTTTGTTTTCTTTCCCTTCCTTGAGTTGTTATCTTTCTTTCTCTTCCTTGAGTTATTGCCTGTAGCGCATTCAGTTACCGAAAGATTGCTTGATCTCCTGCATCAGAAGTTAACTTTTTTTAAACAAATAAAAAGAGAATGTCGAACAAAATAAAAGGACTTGTAGAAATTCATGGACCATTTATTGATAGTGTATACTACTGTCTAAAACGATGTATATCTGGAAAATACAAATTCATCCAAAATATCAAGAGGAAGCCCCCACAAATCACCTAGACTCAATAATATGCCAATTGTATGAAAATTTGAAGGGAGTCAATCTGAATCACATTTGAAATCATGGCTCAGGGATTCTACAGCTAACCATAATGTCAGTCAACACAAACACAGATGATGACCACCTAACAGCTTTTGCAAATGGAAAATATCTAGGGCTCGTTTGGTAATGCTTTTTAGATGGGACTTTTTGCTTTGATTGTGATGTGATATAAAGGTAAAAGTAATTTTGAGTATTTTATGTGTTGAGTTTAGCAAACGAGCCCCAATTGTTTCTACAAGTAGTTTCACTTATCCATCAGAAACATAGCAATGAATCGTTCGGCAGAGATGAAATTGTTGAAAAGCAGAACTTGGCCATAGAGAGTGTAGACTCTAGGGCTTTGCTTGACATTGGGTATGAGATTTCACTGGGCTTTCCTGATTTTATTAACAATACCAAGTTTTAAGATAAAACCTGCAGGAAATTTCCTTCTTTTTTTTTTTTTAATTACCTTCAGATGGTTGACGCTAAAAGGCTAAAACCACTTTTTAGGATAGGCATATTGCAAAGGCTGGAACTCTCCCAAGTACTTGGCTGAAAGGCGTTGTTATACAAAGGTTGTTAAGCAGTGTGTCAAGAAAGTAAGATAAAGGGAACAAATAGATGCATATAGATGAGAATAAAAAGCTATTTGATCATATTTTGATATTATCAAATTAACCATAGACGAGAGATATCATAAGGACCCTGCAATGAAATGAATTTGGGGTCATAGGAACATCTAAAGGAAAATCAAATGTCTACAGTAAAAGGTTCAAAACAAGCTCATGTGAAAAAAGAAAAATAAATGCATATAACATATATGACTCACTCTGCAGCGGAAGAGGGCTCTTCTGAAGGTTGCAGAAGATTTTCATGTTCCTCATTGTCCTGCAGCAATATTAATAATTAGAAAAATAACTTTATGAGTTTGATGCAAATAAAAAAAATAAAACAGCAGGGTACCTGAAATGCTTCCTTCATAGCCAAATCCACTAATTCTTCTTCACTCAAAATTTTAAGCTCATCAACCCTGCGTTTATTAACTAAATTATTTAGTTAAGAGTAGTAGCTGAAAAGAGATTTAAGTGTAGATAAAACGCAAGGATGCTGTGTACGTACGAAATATCTTCATCACACTGTTGAGACGGATGAGAACAACATAGTTCCGCTTCTAGAGTCTGCATAGAATGATAAAAACAACGTCCCAACAATTTTTTTCTTTTAGGAGAATCAAGAAACTACATTTATAAAGTGATTGGAAAGACCAAAAAAAAAAAAACTCCAAAAATAGCTACCTGAAGTTGATGGAGAAGAGAAGCCTCAAACTGGGGAACCGACGAGAGGGGACCCACCAGATTGGGAACATAAATGGGTCCACCCCTTGGGATTGAGAGGTTTCCAACATCTTCCTCCTCTGCCTCCCCTCCTGAGCTGACCCCCCGCTCCTCTCTCGTCTCCATTCTTCTTCTCCCTTCTTCTTCCTCTTCTTCAATATTAGAATTACTACACTCTTGCTCCATGTCCTATTATCTATAAAGGGTTTTAGGACGGTGAAGGAGGTTTTGAATCACGGACACTTTCACTATGTAACACGTACCCCTATCGGAGAATACTAGAACAGACCCTAAGACCCACTACAATGGGAAAAATTAGGCCGATTTACAACTCTCAGAAAACCTAACCAAAAACCATATCAGCCACTGAAGCCATACAACGTCCTCCCCTGCCTCTTGAGGGCATATGGCGGTGACGGTCCTACGGGCGTGCTCCGTGTACGTGACAGGCTGACAGCGTCAGGGATAACGTTCTCGAGGAAGATCTTAAGGGCGCCACGTCGCATATGAGGCCGCTGACCCTCTCGGCACCGCCTCTTCTCACCAGACGCCGATTAGCAGGCTTCGTGATGCCCTGGATGTTGTCCCTGAGCACCTCACTGTGCCTCTACGCTCGTCCCGTGCCCAACCTATTGCCTCCCTTTCCACGACCCGATATTTTCACAGCCACTTATTTATTTTTATTGTTTCTCTCTCTCTAATCCCTAAAGGAAAATTTGCATATTATTTATTAATGGTTAAGAGAAATTATATGTTATAAATTATTTCGTTTATTGGCTAATAATAGGGTCACAAAATCCTTGCTATCCTCTGTTCTTGGCATGGTGGCACAAGTAAGAAAGGGTAGGCTCAAATCACTAATGTAGCAAGAAGAATCAGTTGATCCTATATTGTAAACCAAGTCAATATAAAGTAGACACGAGTAATCTCGTTGCGGACTTACCGGATAACATTTCGATGCTTAAGATTGTAGAAATATCCTACGCCATCAAAGATAATAATTTCTCGATCCACACTACACCATCGATCCACGAGATATGTAGGTTTGAAGGAAGAATATAGCTTGAGCCGGTGAAATATGTAAGTATAAAAGATATAGTATTCTTGAAGAGTTAAACCCGATACGATTACAAGATATATGAGATAGTGATATAATGATTTGATGACAATTGTTAGATATTATTTATATAGTTTATATGGTTAAGATTTGCTCGTTTTATCTTTAAAATTTATATTCATAAAGATTTATTTATTTAAATATGCATTTGTTTAATCTAAAATTTTAAGATGACCAAATTTTATTATCAATGATTAATTATTTATTGATATGAGCCGTATGCCTTTTGTGTTAAGGAAGCAACCTATCTCTCACAGAATTAATAGCTACCAGGTAGTTCATCTCCTTAGGGGCCTGATTGGGCCTGATTGGGCCTGGGTCACTTGCAATGTTGCCTGTCGGATGGGGCTCGTTGGCTCTATGTCAAGCCTAAGGGCCCACTACTTGGAGGGGCTAATTTGAAGGACATCAGTTGCCCCCTATTCCACGCCGAACTAATCTATTTAATTAAAACATTAAATAGCAACTTTCTTTAAATGTTAATTAATGATTCTGGTGGAAGCACAACCAGTTGGGAAGTCGCTGGTGAAGGTGGTGGTGGTGTCGGTGTTGGCTTGGCCAGGTGTAATTTAAGTGAATGAGGGGGAGTGTGTGGCAAAGTCTCGTGGTGTATATTTTAATACAAGTTGTATATTTATTTAGTAGCTTAAATTTTTAGATAAACATCAGAAGAGCCCAACTAATTGGTTTCTTTTATCTTTCTAGCCCCATTTACGGTTTACCTCCATTTACCTCAATTTTTATGGAGGGAAAATAAGAAAAATTGGGAAGAGTACAGTGGCTCCATTGCCCCCAACAAAATGACAAATCTCAGTGAGAAGACGATGAGCGCGGAAAGAGACAAAATCCCGAAAAGCCGATGCCAGTGCTACTGGTACGGCGTTCTTCTTTTCACTCTCGCCCCCCTTTCTCTTCTATTGCCATTTTTCCCTTTTCACCCTTAACCAGGTCCTTATGATCTTGCTCTATTATTTTTATTTACCCTAGCTGTTGTTTATTTACTGTGCTGTGCTGAGATGTACTTCTCTTCTTCTGCTGCTTGTTTCTTTCTGGGAATTTGGGGTTTTTGGATATAGAAGAAGGAGAAGAAAATGTACCCAAGAATGATTCAGCCCCATCACGAAGGTAGCATAGTTGCTCAGGAAGATATCCCATTGCAGGGTGCCGCTGGTAGGCCCGACCCATGCCTCGTTTTGACCTCCGATCCCAAACCTCGCCTCCGTTGGACTGCCGACCTTCACGAACGTTTCGTTGATGCTGTCACTCAGCTTGGTGGCGCCTCTAGTCAGTATTTACTTTCCTCTTCCGTTCTCTTAATTCTCTCTTGCTTTTGTCAATTTTTTTCCTTATCCAAATTGATAATCGTCGTCATAACCGTAATCTCCCCAAACCCAAAGGTATGTTCTTTTTGTAAAATGAAGCACTGGGCTAATCTCCCAAAACCCAAGGTGTGTTCTTTTTGTAAAATGAAGCACTAGGCTTTTGGTTTGTTGCCTACCAGAAAACAAAAAAAAAAATGCATTGTCCTTGTTAATTCATCCTTCTTTTGGGACTTTGTAGTCTTAATAGTTATGCAGATTTTAAGTCTGTGCATGCTTTCCTTATTGCTATACTTATCCTGCTCTTTTGAGGGGATGCGTTTCTGGCCCTTTGCAGACATCATTTTTGTTAGGGACTAGGATTCAAGTGGCTAACTTTTTATGCTTTTCTTGACTTCAATTTCAGTTGCAAGTATCTATCTAATTTTTCATCTTCTATTATTTATAGTCCCAATCTTAAGTTACTGACAACTCTTGTTAACAACTCATAATGTATTAAGAGTTGTCTTCCAACACCCCAAACAATATGGCAATTGAGTTGTTCTCTTATGTTTGGAATATAAAGGCAAAATATGTCTATCATCTACAAGGAAGCCGTGATAGATATTTGAGAAGTCTGGCATGCTTGGTTCTTAGCTTAAGTCAAGGCTTCTTTTTGTAGCCACATCTTGCAATCACACTGGGGTGCATGCTGTTGCCTAGAAGTGAAAGCTTGCTTGTGCTACCATAATGTTGAGTGAACTAAGAAGGGGTTCTGTTTCTGCAATTGGAGGTTTTAATCATTCCATCAGCAGATGGATGCAGTGAAATTCTAGTGGAAAGTACCGAAAGTGTGCAGTATACATCAATTCTTGTTTCAAGCTCTAAGCCACAGTATGGGAACACAAAGTTTGACGCAATCTTAGTATCAGTAGATCCATCGTTTTACATAACCTTCATAAGACAGTAGGACCATTTGTATAATGAGGCATGCCACGTAGGAATTATTTGAGATGTTGTGTCGAAAAGTTTGTCACAAACTAGAGTCATCTAAAACATCTTTTCTTGAATAGTATCTGCAAAAATATTAGTGTATGCGACAAGGTTTACTTAGAGGTTCCTTCCTCATGATTTATTGTTTATTACTTTTTATTGTCTTCACATAGTTGATCAATGAGGAGTATGAGGGACTTAACTTCGCGTCCATTAGCTAAGCTGTTTTCTTAAGATCTTCACTAGGGTGGTTCTCTAGGAGACTCAGCTTGCTTCTCTCAGCCTTGTCGGCACTTTGGATGTAATAAACTGTAAGATAAATTTTCAGTGGTTTTTCAGGTTCTCCTTTTGTACTTCTATATTTCTATGTTGTACCTTTACTTTTTTTTTTTTCTCTTAATATTATCATGGTTTGGGGTGCATATGTTGTACCCTTTCTTTTTTCTGCATTTTATTAATATTTTTGACTTATCAAGAGAGAGAGAGAGAGTGTTGTTTTTACCATACACTTTTGTGATATTAGATATCTCTTTGTCTTTAGGTTCCTCTTGGCAGAGAAAGTTGTCATTAGTGTGATGACTGAACTTTGATAACAATAGAAGATATTTGTAGGGATCATAAAGGTTCTATTGTTTTCTTGTTTGTAACTATGGCTGGTTGGGGTGACAGCTGATTAGGGCTGAGCACCCAATCCCCTCAGATCGGTGCTCAGCTCACACCGACAGCCAAACCAAACTGACCGACCAGCTCGACAGTGAATGTGCTTGAGAAACAGATCTTGTATCAGAGACATGGAGGAGATACCGTGTGTGGAGGAACCATAGAAACGATGCGTTGTGTGTGGAGGGAACACCAAAACAGTGTTGTGTGCGCTAGGGGTGGCGCGGTCACCCCTTGGCTAAATGGTTATGAGATCCACCCCATCAGCTCCTATCTCCATAAACGTTCTTCCTTCTACACTGCTACCTATTTTGTGTCTCTGCTATGATTCACAATCTCTCGAAGATATTTGTTTTGTTGGATTACGAGAAGCTTACGTTTTTCTTAATGTGAGCGATGTTCCACCTCATACTTCCATGACTCTGATGCACCACCTCTGATTTATTTCCCACCTGATAGTTCCAATGTAATTTTTGAAGAAATTCTTGTATCTTGGTTTGTGATTCGTAGATATTTTGAACTGGAATTTTTGTTTATGATCAGACTGATTGGCCCCCTAATTGGGTCCTTAATCCGTTGTTAGTTTCTTTATTACTGAACATTTTCAGCCTTTAAATCGGGCAGGTGGTAGAATTTTTGTGGGGTTGAGTGGAGTTTTTCAGTCATCTTCGTTTTCAGTTTATGTGGAAAGAATAACTATTTTTTGCCGTATAATGGTTTTGTTGCTGTAGAAGCCAGATTTTCTGCATTTTCACTTGTGACGAGTAGGGCCTGTGAAATTGTGAAATTGTTGTTGCATGTAGGATTGGGAGTGTATAAGGTCCTTGTGTCCTTGAAAACAACTTGGAAACCCAATCTAGGATAAATTCACCGTCTTCTTATTCTACCCATTTGGCCAAAGGGGGTGGCCAATCCACCCATGGTTTTGCGTTTTTGGAGGGATATCGTCAATTTTTTGATAGTTTGGAGAGACATTGTCTCAATTGAAAGTTTGGTGGTAGTTTGAGAGGATTATGTAGACTTTTTCCAAAAAAATATATAAAGGAGTATTAAAATGTATAATAAATGGTCGAGTCGGGTCCAATCGGGTCGGGTGTGTTGGGTTTACCAACACCTGACCCGACATATTTAGAACTCTTTATTTTCCCCTAATGACCGAAGGTGGGTAGGTCTACCCGCCCAAACCCTGTCGGTTCAGGTTGAAATCAATGGGTCAGCCAGTTTGGGCCAACCCAATGAGCAGGCCTACAACTGATGCCTTTGAGATGGGCGTTTCACCAGTTTTGTTGAATTGTAGGGAATTGGGGACATTGGTTATTCTCGGGTAGCTCATTTTCTCCTTTATGTGCATTTATTCTCTTATTCCTCTTTATTTGCTTCTTGCGAAAAGAGTAGAAAGTATAGAGGGAATAGATTTTAAGTTATATAGTAATTCAGTATTATATTGTAGGGTCCTTACGGTCTCTCATGTTTGATTAAGAAAGTGAACACATTTTAAGTTATATAGTATTCCAGTATTATATGGTTTGGTTTTCACAGTTTCCCTGGTTTGATTTATTAAATCCTACTCAGCAGCATGTTAGCTGGGTTTGCAACTTAAATTGGCAACTTTATGGAAGATTTGAGATAACTGAGGCTTGAGCTAAGTATGGTTAGCCTTGTGTACAAGTTTTATAAAGCTTAGTCATGACCCAAATTTCAGTTGCCCACAAGTTGTTTGTTTGCTTACCAGCCTACTAAGAACTACTTTCTAAGTCTTGACTGACTTGTTGGGAATCTCGTATCTTTGGATTATCTTCTATTAGGATCCTTATGAGGGCATTAAAATTGTTTGCAGAAGCTACACCAAAGGCCATCATGCGGACAATGAATGTGAAGGGACTGACTCTTTTCCATCTAAAGAGTCATCTTCAGGTTTCTTTTATTATTTGACTATTGTTGGGACGTGATATTGAAAATTCAGCGGTATGTCTGCTAGTTGTGGTGAAATTTTTAAGGACTTTTTATTGATGTATGATGTTTCTTTCTGCATACAGAAGTACAGGCTAGGAAAGCAATCAGGAAAGGATATGGGCGAGGCATCCAGGGATGGTAGGTTTGCTGTAACTCTCTCTCCTTTCATTCATGTGATGTAGACCTAGAGTTTCGCCATGATGAACAATGTTTGATATCATCCAATTTCAGTTCAGAGTTTCTATTGAAGAATGCTTTAGGTGTTCTCTCTCTCTTTCTGTGTGTGTGTGTGCAGAAAGAGATAAATCTGGCTACTTGACTTGTCTAGTCAAGAAAAAATGAACTATACACTAGCACTTCATCATTTTTGAACTTCTGAGAGAAGAAGGAAAAAGAAGAAAATATAAAAAATAGAAAGAAAGAGCAACTGGATTCTGTATTATCCATATAGGGGATACTTCAATTGAGAAGCCTAGGATTAGGGTTTCACACCAACAGAAGATCAGGGCAGAGGTGGATTCAAATTCGGCATTAAGGTTTCCCTGTTTATACATCACGTTGAAATTCGTCCTTTTCTTCTAAGAGATTTATTCCTCTGGATCTGTGTTCTGTTCTGTGGCAATTTTTTTTAATCCATAAAAAGGTGTTCGATATGGGGCTTGAGTTTGGCTCTTTGGCTAGCAAATACAGTGCCATAGAGATGAATATAGTCCCTATACTGAACTTTCAGCCTTTACCCTATCCACTACGAATTTCATTTTAAATGTAGCGGATCGCTTTGATTTGGCTGATACTTTTGTTCTAATTCTTTTTTCTTTACTTATATAAAAAAAAAATTAAAAAAAGAAAAGAAAAAGAGAAGTCCATTGATCTCACTTAGGGTTCCAAACTCAATGGTGGTGCTAAACAACACAAGGGTTTGTGTAGATATTGAAAAAAACACCAACGGCAACTGAAAGAAAGTTATGTTTGAGTACATCTCTGTTAAATTATGTGATTAGGATCTCAATGATTAAACTGATTTCTTTTGGCACTTTATTGAAGGGATGCCTGCTTCATACCTTTTAGAAAGCCCTGGTACTGGTAATTCTTCCCCGAACTTGCCAACTTCTGATAACGAGTAAGATAGAATTTTCATGCCTTCTGAGTTCTTATGATACCTAAAAATGACCTAATTACTAAATGTAATAAATGTCATTTTCAGTGGTTATGAAGTCAAGGAGGCCTTGAGAGCACAGATGGAAGTGCAAAGTAAGTTACATCTGCAAGTCGAGGTATGTTTCCTTTTCATGGGTTGTTGGATGTTTTCATGAATAGTATGCCTCAGTCGCGAGTTTGTGGCTGTGGATTTGGTTAGATAACCTGAGGATTTTCTTTGAATATGGAATGCATAACTGATAACTCTGACCTTTATGTACTTTATTGGCTGGCTTGGTGACTATCGCCTTGCACAAAGCATAAAGAACTTCCTTGAGCATTTAATTGGGAGTTGAAAATGTTCAACTTCCTATTCTTTTGGGCATTCTTTGGAGTAGAGGTCTGGGTCGATGATCTAGCTAGCTGATCTTCCTACCACCATTGTGTAGGCTGAGAAGCACTTGCAGATTCGACAGGAAGCAGAGCGTAGATATATTGCCATGCTTGAGAGAGCTTGTAAGATGCTTGCTGATCAATTTATTGGAGGTGCAGTTATTGACACCGAGGGCCAAAAGTGTCAAGGATTGGTAAATAAGACAGCAAGAAGTTCCTCCCTTGACCCACTTGGCTTCTACTCATTGCACTCCAATCAGGTGACTGGAGTGCACGGCTCAGAAGAAGAAGTTCCACCTGGCCTCCACCCCCAAAGGGCTGACTGTTCCACTGAAAGCTGCCTAACATCACACGAGAGTCCCGGAGGATTGCCTCTAGAAGGATCTCCTAGTGGAGGGAAGAAAAGGATGATGAACTTGGACTCAACCACTGCATCTTTGATTTGGGGTGAAGCTAAGATGAAATCCCAGGACATGAATGTAGGGCAAGTTAACCCCCATGCCATCACTGGGTACGGCATGTAGCATGGAAAATTAAGCTCAAGTGTTCATCTTGTTATGATTGAGTGAGATTCTTCTTTTCACTCCTCGCGTTACAGTCATAAGAGGAACATAATTGTAAGTTCCGTCTGTTGTCCATAAAGTTGGCAGGAACAGAGGTGAAAACAACTTGTCAAAACTGTAAATTCGAAACACCAGTGCCTTTGAGAATTACTCCTATTTGCCTCCGATTATACTAAATCATGTGTTCTGTAAATTTGACAGTTGTAGATTTTGAGGCAATTCTTAAATTTTAGTGCTGAAAAACCATCATGGTGCTTCTGATCGAATCTTGCATGCTTAAGATCCTTGATTGCTTCCGGAGGCCTAGTGAATATTTTGAATAATGCTACTCTTTACGTTCATTTCACATTAGTTGATGCGGCATGTTTTAAGTTATTTTTTATTTATTTATTATTTAAAGTGACTGATATGAAAAGTCACTTAAAATACACGTCATATTAGTGTGAAGTCTCGTACCGACAATGTCACAAATGAAATTAGTAATAGTCTGTGATAAAAGTAGCAACAGTTTCTACTGTAAGGCGACAGTATATTGGACGATGTGAGGCGTGATCCTTAAATGACAATTGCTAAGTGCAGGGACAGGCAGTCCTAACTCCGAAGTGACGAACATATAATATTTTATAAATCTTATAGACAACACTTTTGTCTGTGTTTCGGCAAAATGATAAGATAAACCAAATAGACCGACCGAGCAAGGAGGCTGATAGAGAAATACGCCAGTTGTGAGGTAGGAGAAGGGTGACACCGTTTGGTGAGGTAGGAGAAGGGTGACACTGTTTGGTGGGGACTGGGAGTGCCAGCTTCCAAAAATAATGGTGCATCTTAAGGACTTGATACCAAGACTAATTGCTATACCATTATTAAAATAAGAGGATTTAGATTCTGTGCTTTAGAGCAGTTCATGTCACCTATTTGGATAGATGTTTGAACAATTTGGATCCTACCTATTCAAGCTGCTCGAGCAAGATGGGCTCAAGCGGGCTCTCACATCGGCAGCCGTTTTGTACGAGATTTAAACTGCTTTATTTTAATAACAAGAAGACTAAAATAAAGAGATTTAGATATGTTCGAACCCCACTTGCTCAAATAGATGTTGGAGCTGCTGAATCTCACAGGTTGGAACTGCACAAAGAATGGAGTCCAAATAAAGAGAAAAATACACTTTTATCTTATGAAGTTTGATCATTTTCTTTTTATTTTCGCCTCAAATATTTAAAAATTGGTGATGTACTTTAACAAAGTTTTAAAAATTCGCAAGGGTCACATACGCCGCACGTGGATTTTGGGGAATTGAAAAGTCTAAACTAACTGTAGGTTATTCCTTTAAAAAAACAACAACAACAACAACAATAACCATATCATCAAAAAAAAAAAAGAGAATCGGGGTGGTGGTTCGACCACTCTCATTTAGACCCTTTGGGGTGGCTTGCCACCACCAATCCGATCAGAGGGGGGTGGTTTGACCACTCCTTTAGTCAAATGGGATGGCTTGACCACCATCAAACCCTTTAGGAGTAGTTTCGGCCACCATAATTTAGATTGTTAGAGGTGGCAAAATGACTCTCATTTTGGCCATATGTTGGTGTCTCGCCAATTCCTTGGCCTAGTTTTTTTTTTTTTTTAAAAATTTTTGATATAGTTTCTATTTTTAGACATTAGAGATGAAAGTAACTTTATGGAGTAACGTGTAATTTTCACCGTTCTGACTTTGAAAAGAAAAAAGAAAAAAAGAATACCCTCACAATTCACAAATGTGAGGGTAGCACTACTCTTGCACAAGAAGTCCGTCCAAACCAAAATAAAGGGCATGCTACATTTGGGAGTTGGAACTCTCCCTGGTGCTGAATAAAATATAGCCCGAGAAAGATGGTAAACGGTAGTTGGGCAGCCGAACTGTTTGACGAGGCCAAGGCCAGTTGTTCAGCGGGGTTTTAGGTTTACTTTTGATTCAATTTAAAATAAAGTTTTGGAAGCCAATGAGACGCAGTGGATCAGCACCGGAATGGACATGGACTAGAAAAACAAAGGGGCGGGGGAGTTGGTATTCATTCGCGAATCGCCCACTCATTCTTAGCCATCTCATGAAAGAAATACAACAAAAAAGAAATCCAGAGACGTACTTTTCAAAATGACGAGATTGCCGGAATATTTTGTAATTTGTTTAGGACAGTGGATGGAATATTACGGAGCAGATTCCGTCGAAGCCGGTCATCATATTTCATGTAACGTTAATGTCACCTTCGTCCAAAAAAATCCTAAAGGTTGTAACGTTACTGTAACGGGATGATTAGAGGTTTGCTAAAGGCTGACAATATCATACGCATCTCCTGCTTCAAGTTTAAATAATGAATAATCAAAAGATAGAGCAAATTATCCACAAAAATTACAATCGAATACACCCGCTTCATACCCAGCTTTTTCTTTTTCTTTTAACCTCTCACTTAATTTCTCTTACAGAAATAATAAAAAGAGCCAATGTTAGGATACTATAAACAAATGTTGTTATCATTTAACTACAAATTTGATATGATATTTATTATTTATAATTGTGGGGGAAATATAGAAAATGGGATTTTGCACGAAATAAATGAAGGTAATATGCATAACTTACACAACAATTGCATTAATTTTTAGTTATTTTATAGTGAAGTTTGGTACCCAAATATGCATGAATAGAAAAGTTTTTTTTTTTTTAAAAAAACCCAAATATCTGTCACTAAAAAAACGTAAAATGAAAAAAACATGCTAATAATAGCAACTAGCCATAGAAAAGGAAGAAAGAAATAAGGACGAAAGAGTAACGACTCGCACATACACGAAGAGGGCGACACGAAAGAAAAAAAAAAAAAATTAACTTTGGGAGGACTTTGGATGGTCAAGTCTTGTTGTTGTTGTTGTTTCTCGGTTTTCAGCTCCCTCTAATGCCCAGTAGTGCGTCTGACTCTGAGATCCTAGAAAAGAGACTCATTTCCTCCCAAAATTTCTATTTATATCTACCAAATTCAGTAAAATTGGAGGGAGGGAGGGAGCCGAAATTGAAGGGAGGGCTTTGATTTTGTCGGGAGCGTAGATCTGGGTGCGTCTCTTCTCCTTGCAATAGTATCTGGCTCTATGTATGTTTTGACCAGAAGTTCTATTGTTGTTTCTGCTTAATTTTGGTTCTTTTCTTTTTTTTTTTTTGCTTTCACTTTGACTTGTTTCTTTTATTCTTATTCTCATCCTTGTTTTTCATCTGAATTCAAATTTTTTCGTGGTATGTCAGAGAAGATGTTTGTACCACTTTGTCTGAATAGAATCTGTCATGTCAACTTTTGTGGGAAGTTCATGTTTCTCAAACCCTAATTGTCTCTCTCTGTATGTCAAATGTTTGGATGCTCTTATAGTCTTATGTTTCTTTTTTTTTTTTCCTGCTTTGCTCTTATTTCCTTTATTCCATGTCAAAGGTTTAGCTTTCTTTGTAGTCCCCTGCTTCACCGATATGGGGGCTAAGTCTAATGTTTCTTTATATTCCTCTGCCTCCAAAATTTGACAGATTTAGCGTGGTTATGTAGATTTATCGCCTACTCGATATTTTCCTTATGTAAGAGGAACCACGCCAAACTAATTCCATGGCGTTGTCCTTGACATAGATAGAGAACATTCATATCTTCGCTAATCAAACAAAAGTAGCGGAATATTCCTTAAAATGGTTTTAAAAAAGAAAAGAACGGAAACAAATAAAAAGGGATTGTGATGGTTGTTACTTAGGACTCTAAGACTTCGTTTGGGAACTGAGAAATGAGTTCTTAAATAATGATCTTATTTTGACAAGTTTCCAACTCATTCCCTTTGGTTATGTTTTATATATGAACGAGGATAGGTTATGGAGTAATTTGATTTTGAATAGATTGTGCAGTATTACCATATCTCTTTTTGTTGTTGCTTGTTAGTTAAAAGATGTTCATCATATAAGTGTAGAACAAGTGTCATGGTTCTCTTAGGTGTACTGCATTTTTTCCAAAAGAGTTCAAATATTCAGGTGATAAAAAACCGAGTTTAACTAACTGTTCTCGAAATGTTTCGATAACAAATCATGTGCATTGAGTGAGGCAAGGTTCCAAGTTTCATAGGTTGGCGGCCAAGATCTTTGGAAGTGAAAAACCTACAAGTTTCATAGGTTGGTGGCATATATGAAATACTTTTAGTGACCAAGTTCTCTGAGATCTTTACTATACTTAATGAAATGTATTTTTTAAGAGGGCATTGCATCCTTCCATAATTGTATTTTAGCTAATAAATTTGTTATCATTTTATCAGTAAAAATGTAATTCAGAAAAATGCTATCCTTAAGAATGGCATTTCTTTAGTTACAACTACTTGAGCTTGTTTTATTTGTTTGATGCACAGATTACACTTGGAGATATAACCTTGTGTCTGAATACATTAAATAGATTTAGTATTTGATCAAAGTGGCCGTACATTTCTCATTTGGAGAACATGGCAAATCTCTCTGTTTAACTTCTGTTATTTTTTACACAAGAAATTGAATGGCAAAGCTCTCATTTGGATGTGAGAAATAATTGAACTAGTAATTTTCTATACCATTCATTTTCACCTTTTCCCTTTGAATGGTGGCATCTGCTTTTGGAAAATACTACCACATTAATGGAGAAGTATACATATTGCTTTTCTAAGTTTTTGCGAATCTTCAATGTATACTGCGAATATGTTTTTTCTAGTCTATTACTCTATCTTGTGTAAGCCATGATGATAGTCTTTTTAACATCCGGTTCTGGATTTCAGTTACTGAACATGGCATTATTTTCATGCGATGTGCATGCCAAAAGAGTGATACAGTCTTCCTAATTAGATTTTTCCATTGATAATGAGAGCAACTTAATAGAGTTCTTTGGAGTATGACATTTTGTAGTTTGTGTCTCATGCTGGAGCAAATATAGATGCTCCTACACCAGAATATGGGATGCCCAATCATCTAATAGCATGTAGTCCTGGTTTTTCTTTTTCTTTTTTTGGGTCAGTACTTTCAATAAATTTGTCTTCCACCCTGATTTATATATTTATACTAGCTTGTAACAATAATTTGAATACCATTAAAGTTGCTTCATAACATGATTAAATTTTGGAAGTTTTGTTAAAGTTTTGTTCAAACATTGATATATCCAACCAAGAAAAGTTTGTTAGTAACATTGAAGAGTTTGAATAGGTTGTTGTATTTAGTAAGAATAAGATCGGAAGGAGAAGACAAGTTGTGGTGGGTCCCTTCTAAAAGAGGGTTGTTTGGTGTTAAATCCTTTACAGTCTTGGGTTGTCATGATGGTTTCTGTTTCCCTTGGAAGAGTGTTTGGAGAACTAAGGTTTTGTTGAGGGTGGCCTTTTTTGTGTGGTCAGCGGCCCTAAAGAAGATCCTTACCACATACAATCTCCGAAAGTGGCGCGTCATTGTGGTTGATCGGTTTGTATATGCAAAAAGAATGGGGAGTCCGTGAATCATCTTATTCTTCATTGTGAGGTTGCTTTTGCCATTTGAAATGTCTTATTCAATCAATTCAAGTTGTTTTGGGTTATGCCTAGACGAGTAGTCGATTTGTTTGTTTGTTGGTGGACTGTCGACAACACTTGGAGTGTTGCTCTATGGAAGATGATGCTTTCGTGCATTTTGTGGTGTCTATGGAGGGAAATGAATGATAGGCGTTTTGAAGACCGCAAGAGGACTTTGGAGGAGTTGAAATCTTTATTTTTCATCACTTTATATTTTTGGATTGCTGCTTATTTCTCCTTTAGTGCTTAGTTATCATGATTTTCTTGTTCTTTTTGCCCCTACTACCTAGGTATCTTTTCTTGTATACATGGGAGCACCTTATGCTTTTAATGATATCTCGATTAATAATTAAAAAAAAATTAATAATAAAGAGGTTGAATAGGGCTTGTGCAATTTTTTAGTATTACAATCATTTGCATGAGCAAGATCTTGTTCCGTATGTTAATTAATGTGAATCTGCCTGAATGTCCTTTTCCAGTTTGAAACTGAAACGTCAGTATTCCTGTTTCACATTTAACATGATATTTTCCATGCTTTGCTCAATCTTACCATTCTTGCTTATAGTAGTCCATCTGATCCCAGCCCCATCAATTTTTTTGGCCAATCTCTTAACTTGTGTTTGGGAGTAGTTGGTAAAATGAATTATCTCTTATTTTCTTTAAATTAATTTTATAGCTTTAATAGCAGTATGATTAATTTTTAAATTATAAATTTTTTCCACAGTGGTATGTATGTTCAAGATGCTTATGGATATAAATGAAACTTGTTTTAGCGTATGATATTGTTTTGGTTTTTCTTTCTTTCTTTATATCTATTAATATATTCAATCCGACTCACCAATTTTTTGTCTCTTGGTTGAATCTTGTCATCATATGATATGGTGACCTACAACCTGCAATAGTCAAATTACCATTCCTTTCACATAAATAAAGTGTTATTAAGTAATATATTTCAAATATCATTTTAGTATTCTATTCTGATCTCATATCATTTGTTCAACTGGTCAATCGTCCACCACCATTTTGGTAATCAAAATTTAGCATTTCTTTCTTAGACAATTTACCATTTCTCTTGGTGATCTATATTGACAGATAAGTGGCTTCTAATTTGACATAAGCTCTTTTATCCATTATAGACTGATTAAGTTATTGTATTAATCGTTGTGTATCTCATTGGATTGGCAGATACCTTTTTGTCTCATAATCAAAGCAAATTAATCAATTCTCGTCAAGTTAGAGGGGGGAACCACTGGAAGACAAATGAGAGAATTTTATTTAAGATGGATTAGTCATGTCCAACTTGGTATATCTTCCACACCCATATGGAGTTAAAATAAGTTGAAAGTACTAAAGGGAGTAAAGGCCAAGAATGGAAAAAAGAAGAGAGGATATGATGCTAGATAGAGCTGAATGATAAAGCATTACTGGCTTAGTTGTCCTCAAGTAGTTTAGATCCTATATTGTTAAATAATTTCTGGAAAAAGAAGGCAAGATTTAGGACTTGTTGAGTTGTGGGTAGAAGTAAAGGATTTGGGTAATGAGGCTTTGTTGACTTGGTTGTTGTTAACATTGTCCAGAGGAGATTATAGTTGGTTTGTTGGGATTGAGGAGCTGAGGTTACTAGTTCATGGGTGGCTGGTTGAGGGAGGTCTTACACTAGTTCTGAAGAACTAAAGACATGTCTTCTGCCTCAAATTTCATGTTGGCTATGAAAATTTCATTCTTCTCTTTGGCAGGAAATTTTGTTCTTGAGCCCTCTCTTTTTTTTCCTCTCTTTTTTTTTGTTTTTCCCAGCTTCATGTTGTACTTAGCTTATGGTCTTGACAGCTTCATGGTTTCTTGTTTTTAGATAAATGACAAATGTATCAGCCAAAGGGTGTTCATAGTTCAAGCTTAGTCCGAAACAATTCTTTAGTTCATGGTCAACATTTAGATTGTGTTGCCAGCACGATGGACCCAAATGGAGGGAACAATCTCAACAACCCTAGTCTTGCCTCGAAGCAACGCTTGCGTTGGACACATGAGCTTCATGAACGTTTTGTTGATGCGGTGGCACAACTTGGTGGGCCAGACAGTGAGTCAGCTCAACCTCTATCTGGTCAATTGGATTTGTTTTTTTGTTGTTATATTTCTCCTCATTCTGAGCTCTGCTGCTTATTTGGCAAGATGCAACATTCATCTAGTAAATGAGACAAGTTATTCTTCATTACATATAGGATCTACTTTTGTTCATGTTGACTTTTCATATATTTTGTTTTTGTTCAATTTTGTTCCTATTCGTAACACAAGTTGCTTTAATATAACAAAGTGGAAATGTCAGACCTTTCTTGTAATTAAAAGTGATGAGAGGATAGGAGACACAAGTAGTAGTAACAGTTTTTGGTGTTTTAGTAGTGCTGTATGACTTGAACTCATCGCACACTGAGCAAGGGCTGCAATGACCCCTGTATTTTTCCTTTTCTTTCTAAATGTTAAAAGCGACCCCCTTTCCAACGTTTGAATCTGAACTCAGAAGGGTTTCCTACACATGTAATCCTCTGTGTACAAATTGATTATAAGGGAAGTGGTGCTCAACAACTTTGCTGGGTCCTGGTGCAAGGTGATTTACATAAATATTACTCGGTTGGGAACTAGAATATGTGAACTGCATAAAAATCTAAATCAAATACCCTTACATTTCTGTTGGAGTATCGGAATTTCAGTTGAGAAGCCCATCAATTCTGGGGTAAAATATTATTTTGTTACTATGGAAATGCTGTAATATTTTTTTTTCTTTTCTTTTTTTTTGGGGGGTTCTTTTTCCAGGGGCTACACCCAAAGGCGTCCTCAGAGTAATGGGTGTTCAAGGTCTAACAATATACCATGTCAAAAGCCATTTACAGGTATACAAAAGTTGATTCTATCCTATGCAAAACTTCCTTCTATTTCGCTTATATACTTGTTTTTTTGGGGTGGGTTTGAGGAATTCCTTTCGTAACATTCATTGTTCACATTTGTTATTTTCTGTTAACTTTGCTTTTATGATGTATCCAGAAATACCGACTTGCAAAATACCTCCCTGACTCCTCATCAGATGGTAGGTTAACCGATTTCAGTTATTCAGTGTTCATATGTTATGCAAACCATGTTAACAATATTCCAGTGGACTAGTGCATATTTCTCTCTGTTGATAAACATACTAAAGATGTAATGATTATGACTCCCTCACAGAATTTTGTTTACTGATTCTTTTAAAATTTTGATGCAAGGGAAAAAAGCTGATAAGAAAGAAACCGGAGATATGCTTTCAAATTTGGATGGTTCATCGTAAGTAGAGCTGCCAATTTTACTTTGTTTCTTTCCAGTTACAATTAGATGAATTGGTCATGCCATAATATATAAGCTTGCATGGAGTAGGTGATCAACCAATGATAGCTCCAACACTCTGCAAAAAAATTACACGTTGACGTTTTTGTTATTTGATATTTCTCTGTTCAATATTCTCAGAAGTGTTGTGAACATCTGAGATATCTGAGATGAGAAAAATTTGTGAAACTTTGATCATATCAAAAACACCTGACTCTGATAAAATGGCTTGGCAGCGGGCTGTTTGATTTGAGAAACAATGTGTTCTTCCTTTTTGCAGTGGGATGCAAATTACTGAAGCCCTCAAGCTGCAGATGGAGGTGCAGAAACGACTTCATGAGCAATTAGAGGCATGTTTTCTCCTTGCCATTAGTATGCAATTATGTATATCTGGTTTTTGTTTCCTCGTTATCTTCCTTATTATTTTGGTGCACTGGTGTAATGGGGGCATTATGGGTTAAAATTAGCTGAAACTCACCAAGTTGTAATTTCGGCATGTTTAAAGTAGAACAGGTTCAGAGACAGCTGCAGTTACGGATAGAGGCCCAGGGCAAGTATTTGAAGAAGATAATCGAGGAGCAACAACGACTAAGTGGTGTTCTTTCAGAGACATCTGGTTCTGGGGCCCCAGGTCCACTTTCAGGTGACAATTGCCCTGATTCCGACCACAAGACTGACCCGGCAACTCCTGCTCCAACCTCTGAGACCCCCCTTCAAGACAAGGCTGCCAAGGAACGTGCCCCAGCCAGCCTTTCCATTGATGAATCTTTCTCATCTCACCATGAACCATTGACTCCAGATTCCGGTTGCCATGTCGGTTCCCCAACAGAGAGTCCCAGAGGTGAAAGGTCAATGAAGAAGCAAAGACTCATTATGGGTGGAACTTACTCTAAACCAGAAATGGTGCTTCCTCATCAGATACTTGAGTCAAGCTTAAGCTCCTCTTACCAGCAGCAAGCACACATCGTTTACCCGTCTAGAGAGCAGTTTGAACCTTCATCAGGAATATCAATTGGGAATGAAGATCACATGGAAAAGGTTGCAGGCAGTGATCTGTGATTCTGTGCTGGCCATACCATTTTACCTTGTATCTGTAGTTTCTTCAGAGGATATATAATTCTTATCATAAATGTTCTGGGATGACTAAGTTTCAGCGTTAAAACACTTCCCTGAGATATATTATGTTTTATTAAATTTAGATAATTGTTGTAAGCAGGTTTTGGGACTCGGTTCAATTATGACAACCAGATTTCTGATAGATGACATCTGATCCGTTGCTAGTCAAAGGAACGTCTCGGTGCTGAGTAAATGGGTAGCGAAGAATAGCAGCCATGGCAAAAATATCATACTGTCAACATGCCTCTTGCTAGTTAACTGTTATTCTGTTTTGTCCCTCTGATATCTCCGTCAACGACCTCAGTTTATCTGCTGTTCACGTCATAAACCGAATCGTTTATTTGTCCCTTTCTCTGGCCTTTCTGTTGGGTCTTTTCTCTAATTTGACAAACGATGACATTGCTATACTCAGACATGTTTTTCTTTTTGCAATGAAGATGGAGGTACCTCAATAGATTTTCCAACACAACAAAAATAGCCAACATTGTAGCTCGGAGTAAATACAAGAATGGATTAGAATCTTTAGCATCGTATTTCATACCATGCCTAAACATATAACCTTGCGACTTCACAATTCCACTCTTCCACTCGTGTATATGGATATTAACAGTAGGGCATATATATATATATATATATATGGGGGTTCAGAACAACCCGATGATGATGAAAAGAATAATGAGCATTTTGCGTGCGGCAAAAGTGCATTGAGCTGTTTCCTTGATCAACTCAAGACACTTTACCACATTCACGCATAGTAAATGATGCTGCACACGATACAAGGACATGAGAGGCCTATACAAACTAATGGCACTCTACATGACCAAAGACGTTTAAATAGTGGACGAAGAAGGGCACACAAGGAATCTTTTCTATGATTAGACTATCACATTGGTTAAAAGATGAACCTGTAAACGCAAATATGAATTCATTGAATTGAACCCAAATGATGCCCACTTTCCAGCTTCTTTTGACAATGAAAACCCCTAGTCCTAAGAAATCCTTTCCTATCCAACATCCAGAACATTTCCATGCCACCTCAAAGTTTGCCAAACATGACTTATCAAAGAAATTGTCCGCATGAGAGAGAGAGAGAGGAAATTTTCAATAATGCATATCTCCACAAAATCAAATTTTTGATGAAATAGCACTAAGAAATCACAGAAACATTCATGCCTCAATGCCTTTCATCAAGAAACCAAAAGGATACCACCTGGGCTACAGTTACAGACACCATTTATAGTACAGTAGTCACGAAGAGCGTTGCCTTTGATGGTTTACCCGCTTCAAAAAGCAGAGCCGTAGTCGTTTGCTAAGGGCCTCTAACTTCTCAAATTTCTCGCTTTTAGGCTTCTTTGGAACTATCATAGTCTTCTTCTTCTTTTCCTCTTTTGTTGAGTCTGAGGATTTCTGTTCCATGTTCCGAAGAGGTGTTGCAAACACCTCAAGAGTTCTCTAAAAAAAAAAAGACAACTTGCTTATTAACAAGAAGACAGACATACAACTATTTGAGCACATCTATTATACAGAGTGGAGAGTGGAGTGGTACAATACTCCACGTGCAACATTTTCTCATCAGGAATTTTTTAAACTAAAATGCTAGGTGGGATCCACTATTGGCAGAGTCGTTACAAGGTTGTAGACTTCCTCCATCCATCATATTAGTCGGCTAGTATCATGATGTTTGTATTTCAAATTTGAAAAATATAGGGAAACTACACTTACTCTCCCTTGAACTGGCATGCTATTTACAAACACTCTCGCAAACTTTAAAAAGTGACAATCAAATCTCTCAACAAAAACAAAAGTGCTGCGTAATTTGAATGGAGTCGATTGTCACTTTTTAAAGTATGGGATTGGGGGGTGTTTGCAAATAGGTTGACAATTCAAGGGGGTAAGCGTAGTTTCCCAAAAATAATAATCAATAAAAAGTGGGCAAAGAGGGTGCTAATTGTGTTCAAGCTCAAGTAGAGTTCTCTTGTATAAACTCCGAAGAGCTGGCTGTCTGAAGTAGTGCTTACTCAACCCCTTTTAATACTCTAACTGGGCATGTCCACTGGTAGCAATACCACCATGAGCTTTTATTCATGTGATTGGACTACAAAACAGGATATAACCATAATGATGGCATTTTTCTTCAATTTTCTCCCACCGGTCCATCTGAGTTAGACCAACATCAAGGACAAAGCAGAGAATCTCTGCAACTATTCCCGGCCCAGACATTAATGAGGTCCAATGCAAGCACATACTGCAACTGCACCCCTGTAATCTAGAATAAAGTATTAACCATTCCAGGAACCAACCTGATGGTTAAAACTAGAGGTCTTGATATTACCCAGTCCATAATATGACATCTGGCAAAACATCTGTCCTTTGTTCAACAACCCAAATAAATTGTGCTGGAAATGCCTCAAGATGATGAGACATGAAGTGGTATATCAGAAAAATAAGGAGTTTTGTTAAGAAAAATGCATGCCAACACATGTATGAGAGAGAGAGAGAGAGAGAGAGAGAGACCTGATGGCTGTTATCAGCTGCTGCACAATCAGCAGAAGATTCTTCTTCATCACTGCCACCTAAAGAAGAGCATCTTCCCCAACTTTCTCTATTTGAGCTTGTATATGAGCAACATTCTTCATTCTGGCCATTGGGCTTATCCTGTAAAAACATAACTGCAATGTTCTAGTGAAAAACATACAGTGAAATGGGAAAACTGACTTAACATTCGGACTGCCTGCATGTGTCGTGTTTTGGGGTCCCAGCCATTACTAGGACAAGAAAAGGCCACACTGGAGGATGATCAAGTATCTTTACAAGAAATACAGCAAATTTTAAGTGAAAGTCAGCTTTAACTTCAGTTAGGGAATTAATTTTTCATTAAGCGTGACACAATAAAACCAGAAAAAAGAGTTCCCAAACCATAGAATAGATCAGACAACTTTCATTGATGGTACCAAGAAAAAAAAAAACCTGTAAATGTGATGTCTCAAGACTGTTAAGTGAATTAGTTTCATTAACCATTGAGTCCTGCATTATGATAACATATAGCAATTAACAAAATACTTTAATACGAAAAGAAGAAATAGCAAATGCAAAGGTCATAAAACCTACAAAAGAAGATACATACCACAGTAGTCACTGGTGCAATTTCAGAAATAAGTTCATCCACAGACTTTGTGGTTGAAATGTTAGGAGGAGCAGAAGACGAACTCCCAGCATCAGTACCAGCAGAATGAAGACCAGTGATTATCTCGTATAAGAGACTCTAGAAAGATAAAGGGGCAGTGGATAAATCTCAATCTCTATGGCAGATATATCACAATGGAGAAAAAAAAATCAAAAGGCAAGTTACCATTGCATCATGACAACACTTGAGTTGAAACATATTGCAGACCCCAAATAGTGGCGAACAAAAGTTTTTTTTTTTTTTTTTAAAGCAAAACTAATTGGAGCACTCAGTAATCGTCCTTTCAGCTCACTACGATGCCCTACGGCTACAAATTGAGCTACAATTTTATTATTATTCTTTTATGATGGAGAAACCCCCAAGACAGGACTACTTTGTGTACTCACTCCTGAAGAATAAACTCCAGACCCGTGTAACGCATCCCACCATTAGGGTTGTAAAGTCGGGTGGTTATTAATTGCCCGTTAACCACCTATAACTACCAATCGCATAACTACATAACCACTTTTGTAGGCGGATGGAAAAAACCTCTAACTGCCTATGAAGGGGCGGTTAGCAGTTTTAGGAGTAGGCAGAGGCGGTTAATAACCGCCTAGCCATATATATATATATATATACACGAAACAACATCATTTTGGTGTTAAACACCAAAACAACGTCGTTTCATTTAGGGTTTCTGCATCTTGAGTCTTTGACATAAGTCTCCTCTCTCTCATTCTCTCATTCTCATCCCTGTGCCGCAACTTTCAAGTTCTCAACTCTCTCTATCTCCTTTCTCTCCCATTGATGTGGAGTCCATTGGATAATCTCGGGTTTGAGGGTCTGCCTTGCATCAATCCAAGAATCTCCAAGCCTGAAATTGCTACTATTTTCTTATTCACACTACTTTTTTCATGATCTGTAAGTCTCAGTCTCCCTCTTTGTCTCCATTTCTAAGTTTTTCTACATCTCTTTCTTTCCTAGAAATAGTAAAAGCCAAAAAAGGGATTCAAAGCATTAGGGTTTCGTTTTAGTTGTCTTAGCTCTAATTAAGAAATAGTAAGACCTATACTTTCTATTATAAAAAAGCGGTTATCTGGTGCGGTTATAGATTTAAATAGACACTAACCAACAGTAATTTTAAAACCACTAACCGCCTAAGACAGTGCGGTTGCGGTTATAAAAATAGGATAATCAGCTAAGGCGATTGTGGTTACAGTTAGAGACAATAACCGCTAACAGTAATCGCCTTTTTACCTCTACCCACCACACAGATCAGTTAAATCTAGCTTTCACCAGGAGTGTGGCCCCAAAGAGTTGTTTGCACCCAAGAGGATTCGAACCTTAGACTTGGTGGTTATGCCACCAAAGTCCAAAGCCTTCACCACTTGAGCCAACCCCTTGGGGTTAAGAGCTACAATTTATTGATGACATGAATGGAAGAATAGAGATGATGCAGAAAAAGCTTGCATACGCAATACTAACATTAAGCAGATAGAAACAGCCACAATTGAATTTACAAGGATAATACTCTAAAAATAAATCCAAAGAAGATAAAAAAAAAGGGGGGGGGGGGGGGGCTAATAGTGGAAATCACCTCATCCATGCCGGCACCAATCTTCAAATCCCCCAAATCATAATATTTCTCAAGCTTACTTGAATGAGCAGTAGAAATTTGAGGTGGGTGAAGGACATTGTAGAAGAAAATGGAAACGGAATCATAATAGAACTGTGGTCGTGAGGAGTTGTGATCACCATCAAATTTTATAATATTTTTATCCCCCTGAATGAAATCAGAGATATGGTAAAATGTTTCAGAAACGTGAGAATTGAAATTTCCTATTTCAACAAAAGAACAATATCTTTTTTTTTATAAGTCAAATTTATTAAAAATGACAAAAGAACAGCATCTTTGGAATAAGATAATACCGCATAGGACTTAAAAATAAGGTCAGAGTGGTGGGGTTGAATGAATTTGTCATCACTAGCATGTCCAAATAAAGCAGGAATATATGTTTTGGGTGCAACCTGCCAGTGGTTAAAAACATTAACACAATTAATAACTGGATAAAATTAGCTTGTGATTAAATATTGTGCTGGGAAAGGTATAAACCTCGGTATTCCGAGTTCACAATCAAAATTAGTGCATTGAAAAAACTCAATAACAGGCCAAACTAAATATTTAGTGAGGCTATCTCAAAAATTTCAACACAACAAAGTCCAAAAACGCAGAAGCACCTGTAAGCAATTAAGATCCATAATATCAAACTTTGCCCTCCTTTCAATTACCCGTCGCATATACTGTACTGCCATCTTGACCTGATTGGAGAGGAAGAAAAAAAATGTCCACCGTATAAACAAGATATAAAAACACCCCAAATCAACTTCTAAAATAAGAAACCAAATATTAAGTCTAGCTATAAATATGATTGCTAATAATGAGGTTAATAGGCTCTCAGAGACTGAAAAGCAAAAAAATACAAAGTAATACCTTCATCCATAGAGGTAATTTGAAAAATGCTAAAACTGGATATGACTACCGACACAAATTAAGGAAGCAACAGTGTGACCCTTTCAAAGCAAAAACTCTAGAACAACATACATGGAGATGTGTGCATCCAGATAATTCCACAAATTTGAGAACTTAACGGCTCAAATACAAACTCATTGAAGAATTCACTTATAATTATTCATATATTCATCCAATTTAGATTTCTTGATGAATATCCTGATGTTTTTTTTTTCTTGATAAGTAATAAGTCAATGTCATTAAAAATATAAGGCACACTCTTGATGTTTATTAGCTTATTTATTTCTTTAAAAAATGAAGTTCACAATGCCTCTTTAAGTTAAACAAACAGCATGTAGCATTGAAAGTTTAATCAAGGTGTACTTCACTTATTTAAAATATGAAACTTCTACCCCCATGAATAAAATTAACATCAATTCATACAAACTCACGTCTATATTCATAAAAATCACAAGTTCTAAAATACTTTTGATTCATTTGTGCTTGATTTATTATTTGTTATAATAGGGAAAATCTTAACAGTGGGGGACTGTTGCAACTAACGACATAGTTTTTAAGGGTTGATTGCATTAAATTCAAAGTTTAGGGGAACAATGCCAATGAACATATAGAGTGAGAGAATCACCAACTCATCTCAATAAAGTCTAGGCACAACCCACAATCTAAAACAATTCTACACATAATACAACTACTCCGAGTAGGTTTCCACAAACTAACCGAGATGTACTCCTAACTACCATGGTACACCAACCCACTCTTCACCATATTTCAAACAACTACTTACATCTGGAGAATATCATTTCCGTTGAACCCTTGAGCAGTTTGCTTCTGTACTTGGGTTGTCCCTTCCCTTTCTTTTTCTATTGACGAAGTTTACTTGAATAAAAATAGGAAAAAACAAAAACCTTAAACCTCCTTATATCCCAACCCTTCTCTTTTAAGATGACAACTATTGTCCAACTTCACCAAATGATTCTTGAGCTCTTCTCCAAAACCTGCCCAAAGCAGATCTCTTTGAAAAATTTTATTCTTTGTGCCAGAGATAAATGAAATCATCTCACAAGTGTCGGGTCCTGAAAGCTCAACTACTACGCATGTTGGAATAAGATCGTTGATCTATTGTTGTTTATTAGACTTGATTAGAGGCAAATAATTGCTGGTGATTGTTGAAATTGATGCGTGATAGCAGAGCTAGGAGTCAGAACTTCCACGTTCCCAGCATATTGTGTACATCAAATATCAGCTAATTGGGTAATAGCTACAACTAAATATCAACTTAACCTTTGGCTGTAGCCGCTGCCAGCATATTTCTGTAATAGAACTGAAATATATAAAAATGAGGAAAACAATGAAGTGGGAAAAACCCCCCACAAGACGAAAACCTATGTAAGTAGATGATATTGAAGCCCAAAACTGCAACATGTTTTAGGTTCTATTTCCATACGGACAAGATTTGATGTACTGGGATAGAGTCAGGATTAGAAGTTCATATCCAATTCAGGAGACATGATTCAGAAAAACAAAAAAAAAAGAGAGAAAAAAGAATTACTTGTTGCTAGGAGATCAAAAGTAAATAACTTTTTGAATCCATAAGCCAGAAGTCAAATGTGAATCAAACATTGATGAGATAAATATATATAACAATGCTATGTATTGATGAATATTATTTAAATGTTAGCTTGTGTACCCACCCCCTCACTTACTACATGTATAACTAAGCATGTGCCATACTCTGTGGGCAAAAGAAAGGTGATAACCTGTAAAAAGTATGATGCATGCCACAAGTACACATGCGTGCATGCGCACGTACATAGAGAGAGAGAGAGATTTTACAGTGAATTTAGGGAGCCGAATTTTATATACATCCACAAGTTCCATCATTAGATCATACAAGCTTGAAAAGGCACTATCCAACACCATTCCAGCTATAGAGGGGTCCTCTGCTCCATAAAGAAGGCTGCATTACATTATAGGAAAAGCTGATAGTTAAACCGTGCCAGGAGTTTATGTAAAACTTCTATAAAATTCATACTTTAGTATCTCATAACTCTTCCAGAGGAAAAAAAAAAAATCCATACCAGTAGGCTGATAAGCATTTTCAACAAGATAGTAAGCCAAAGAAAACCTAGGCCATGTTTGGTCATGTGTATGGAAAGTCTTTTCTCTTTTCAAATACAAAAAACACACTTTTTAAAAAATAGTTACCAAATGAAATACTTTTCAAAAAATAAAAAACAAAACAACACTTTCTAGAAAATTTCCCACACCTTCCTATAGGAATATTTTGAAAAAACACAGGTTATTTTTTTAGATGTGGAAGCTGCCTTGTTACTTACAAAAAATTAGAAAGGAAATAGAGAGGTGGCCGTGCCAGAGGAGAGTGGTGGCACTTCAACAAGATAGGTGGTCACGTGGCCAACCCTAACAGAAGAGAGGGGGTGGCTGTGCTGCACTTTTAACCATTTTTAAAAAAATAAGTAATTGATCCCGAGAGGGGTGGGGGGAAGGGTGTGCAGCACCCAAGGGGCCGTCACGTGGCCATTCCTAATTTTTTAGGTTTTTGGTTTTGTTTCTTTTATGTTTAAAAAACATTTCTCATATTTTTTGCTTTTCAAAAATACTAAATCACACTTTCCAAAAAGTTTACAAAACAATTTCTTTTGTGGGCCCCACAACACCTTTCAAATGTGGCCCCCACCAAAAACACTTCACTTTTTTCCTGTCTTATAAAACTCTTTTCAAAACACAATACAAAAACACACTTTTTAAAAAAAAAAAAATTACCAAACATGTACCTAATGACTGCAAAGACTTCAACTCTTGGAAAAGCAGAAAACCTTAAAAATCTACAAGAAACTAACTCATAATAAGTTGGGAAAAGACAAACACCTAGTGACTGCACCCATAGATCTTCCCCAAAGACCTATCCGCGATATTTGTTTGTTGCTTCTCAAATATGACACCACGACCTTCAGGTCATCTCTCTGACACATGAAACAAATTTATGAGCTTTATAATACAGGAACTCAAGTAAACCATAGATAACAATAAAGATGCAACATACCTCATGCCAACCAAGGCTGACATAGTCACCATCAGATAAGCCTGAACCCGAAAAATCAAGAGTAAAAACGGTTATATATGATGGAAGAAGAATTACAGCAGCCTCATTTGCATCTGCCCTACATCCACTGCATCATAGCCCACATGAATGAAATCAGTAATTTTTTACCTCTTAGTATGTGAAGCACTTTTCAGTCAACAAAAATTCTTCCAGATACTGAATGGACAATACAAATCAGAATTTGCCAATAAATATTTTCCAGAAAGTAGAACAGGCTTATTATTTTAACATTCAACAATCCATATTTAAAACCACAGTTCACATAATGATTCTATACCTGTTTCCGTGGCAGTATATTACACAAGGAAGAGGGGTATCTTCAGGGAGTGGTGAAGGTAGATAATGGCTACACAGCAATGTATGGCCCCTTGCATTTCTAAGCTGCAAATATTGAGAAAAAGACAATCTAGCAGGGTCAGAACCCATCATCAAAAATGATATTGCTGCAAAGTAGTGAAGGAAATTATAAACTGCAACTTTCCCGTAACTGGTGTCCATACTTGCCTCCAAGTCTTCTCGTTTGTATGTTCTTCCTGCGAGAGTGAAGTCCCTTTCCCAAAGATACTGATCTGGGTTGTACTCTGCCCTGTATATCCAAGCATTTTAGACTCAGAGAGAATTAATGTTGATAAAAAGATCAATAATTTGAGCAGAAATTGCAATATTCAGCATAACATGACATCATAAGTTAAACAGTTGGCTATATTCATTAAAAAAAATAAAAAATAAAAACAGTTGGCTATGCTTATAAAAAGAAATTTGTTCCATTATGGTTGTAAAAAATCATTACTTTAGACCACAAATAGCACGGGCACCCCAAACTAAGACAAGTTATACATGGGTAGCGTCTAAAGCCTGCAGACATCTATGACAACCTGAGTGAAGCCAAAGAAAAGCTGCATCTTCAAGTAGGTCTACAATTTGTCAGGGGCCCTTAATTTCCTTTTCGTTGTCCATAAGAAAAACTGCCGGGGAAAACAACTCTAAAAACAATAAATAACATTTCATATACCTGATTGCAGTAACTATCTCAAATAGTTCCTTATACAATGTGACGTAGGACATTGTAGGGAAATCCAGTCCGTGTGCTTGTGGTGAGCTTTAGAAAAAGAAAATTTGTGATCTTGGGGTTTTTTTGAGAGGGAAGAATTTAGGTTTGTATTTGAATTTGAATTACGAATTGACAAATGTTTGAATTTTGGTGGCTGAAACAGAGGATGACAGGTTGTAGAAATTCTGGGCAACAGCAACATTAGGTATTTTATGGTTGGTTTGATGGGTTATTCAGTGGCTAACAGGTAGGAAACATATATGGGGTTCTAGGATGTTGATAGGTAATGGAAAGTGTTTGATTTGGTATAGCAAAGAAGGAAGAAAAGAGAGAATTTTGACGCCATTCAAGGGCTGTGTGAAGAGCGACGTGAACAGTAATAGTGCCCCATAGAAACTTTAGATGATGGTATTCTATGAACTCATAAGTATCTTATCCTATTAGTATTTGTGAATGCTCCAATTTTCTACTATGGCCTTACAGAATATACTATTTTATTCCTGAACTTCCTATTTTGTGTTCACACTTCATTTTCCTTTTTAATTTCGCCAATAAAGCACTTGCAAACCATTTCATTTCCTAATATATTCATTTATCACTAATGAATTTATTAAAGCCTACCAATTACCCGTTGGCTTGATGCCATGAGGTAGATACTAAAACATTTTGGTTCATAGAAATGACAAGAGTTTGAAACTCAAGGCATTTGATAACACTAATCAATGAGGTGCTCACTCAACCCATAGGGTTGCGGCTAAGGACCTTTTATCCTTAACTTCAAAAAAGAAAGTACGTTTACTTTATAACTCTTTATTATTGATGAAGCAACTTGTTTACTTTATTAACTCTTTGTTACTGATGAAGCAAATCCTTTTACAATCATTCATGCCTTATAATTTTAAGTACGAAGTCTTTTTTCTAGAAAACAATCAATTAAAACACAATTAATACAAAGTAGACAGAATGCTAATTGCAAAATGGTTAGGAAAGGTAATTTGACACATTCGGAATAGAGGATAATGTAAGTTTACTTGACATTCTGAGTGAGTTATGAAGAAGTAGAGTTGATCTAAATTTTCTGAGAAATGGAGAAAGAATGAGAAGCCTCTAGCACGCACGAGTTTGTGTGTAAAGGGGAGAATGGAAGAGCTCTTAGCATGCACTAGTTGGGCGCTGAGGGGGTATTAAATCAAACTAAAAGATAGTATCAATGGTTAAATAAGAGTAGCATTGCAGTATAAGCCCCACAAACAAATAGTGGGAATTATGTGTAAAAGAATAATTTCAAGGACCAGGATTAACAGAAAAGACCACCTGAAAAGTGAAACACTAGGAAAACAGATATAAATTACCTCGGAGGACGAATGACAAAGTTGATAAATTGATCAATCATCTTGCTCCTAAACGTCCCTCATGAGAATGCAACTTCGTTTATTGGGCTGTGCAATTTCGATTGCTTTGGGCAGGCATGCTTGGTACACGGTTGGGTTACTTGAGCTGAAATCTGCTCTTTTTCATGGAAAAAATAGGAGAGAAAAAACTGTTCAAAGCATTGTTAGATCCAATGCTGGAAGCGCAGCTGGAAACTCCTGAAAAATCAAATTTGTTAAAGGGGAAGACTGTGGAAAGAAAAAAATCAAAAGCCAAGTCAATGGAGCCCCGTCCTTCACCATTTTCAGATCTCAAACCCAAAACCCAGTTATATTTATGTAACCTAGGAGCCAAAATTCCAGTGCATTGTCTCTTTATAAATTCTCGTACCCAGAAAAGGAAGAAGCGAAAAAGGAAAAGGAGAATTACCGGGAACTAATGAGGAAAAAAGAAGGGCTTAATTCCTCGCCCGAGCCCGTGACCCAAAAAGCAACTTTCTTTGGTCTGCCAAGAGCCAAAAGCTGTTGACAAAATAAACTGTAACAATAATATAAATAAGGGGAACAAAAAAAAAAAAAGACGTCTTTCTTCCTTTTTCTCTACCGGGTAGGGGTCAGGAAATTGGAAACGGAAGAAGGACGCGTATGGGCGATGCGACAGAGGGTAAACAGCTAAAGACGGCCTTCCCTTGCCTTCCCCTTTTTTCTCTTTAAATTCTTTTTCCCTTCACCCACACCACAACAAAATCCCAAGAGAAAAAGACAAGCAAATGAGAAAGCCAATTCCGTTCGTCAAAGTAGAATTATTTATTTTTTGTATTCTTTTATAGTGTTTTAGAAATTTTCTTTCTAGACTATTTCTTCTTTCTTTTTTAATCACCTAAAAAAAGTACCTTCATTAATCAAGTAAAAAACTTTAATTGTTTTTTAGAATCCTGAAAATAAGTTTGATGGATTCTTTATTTTGTGTAATAGCATTGCTCATCCTGTAATCTTAAGCCTTGCAAAACTTCTATCTACAAACAATAGCGTTGCTCATCCTGTGATTAAACTTCTTATACGCAAAATGAAAGAATTTTGTTTTTCAATGCTTCAATTAGACAGACTCCTTTTGGAATTACCGACATTATACTTTGCTTTGGATCATCCCACTTTCTCTAATTTTTCAACTCTCAGCTAAGTTTGACCATTGTTTGAAAAATCATTTGAAAACTAGACTAAAATCTTGATTTAACTAGGAATTGCAGTGCATAGAAAGAGAGTGCGAGCTGCTTCCTAGTGAATCCCAAGAACATAGCTAGCCTCAAATGATATATATATGTGTGTGTGTGTGTGAGGGTCACTTCATATTAGCCAAATTACTTCAATAAATGCATAAAAAACTGAATTGAAGTTGAATAAATTTGACATAGAAGATCAGTCTTCCCAAGAGTTGTATTCTCAACTTGAAATTACTAGCACCTACTCATCCTAGTTTGTAGTCCATAAAAATATACATGAAACTGGAGCCCCAATTATTAAATGAGAGAATGGGAAAATTATATTTAATCTCCAAATTGACACAATTTTTGAACATGTTACAATCTTCAATTCCTTTCCTTGGTCTCCACCCCCAGGGGGCAAAAAATAAAATAAAAAAGAAAAGAAAAGAAAAACCATCATAGCAGATACTTAAATTGTAATACTCTGATCCCATATTGAAAAGATGAGAAATAGCTCACATAAAATGAGTGGTTTATAAAGAGAGTTATTAGTGCTAAGTTTCACATTATCTAATTATTAGGTGAAATTGAACTTTATAAATAATTATAGAGAAATTTCAAAAATTGACTAGTACTCCTTTTGAGGTGATAATGCAGATGTGACTAACACTTTTTCATGGATCGTTACAAATGGTATCAGAGCCACCTAGTAACGCTAGATCATGTGATACTAGAGTATTGCATGACGTGACCCTAACGAGAATGTCAGGAATTTAAGAGGAGAAATTTGTAACATCTCGGTCCCATTTTGAAAAGATGAAAAATAACCCACATAAACGTTTTTCCCTAAATCATTACATAACTTATCCAAAAGCATTTCATAAAACATAATTAAGGAAGAAAGCCACCTATAGTTCACCTTTTGAAATCCCAAAACCTATGTGGAAAAGAGTCTCATTTCGAAGGACAAAGTTTTTCTCTAAACTTTCAATCAAATTATCAAAAGAACATGTGTATTTTTTTTAATAACATGTGAGATGTACATAAAATTTTAACTACCAAACGATGCCCAGAAACAACCTTACCCCATCATTCTCAACTATAAAGTCATTGGGTGAGCGAAATGCGAGAAAAAGTTGTAAGAGAAACTGCCCTCTGTCTCATTTATAACTTGTAGGAGTTATGAATCATTTATTTCTTATGTAAATTTCACTTTGTTGACAAAGCTTCCATTTCATGGCTTTGAATATGGTCTAGCCTTTGTTCAACTTAGAAAAGCCATATTCTAAGTGTTCTAAAAACCATACATCATTCCAACTATTTAATACTTACAAAAACCATACACTACATTAATCAGCCAAACACAAACTCAAAATCTTATAACATCTACTAAAAGCACTAGTAATCCATATAATCATCCTACAAAAGGAAAAAAAAAAAAAAGGCAAATTATCTCCTGGACACACTTTAGAGTGACTGATTTAACCCTGCTGCATTGATTCTACAAAATAAAACACAAATAAACAAGCAAATGAATAACATAAGATAATTAAGCAAATAAGGTTGTGGTAATTCTTAATTAATGCAGTTTACTTCAACTAAAATAATTAATTGAAAATTTATCTCAATTAGCTTCCAATACCCCCTATGTCTGCTTCGCAATTTACCAATACTTGAAAGTAGAGCCCCATCTCAACTAGGATGTTCTTCACACCAAACCAGTATGGTTTTCCAGATCCTCACCCAACATAAGCAATATTGCACACGCAACCTGGGTAGACTTACAGAATTTGAACAGAAAATAGTCAACCAGATGACAGTACTGATTCATCGTCAAAGACAAAATTAAGTTTTAAAGATCAGATGCCATTGTAAGAGATCGAATAATTAATTGATACGGTTACTATGCCAAAATATAAAATTGCAAATAGACTACAAATAGAGCATCATTAATTTACAACCATTCTAAATAAACTAACAAGGCAAATAGACTACAAACCCTAAAGAAGAGTCATTGCAACTCAAAATGTGAGTACATAATAGAAATGATCAGCAAGATCAAACTACATTCAAGCGGTGAACCCAGTGAATTAACACCATGTTTCTCTACATATCATCATCTGTTATAAATAATTATTATACAAGAACAATCCCATCGACACTTATTTTGCCCATCCTAAATTATTTATTGAAGCACCAATAAACCTGGAAGCTAGCCACTCCCCGTCTAAATACTAAGCTACTCTCCACAATTAAAAAGAAAAACCAACTATCTAGGATCGAGATTTTGACTAACTATGCATTTGAAGAAGACATAAGCTGAACATGCATCTTCACAAAGTTCTGTATCAATCCAAAATAAACAAACTTATAAAACATTTTTATTTCCTGAACATGCATGCATCTATTATTTCACACCCAAAATTCACTCTCAAATATTTTTCTGTCTTATTTCCTTATACTTATCCCAACTCAAGGAACAAAATCAACCTAACTTGACAGAAACACATAGGCCATCTAGATGTATCATGTGATTCTAACATCTTGCTATTAACTGTATTTGAACAAAGGACTATAGCAAAATTCCGGAGGGGTGAAGCCAAAAGATGTAGAGGAATGCAGGAATTCGAGAAATACACTATCTTTTCAAGAAATATAAAAGCGAAAGACCAACAAAACCCTCAGAAAGTGCATGGGAAATGAAATTGTTGATTTTTTTTTTTTTTTTGTGTAGGAATCTAAAATAGTTGATTTTTTATTTATTTATTTATTTATTTTGTGTAGGAATCTAAAATATGAGAATAAAAGCGAAAGCAAGAGAGAGAAAATAGAGACAAAGAATTACTGGTGGTTAGACACATACGTTCACCACTCTGAATAGCCTTAAGGACTATATTGTGAGGTCCCTAATTATAGAGTAGTGACTAAATACAAGTATGGTAATCAAATCTGAGGGAGATTTGATTACAATTAACTCGTAAATAGAAAATATTACAATATCAACCAAATATGAAATATTATACCAAAAATATATTATATTTTCCGTATATTCTAATAGAAAGAATAGATGTTAAAATACAAGCATAATGGAAACACATGAGTGACATTAAAAAGCAGGTTGGCTTACAAATGTAGCAATGATGGCAATATGGTGGTTTATAATCTCAAGTCCCAATTGCCAATTGAATAGTCATTACAAAATATGAGTTTTTTTTTTGTTCTCTCTCGCTAACATGGATTGCTTATGTCTACACAAAACGTTCAAAAATATAAAATTTATGATTGAAGTCTAACGTTCAAAATAAAATGGATAAAAAAAAAATGTTAAGATGATGGAAAGTCTCTAAATATTTTATTTAATTACAAATTCCTCTCTTTATAAGTTTCCATTTTTTCTCTCAATTTTTCTATTCAAGTCTTATTCAAATTTGAATTCTTCTATTTTATTATCCAATTTCATTATTTTCTAACTACTTAAAATCATTTTATATTTGATCAATGATTAAAAAAAAAAATGGTTAGTTACCAAAAATTCAACCAATCACTTACATTAAGTTTTTTTTTTTTTTCATTTAATTTTAAGAAATATTTTTACACTAATTCGTCTTTCCTTGTGCTAGTTGAAAGTTTAAGATAATCATTAAATAGATTAGTCATATTATCAATTGAAATGAGAATGTTAGAAAAACTTGAATATAAAATCTTAATAAGTATTTTGCATCCCAAAAAGCAAAAAGAATGATTTTTAATTAAAAATATAATATAAATAATATTATTTAATTAATATTTAAACTTTTTTTTTAAAAAAAAGCCTCACTTAAAATTCTTGCCTTAGACCTCAAATGTATCAGGCCGTGCCACCACTTTAGACGCCCACCATTCAAAAACCGGCAAGTCACCAGCTCGAAAATCCAGCCGAACGCCACCAACGGTAATTTTTCTCTCTTATTATTTGGCTTTTCTTTATTGTTTTGGGGAATAGAAACCTGGTTGTCTTGCTGATTATCTTGATTATCTTGCTTATCTTGCTTATCTTACCGAAATTTTCTCTTATTTGATTATCTTGCTGATTTAAGAAAGCAACTGATCAGGCTTTCTTGTTGCGCGCAGTTTGTTGTCACTCTTTGTGCCTGGTTTATCAATTTTCATAAAGTTATTATCTTTAAGGAGGAGGACAAGAATAGAAATAAATAAAGGCGCAATAAGAAGAAAATGTATTCTTTATGAACTGTGTCACCTCATATGCAAAAAACGTGATCACCTCATAGGAACTGTTTAGGTTTTGGTTTTATTTGCACAAGATGAATCTGCTTCTCTTCTCAATAGGTATTTTTACTCTTGTATGCATATAAGATTTGTATGTTGCTTTGGTGATTGCAGTTACTCTTCACGCTTGATTTTGACGGTCCATTTTTGCCAATATCTAAGAGCATTCTTATACAACTTCTTACATTTATTTCATATTCTGAAAATAAATTTTTTTTTTTTTATTTTTATTTTAACTAACCATTTTTTGTAAGCACCTATATCCGACTTCTTAAACTAAATATCTACTTTTATTTTTTTATTTAGATATAACATTTTAAGAAAATGAGAAGAGAAAAGAAATTAAGAAAAGCAAAAGTTGAAGAGAGAAATAATATTTTATTAGTTAAAAGAAGAGTAGGGAGTGAATATCCCTACTTTTTTCCTCAAACTAAAGAGTTGGATTGAAACTCTAAAATGCTCTAAAATAAATTTAGCTATAAAATGTCATACTTTAAGGAGTCGAATGAAAATGCTCTAATGAACAGTCCAGCAAATAGGTATTTTCTTTAATATAACATCCGATACCTAATCAGTTACTCAAAGAATACCAATAAGAACATGCAAAAAGTTCGTACCCGGCCAGTTTTGAAATCAATCAAAACAATAACCATCAATTGTAAATAAACATACAAATCCAAACCCAAATAAAAACAACATACCAAAGCAAACTCATTTAGGCAATTAAATCACACATAAAGAAAAATCTAATATTACCATCTTCAACTTTGCGAGAATCGCCGATGGTGGCGTGGGTGCATGGCATTCGGTGGCAGCAGCAGTCCTTGGTGGTGGACAGAGGCCGAAGGTGATGGGGGGAAGGAGAAGCGTGGGAGAGGAGGAAGAGGAGCCTGCCATCCTCAGAGACCGGTGGTGGTGCAGGTGGCGTTCGGCTGGACTTTTACTCTTCACGAGTAATTTTGATATATATATTTTTTTTCTTTTAGAAGGTTGATAACCGTCGTTCAGAGCTCAGCCAAAAAAGGTATCTTTTTGTGGAAGTAGCATTACTCTATATAAGTACAAAATACAAGAAGGTTTCATTATTGCTAGCACGATTGCGGTGGCTAAGGTTTTTGAGAGAGAGAGAGAGAGAGATGGGTAAGGCAGTGGAGAAAAGACTGCCGTATATGACCGACGCCAAAAGCCTCTGCTACCGGGAACAATTTTATAAGAGTGATGTAAGTAAAATGAATTCCCTTTGTCTACTAGGCCTATATATGCCTTTGCCTGCAGCTTTAACACTCGTTCGTTGTTAATAGGGCTTTGATATGTACCCGTTGCCTGGCATCAAGGAATCTGGTTTAATTAGACCACTCAATATGAGCGATAGGGCTGAATACTGCATGTGCAAAATAATTTCGCAGCGCGCAATCGACGAATACCACAGGCGCAAACAACGAAGAACTTTCTTCAAGGTTGTTGGTGTTTCTTCTTTATTTCTTTTTTTTTTTTTTCATAAGATGAAACTTGTCTCTTACATATATATACTGAAATAGTCAGTTATTGCTTCTTTTTCTGTGACAATAATAATTTTTTCACGGTGATCATTTTTTGTGTGTAGCCTCAAACTCCTCCTCCACTGAAGTTTGTGAAGGTATATATTGAAAGCAATGGCTCAGTATTGTGATATCCGCAGGTGTTATGTAACCTTTGACGCCAAGGATCTTGATGATGGAGGCAAGACTAAGATCTATCGAACCTTGGTGCGTTGGAGGACACCCCCCCATAGATAATTTTAATTTCTCGGTTTTGTCTACCAGGGAGTATAAGGAGGAGGAGGAAGAGAAAGGCAAAGGAGATTCATTTATTTAATTAATTGTTCACAACTTTGTTTGTTTTTGCCGCGGTAATCGATTCACTGCGTTAATTGTTCTCGTGAGTCCACTACTAATAGAGTCATTGATTTATGATAACATAATAACAGGTAATGGTACGTTTCTTAGACAAATTTTGCTCTAGCTTATCTTACCATAATTTTGGTTTACAACAGGGGATCAAGTTATTCATATTTGCACTGCTACTGAACTGGAAATGCTGTTGAATGCTGCTTCAACGACATCTCGCCTGACAATCTTGTTCTTCTCTGAAACTCATCCCTGCCGTTTCATGTCTCTTCTTTACACAAGCTTAGCTAGGAAGTACCCGAAAATTGTTTTCTTGAAAGTTGACATATATAGATGAGGGCGGCCCTGAGGCCAGGGTCGTGGCTGCTGTCTGGAATGTTAGTTGTGTTCCTTCCTTTATCTTTTTAAAAAGTGGCAAGGAGGTGGACAAGCTTGTTGGAATAAGAGAAGATGCACTTAGTAGGAAGGTTGCACAGCACTCACGTAAGCAAGCTAGACAACGTACGTGAGCTAAATCTGGATCAGAATATATATGAATTCTAGTGTTTCTTGCTCCTGCCTTGTATGTTCTTACTTCAATTAATAGCAGTAATAATTAAGTTTGCTTATGTTTGCCGTGACTAATGTGTTTGGAGATATTTTTTTTTGTTTTGAGTTATTTGTTAATGTGTTTGTCATGAAAATACAAAACAAAAACACAAAACAACATAGCCTAATAGCTAGGGTTCTGCTCTAGTCGAAAAGTGGATACTTAGAGCCTTCTTTTGGTATCCTAGGCATGATGGAGTTGGGTTCTGTCATATGCATAGGGCTTGGCCGCTTGGGGACCTATATTAACATCCCACATGTTTCCTGCAAAAATACAAAACCCACTAGTAATTATATTGTGGCAAACCGTGGTTGGCTATGGAGTTCTGTGAATAATTTGGAGTTCAAATTGGTAGCTTACCTCTTTCTTTGCTCACAATTGCGCGAAATGTTCGCGCGCTCACATATATATAGTTATAGAGTAATTGTAGAGCACAGCCCAGGCTGATGCACATCAGCCTAGGCTGATGTATAACCGGACTCATAGTTATATTCTACTCTTCATGAATGCATGTGGAGATACACGCACGATGTCACAAACACTCGTGTCTTTTTTCTTTTTTGGTTTCTTTGAAAAGTTATATTATTCTCCCAAGTCCCAAAAGTGTATGATGAAACAAGTGAATAGGTTATCAGGCAAAACATCTTGTCAAGCATCTGTCCTTCACGATTTTCTTTTGGTAATATTTTAACATTGACCTATTGGTGGATGTCTGTTTCTATGCAGGCAAGTGGGTCGTCTGAGAAGATGTCTCAGCAGTGACATATGCACATGGAGAGTTTAAGGAGATTGTTGGAAATATGTAGCCTGTGTTTCTTAAACCTTTGGGGATTTTTTTTTTTTTTTTTGTGTGTGTGTGTTTTGAGTAGTAATAGAAGGGAATGATATGATATAAAGTATAAAAAAATGTTATAAATATTTTGTATGAAAAAATGAAAAAGTTTTATTTTTTAGTGAGTTTTTTATTTGAATAATAATAAAAAATGAGTGATGTGATATAAAAAATTAAAAAAAAAAAAAATGTTAAAAAGTAATTGATGAAATATTAAAAGTGGTGTTGATTTTAAGGGAAAAAAAAAAAAAAAAGGAAAAGGAGAAGGAATTTAACAAACATAGCCGTAATACGCCTAAGCTACACATCATAAAAAGGGAAATATGTAATTGTCTAATCTTAAACAGAAGAATAGTTGTACTTATTGGAACTTTGACCTACTTATGCTTATTCAGTGAGTCTTATTAGCAAGTCCTTTAAATTTATGTGTGGATAGTTGCTAATATATTATATATAATATATAGCACTTTTCTCTTATAATTAAGATGATGCACTGAGCTTTTGTCAATGCGAAATGTGAATTTTTGTGGCTTTTAATGACTAATTTAGTGCTTTTTTTTTTTTGATGAATAATTTGGTGCTTTTTCATTCTTAAAAAGTTTAAAAATATTGCTTTTACTTGTTTCATATGATCTCTTGGGGTATCTTTTCCACACAAAGGTTGTAACTTATTTGTTATGTTCTCGATCTGAACTGTTCTTGGGTAAATTTCTTAAAATTTATGGTTTGTTATTCTTGTTTTATCCTGATATTGAATTTTAATTTTTTGGAAAAAGTCCACATACCCCTTAAATTACCACTCAATTGACAGTGCCTCTTTTCAAACTTTCAATTGCGACAATGTCCTTTCAAACTATCAAACAATTTTCAATGTCCCTCTAAGGCCAGCAAAAAGACAAAAATGACTCTACAAATTTTTAATAAGACAAAAATACCCTTATTAATTCAATATATAGTATATATATATATATATATAATATATATATATATATTATATATTGATAATAATAATAATTTTTTTTAAACAAAAATCTTATTATTTTTTATTTTTTATTTTTGAATTTGACCAATTGGGTGGTATGTTTTTTTAAAAAAACAATTCATTTTTATTTTGTTTTTATTTTTAGTTTTATTTTTTTCTAGCCCTTATGAATTCGAAAAAAAGAAAAGAAAAAAGGAATATATATTATTATATATATATATATATATATATATTGAATTGGGCCAATTGGGGTGTAGTATTTTTTGTTTTTGTATTGTTTTTGTTTTTGTTTTTTGTTTTTTTGTTTTTTTCATTTTTGGTTTTAGTTTCATTCTATAACTTCTATTTTATTTTATTAAGAGTTTTTTCGTCCTTGGGAGATATTGACAATTGTTTGGTAGTTTGGAAGGGACATTGTCACAATTAAAAGTTTGAGAAAAACATTGTCAATTGAATGAAAGTTTGAAGGGGTATGTGAACTTTTCCAAATTCTTTTGAAGGCGAAAAGCATTTGCTAATTTGTCCTTTATTTTAGGTCGAATAGAATTATTCCTTTATCCTTTAATTTATTTTGAGTCTTACAATTTTTTTAAGCTTTAGATATTTTGAGTGTTTCTTTTCCTTCTCTCGGCAAATTTGCATTCGGACCTTTTAGATATTTGGTGCCCACCGCTTATTTTTATTGCTTATGGTGTAATCTCTCCTTTCCCTTCCCTTTGAATAGAGAGAAAAAACATTAACGACGACAAAAGTCATTGCTAGGGTCGTCGCAATTATTCGTTGAAGATGCTCATTAGCGACAGTAAAAGAAAGTCATTGCTAATAATATTTTTTGTTGACTGATAATATATTATCGACAATTGAAGTTGTCTCTAATAAGTTTGGATTAATTTTATATATATCATTGGTAATTCAAGAAGTATTGTTGGGGTTATTAGAATTATAGTTGAAGTAGTCAAAAGTTCATTCAGTTAATAAATCCTATTAATTAGGACATGTAGGTAGAGTCTGACCATTTCTTTAGCCATTTACCATGTTATTAGGATCAGTAAAACATGGGTTGTTTGTTTCTAATTTTATCTCTTTGTAAGGCTTATATAAGCCAACAACTTATTTTGAATCGGATAATATATTCCTTCAGATATTTTTCTGAATTGCTTTGTGCTTAGAGTTTACAACAAATGGTATCAGAGCTCCATCACAGGGACTGATTGTGAGAGAAAAGAAACCGCAGTTTCTTAAGAAGAGAAAGAGTGAAAAGAGAAAGAATCGAAGTATGGCAACTGAAAATAATTTCGTTCAACCTGTAATTCCTAAGTTTGATGGCCATTATGATCATTGGTTCATGCTTATGGAAAATTTTCTTCGTTCAAAGGAGTATTGGAGTTTGGTGGAGATTGGAATCCTTGCTGCAGCAGAAGGAGTAGAGCTTACTGAAGCACAACAAAGATCAATTGCAGACCAGAAGTTGAAAGACTTGAAGGTCAAGAATTATCTGTTCCAAGCCATTGATCGAACCATTATGGAGACGATCCTCAACAGAGACACTACCAAGCACATCTGAGACTCTATGAAGCAGAAGTAGCAAGGTTCCACAAGAGTCAAAAGAGCACAACTCCAAGCTCTTCGGAAGGAGTTTGAGGTTCTACAGATGAAAGAGGGTGAGAGTGTTGATGCGTACTTCGCTCGAACACTCATCATAGCAAACAAGATGAAGATTCATGGTGAAAACATGCAGCAAGTGGTGATCATTGAAAAGATCTTGAGATCCATGACCTCAAGGTTCGACTATGTTGTGTGTTCGGTTAAAGAGTCTAATAACTTAGACACCTTAACCATTGATGAGTTGCAGAGCAGCTTATTGGTACATGAGCAGAGAATGAATGGGCATGGAGGAGATGAGCAAGCATTAAAGGTGACCTTCGATGATAGAATTGGTGGAAGAGGAAGCGGTCGAACTCGTGCAGCTTTTCGAGGAAGACAGAGGAAGAGGCAGACAAGCATTCAACAAAGCTATAGTTGAGTGTTATAAGTGTCATCAATTAGGGCACTTTCAATATGAGTGTCCTAAATGGGAGAAGGAAGCGAATTATGCTGAGCTTGAGGAGAAAGAAGAAATGTTGCTGATGTCATATGTGGAACTGAATTATGCTAAGCTTGAGGAGAAAGAAGAAATGTTGCTGATGTCATATGTGGAGCTTAATCAATCAAGGAGAGAAGATGTTTGGTTCCTTGACTCAGGGTGCAGCAATCACATGTGTGCAAATAAGGAGTGGTTATCAGATCTTGATGAGGAATTCTGGCAATTTGTGAAGCTCGGGAATAATTCCAAGATGGCTGTGTTGGGAAAGGGTAACATTAGGTTGCAAATTGCTGGAGTTACTCAAGTAATCATTGAAGTTTTCTATATACCTGAGTTGAAAAATAACTTATTAAGTGTTGGACAATTGCAAGAAAGAGGTGTAGCTATTTTGATACAACATGGAGTATGTAGATTCTATCATCCCAAGCAAGGACTTATTATGCAAACAACAATGTCTGCAAACAGGATGTTCATATTGCTTACAAGAATTCTGCCGAAAGCTCCCACTTGCTTCCAAACAATTCTTGAAGACAATACTCACCTTTGGCACTACGGATATGGGCATCTAAGTTTCAAGGGTTTGAGAACATTGTAATATAAGCAAATGGTGAGAGGGTTACCACAGTTGAAGACACCATTCAAAATATGCACTGATTGCATGGTGGGAAAGCAACACAAGGATGCAATTCCAAAGAGGAGTTTATGGAGAGCATCACAAAGACTACAGTTGGTATTTCATAAGCTTTATTGATGATTACAGTCATAAGGTGTGGATATATTTTCTTGCTGAAAATTCTGAAGCTTTTACTATCTTTAAGAATTATAAAAACCTTGTTGAGAAAGAGACATGAGCTTTTATTCGTTGTTTGCGCACAGATAGGGGTGGAGAGTTCACCTCTCACGAGTTCAATGTCTTTTGCAAAGCTAATGGCATTAACAGGCAGCTCACTGCAGCCTACACTCCCCAACAAAATTGAGTAGCTGAGCGCAAGAACAGGACAATCATGAACATGGTTAGAAGTATGTTATCGGAGAAGCAAGTTCCAAAGAATTTCTGGCCAAAAACAGTAAATTGGACAGCGCATGTGCTCAATAGAAGTCCTACATTGGCAGTGAAAGATATGACTCCTAAAGAGGCTTGGAGTGGTGTCAAACCCAATGTTGATTATTTTCGGGTTTTTGGATGCATTGACCATGTTCATATGTTAGACAGTAAGAGAAAGAAGCTGGATGATAAGAGTTTTCAATGTGTGCTGCTAGGGATGAATGAAGAGTCTAAAGCATATAGACTTTATGATCCAGCATTCAAGAAGATAGTTGTAAGCAGAAATGTGTTTTTTGAAGAAAATGAGTGCTGGAATTGGGGGAGAAGTAATGAAGAAGCAAGACTTGATCTCCTCGAGTGGGGAGATAGTAATGAAGAAGGAAGTGAATATGATCAACGTGAAGAAGAATATGAAGAGGAGGTGGCAGCAGAAGAAGAAGGAGGAGAGGTTAGTTTATCTTCAAGTGAGTCATTTGGAGAGAATTGTCCAACATCTGAAGAAAGCTCACCAGAAGGGAGGAACAGAAGAGTACCGTTCTGGATGGAAGATTATGTGAGTGGGGGAGAATTTTCAGAAGAGGAAGTTGAGCACAACAATTTGGTTCTCTTTACCTTAACTTTAGATCCGACTACCTTGGAAGAAGCTATTTAGAGTTCCAAATGGAGAGCTGCAATGGACTTGGAGATAGAAGCGATCAAAAGAAATGGGACTTGGGAGCTGACAGATTTGCCTAAAGGAATGAAGAAGATTGGAGTAAAGTGGGTTTTCAAAACTAAACTCAATGAAAATGGAGAAGTTGACAAGTGTAAGGCTCGGTTGGTGGCGAAAGGGTATGCACAGCAGCATGGCATAGATTATACTGAGGTGTTTGCGCCTGTGGCTAGGTGGGATACGATTCGAATGGTAATTGCTTTAACAACTCGAAATAGTTGGAGTGTGTATCAGCTTGACATCAAAAGCGCTTTCTTACATGGAGAGCTAAATGAAGCAGTGTTTGTTGAGCAACCACAGGGTTATGAGAAGAAAGGTGAAGAGTATAAGGTGTACAAATTGAAGAAGGCATTGTATGGCCTTAAACAAGCCCCTCGTGCATGGTATAGCCGGATTGAAGCATATTTTGTCAAAGAAGGATTTGAGAGGTGCAACTATGAACACACCTTATTCATAAAAACAGGAGATGGAGGTAAAATTTTGATTGTTAGCTTATATGTTGATGATCTAATTTTTACTGGTAATGATGAGAGTATGTTTGTTAAGTTCAAGAATTCTATGAAACTTGAATTTGATATGACTGATTTGGGAAAGATGAAATATTTTCTCGGTGTGGATGTTTTACAAAATCCTGAAGGCATTTATATTAGTCAAAGAAAGTATGCAAAAGATGTTTTGGAGAGGTTTAGGATGAAGAAGAGTAATAGTGTGAAGAATCCCATTGTTCTTGGCGTTAGACTAATGTAGGATGAAGAAGGATCCAAGGTAAATGCTACCATGTACAAACAATTGGTCGGAAGTCTTATGTATCTAACTGCAACAAGGCCAAACTTGATGTATGTGGTGTCTCTCATTAGCAGATTCATGGTAAGTCCAACTGAGTTGCATTAAGATACTTGAAAGGTACTATGGATTTGGGAGTCTTTTATCGAAAGGAGGGTAATGGAGAGTTGATGGCATATACAGACAGTGATTATGCAGGAGATGTAGATGACAGGAAAAGCACTTCTGGCTATGTGTTTCTACTCAGTGAAGGAGCTGTGTCCTGGTCCTCTAAAAAATAGCCTGTAGTTACTTTGTCCACTACTAAAGCAGAGTTTGTGGCAGCTGCCTCTTGTGCTTGTCAAAGGGTGTGGATGAGGAGAGTATTGGTGAAGCTTGGTCATTCTTAAGGCAAGTGTACCACTATGTTATGTGACAATAGTTCTACCATTAAGCTATCCAAGAACCCAGTCATGCATGGGCGTAGCAAGCTCACTGATGTAAGGTTTCATTCTTGCGTGATTTGACCAGAGATGAAGTTGTTGAGCTGAAGCATTGTGTCACACAAGAACAAGTTGCAGACATTATGACAAAAACACTTAAGCTGGATGTGTTCTTGAGTTGCATGAGTCAATGGGTGTGTGTGTGGTACCACGACTAAACTGAAAGCATTACTGCAATCAGTTTAGGGGAGGAATTGTTGGGGTTGTTAGAATTATAGTTGAAGTAGTCAAAAGTTCATTCAGTTAATAAATCCTATTAATTAGGACATGTAGGTAGAGTCTGACCATTTCTTTAGCCATTTACCACGTTATTAGGATCAATAAAACGTGGGTTGTTTGTTTTCAATTTTATCTCTTTGTAAGGCTTATATAAGCCAACAGCTTATTTTGAATCGGATAATATATTCCTTCAGATATTTTTCTGAATTGCTTTGTGCTTAGAGTTTACAACAGGGAGGAAACCAAAAGTGCAGAAGGAGGCAACTACAACTGTACACCAATATTCTTAATTTGTAAAAATATTTTTAAAATCTCACATATTCAATATTGCCTCTATATTTGTGAAGGCCCACACCCTATAAGACGACTACCTTCCATTGCTCATATTATTCTCTTTGGGTTAGCTCTTATCATACACAGACTTTTCAACCCTTAAGGCTTTGTTCTATTCCCTGAATGTAGCTCAATGGCTACTCATGAGTGGAGATTCTAAGACTTAAAAGTTCTGAATTTGACTCATAGAGGACGCGTGTCTTACAGGGTGTGGGCCTTCACAATATATATATATATATATAGGGAAAAGTCCACATACCCCCCTCAAACTACCACCTAATTGACAATGTCCCCCCCAATGACAACAAAAAGACAAAAATAACCCTACATATTTTTTAATAAGATCAAATACCCTTTTTTAAATTTTATTTTTTTTAAAATGAAATCTTTAATAATTTTTTAAAATTTTGAATCTGGCTAATTGGGTTGGATGTTTTTTTTTTATTATTATTTATTTTTTATATAAAAAAATTGCTAGCTTTTTTTTTTTTTAGTTTTAGTTTTTTCTAGCCCTTATAAATTCGAAATATAATAATAATAATTTTTTAAAAAATAATAATTATTATAATTTTTTAAAACGAAAATGTTTATAATTTTTTTTATTCTTGAATTTGTCCAATTGGTTTGTATTTTTTTTTTTTTTTTTTTTAAAAATAATTTTGTTTTGGTTTTTGTTTTTTATTTTTTATTTTAGCTTTAGTCTTTTTCTAGCCCTTATGAATTGTATGTTTTTTTTTTTAAAAAAAAAAATTAGTTTTAGTTTTTTTTAAAAAAATTATTTTTATTTATTTTATTAAGGGTATTTCGTCCTTAGGAGGGACATTGTCATTTGTTTGGTAGTTTGGGGGGGACATTGTCACAATTGAAAATTTGGGGGGACATTGTTAATTGGGTGGTAGTTTGAGGGGGATATGGACTTTTCTCATATATGTATTTTCGTCACTCCCCACCCCCACGGTTTGACTATTCCAAAGTGTGGGTTAAGTAATATCTAAATTGTCAAGTTGTATTTGAAATACTTAAAAATCATGCCATTATAGCAATTGTATTTGAAGTTATTGATATATTGGGCTGCTTTGGAAGAGTCTTTAGTGACCACTTATATTTTTTTGTGATGCTATGTATTTTTGTCAGGACTTTAAGTTTCAAGGTTGTCATTTGTTAAGATGTACCATAATGTATTTTTTGCAATAAAATTTATCTCTCATCGGATACTCTTATATTGTGATTCTAGCCCAGCTTTTTACCCACATTTTTCTAATGTTTGTTTATCCACTGAAATTGTGTTAATTAGTTTCATTACCATATATTAATTAGTGCCATTTATCTTAAGTTTTACAAAGTTGGTGGCCTTTTTGTAAATCATAGAAATTTCTTTCAACTCAATCTTATAAATTGTCATGTGTTCTCTTACCATGGGAAAGGCATGTGACTTTTTAATATTACCTTCATAGTTAACTCCTTTTCTTCTAAACATTAACTCATTTTCTAACTTCTAAATTCCTCTTCTAGTTCAAGAGTCTCTCTCCCTCAACTGTTCATCTCCATTTTATCTCAAACATGCTTTGAAACTTTTGCCATTGGAGCTAGGAAGGTATAAGAGCCATAGCAATATTATCAATTGTAAAATGGTGAAAATGTCAGTGTTGCACGAAGCCATGGCATGGTAAGCACAGTAATGTGGAAAATATTATCAAAGAAATCATTATAAGCAGCCTAGTTCTAACCGTCAAGAACTAGGTAAAAAATCATCAGAAATCAATTCCTAACGGTTTTTCCATGATGGTTTCAAACAGTTAACAATTCTACGTCAGAAATTTTTATTCCTGACAGTTTGGGGGAAAACCGTCAGGAAATTTTCTGACGGTTTTGCCTCAAACCATTAGAAGGCCAAAACCGCCAACCTTCCTAATGGTTTGAAGCCAAATTGTCAAGAATTCCTGACGGTTTTCATTTCTTGTAAACATTACAACCCAAAAAAAAAAAAGGAGAGAAGAGAAATTATCACTCATTTTGTAATGTCTTTCCTCAAAGTTCAAAACCTTTCAATTTAATGTACCAAACCTTCAATTTTACAATGCTTTAGTAATAGTTTAAGAGAACCAAATGTTGAACGTCGATATTTAGTTATATGTCCGCAAAAAGGATGTCAATTTGATAAAGTTGATTGTAGGGAGAAATCTGCAATATGAACGAGCTAATTCAAATGTGGTTGCTCTGGCAGGCGTATATAAATATATTAAGCTTGTCAAGGTCTTCTTGATGGTGTGCCCCTACCCCGGTTATCAAGGTTACAAATAAAATGACACATCTACTCCAATTAAGCATTGTCAGCGATCACCACATTAAGAGATACAAACATCTCAGTGAAGGACGTTTTTCTTTTTGGTAAGGGCTTAACGTCCATTAACACATGACATCATAAACAGTGACTTCCTTCAAACCGTCATCTCAACAATTAGCTCGTTCATGGTACAGGCTGAAGAAACGGAGATCCAACCAATCGAAAGAATTGCAGGTCATCATCTCTTCCATAGCAAAGGCAACAATTGAATGAAATATTTGACAATAATTTTACTTGGTTCTTCAATTAGCAACCCTGTAATTCCATTACAAAGATGGGCTGCAGAACATCATCCCCTGCATAATAAGAAAGTTCCAACTCTTCGATGCTGGCCTTGCAAAGTCTTGAGGCTTGACAAAGATCTCCAATTTATTACAACAAATTACAGCATGCAGACTTAGATGTATCTTTAATGACTGAGCATTGGTTTCCACCGATCCCAATTTTGCAGAAGGCTTCTCAGAATGAGATTATCATAATGTTCCCTGTAACTTTTTTTTAAAGACCTACTTTTACTCCAAAAGGGAGAAAAGGACCAACAAAAGCTAGTAAACGAAAATAAACCAAGTCTTCGTTAGGGCCATCCTGCTGGGAAGAAGAGAGGGCAAGGGGGATGGATATTGGGTTGTTAATAGTCACAGGTATTCGGAACTTTCACATAGTTCTATATGCCGTTACTCGGTTTCACTATGCCCTGAAGCTTCCACCCACCAAGTCCTGCCAACGCAAATGCCTGTGTATGACAAACAAACTACACAACTTAGAGGATTTTTTACACCCACTGCACATGGGTAACGACCCCTGTTACTGGAATAGTAACTCATTGAACTGTCAAGTCATACAATTCATTTGACATAAAAAGGCATAAAATGACACAAAAACAACTATCTTAAAAATATATTCATCCAAGAAAAGAAGCCGAACCTCTTCCCAAGATTTCCCAGTAGCTTCAAGCAAGGCAGCATTGCAAGTTTTCAATTCTACAGAGGCACCTGTTAACATTGAAGCCGCCTCCTCCCATCCTCTATTATGTCCCATACACCTGTATGATTACTAAATAATCAAAGATCAAACTTATGTTCTTAATCGCCATTAAGTAGCATGAGATATTTGAGATTTGTCAGATTTGGTGTTTATAAGCTTGATTGCATTTTTTTTTTTTTTTTTTTGACATGAGCTTGATAGCATTGTTGAACTACTTATTGACAGCAAGCTTTTGACACATGTGGTTCCTAACATGGTCAATAAGAATAAACATAAAAAAGCCAGACGCCATATTTCTGAACATGTATCTTCAATTCCTTTCCTTGGACCCCCGCGGCAAAAAATAAAAAACAAAAGAAAAAAGATCGTAGCATATACTTAAATTATCCAAAAGCATATCATAAAACAGAATTCAAGAAGAAAACCGACTATAGTTTCACCTTTTGAAATCCCAAAACCTACATGGAAAGAGTCTCACTTTGAAGTAGATTCTAATCCAGCCTCTACAATGGAGCCATGACCAAGAAACTTGAATCGGCACTACTTATAACTCGAATATACAAAGAGTGAGGCTACCATTAGTAGGGACGAAACCAGGATTTTGATCTAGGGAGCAGGATCTAATTTTATAATAAATATATGTTTTCTAACAGTTGTTTTATGATTAAATTTCAAGTACTAATAAAAGATGTAGATAATAAAATGTCCTTTAATACACAAGATAATTAAAGAAATATATTACAAAAAAATTATTAATTCTGGTACAAATATGAGATACTAAAGAGGATGATTGTTCTTTCAAAGATATATAACTGTCCAAACAATTCTTCAAAAAGTTAATGGCATCTAGGCCAAGAAATAGGCTACATCTACAAAATTAGTGTTAATGAAAAAGCAGGAAAAAATTACAAAAATATATAAGCCTTAAACTGATAGGAGAATAAGCCTAACAAAGGTAGTGAATTTAAAAAAGCCACGATTTCATCCAGAAAAGAAAAATAAATAAATAAATAAATAAAGTGATCATGATTCTATGGTTTGTTGAGAGAACTGAGAAGTATTAAAAAAAGAATGGTAAATGTATGATAAATCCTTGAGTAAGCACGCGATTTGAAATCACTACCTCATTTTTTAATTTTTCAATTTTTGCTACTTGAGTTTTTGTGAATTTGAAATAGGTCCCTTCATTTATTTTCCGTCCAATTTTCCTGTGGATCATTAGTGCCACATCAGCATTCTTGCCAAATCACTTTAAAATAATTTTTTTTTAATCAAAATCTAAAAAATAAATTTGAAAAATAAAATCTTTTAACACAGAAAGAAATAAAGAAAAAAAAAAAAAAGTTCACCCAAGGGGAGCAATGGGGGTGGTCTGCGAGCCACCCCCATGGGATTCGCTTTCTTATTAGCTCCAAAAAGTTGGCATGGTTTGGTCTGCCCCTTGTTGGCAAATTCCCGCCCTTGGAATAGTCCAATGAAGGCAATGAGAAAATGCTGCCTTCGTTGATGTCTATGCCTATCTTGTTGCCCAACTTTTCATTCACAATTCCAAGCTTTCCTCACTTAGCATGGCTAAAGAGCACTTAACAAGAGGATGGACATAGACACAATAGACAAGATTACTATTCCCGTTAATAGAGTAGTGACCAGCAGGTAGCCGCCTTGCCAACCATGGCACTACACATAAGATATTCCACAACAATAAAGGCTACGTAGGGGACTCTCTGGTGACATGCTGACTTCTAGCACGTGATGTTCAAGAAAGCGAAGATCGGCGCATGAGGTTAACTCTCGGTGATTTTAATCTTCTCGGGTGATTGGAGGCCTGTGGATTTGTATATCCATCGGTCTATTTTGTGGATTGAGTGTTCTTTCTTTTCACTATAAGAGAGTTTCTTTGTCTGGTTTGGGTATGTTGTGGAAAGCAAGAAGAGGGAGGGAGAGGTAGGGAAAAGAAGACTGAAGTTGGGTCGACTGGAGATGGTGTGGTGGTTTAATCCTCAAGAATGTTGGGAAATCAAGAATGTTGAGGAGTGTGATGATTTAGGGTTTTCCGATAAGGATGACTGTGAAATTGAAAATGTTGATTTGGGGTTTCTTGATGGTGATGATTGTGAGATTGCAAATGACGCTGATGGTATTTGGAAGGACCTTTCAAAGGGGATTTGGAAGGTGGAAGTACTGAAGCGAAGACGTTACCTTCTTCTTCAAAGGTGAAACAAGACTGGAAGGGGCTTTTTCAAACTGAGAAACACTTTGGAAAACTCCAGTATTTGGGCTCTGGGATGTGTTGTGTGTGAGATACTTACTGGGAAATAACCTTGGGAAAGGGCAGAAGAGGAAGTGGATGAGATGAAGTCTGAGGAAGCCATGGGGATTGAAATTGATAACTGGGTTATGTTTGATTGCACGTCAAGCTCAGGCTTAGAAACAATCAAGCGATCATATTGGGTTTTAGGCCGGTCATCAATGAAATGATGAAGAGATTGTTGTGATTCGGTTCCTCTATCACTGAGCTCTTGTGAAGAACAACTCATTAAACTAGAGGTTTTATGTGAAGGGTTGAGGAGGGAATCAGAAGTGATTAGCCCAAACACATTTCTGATTGCTAAATACACAAGCAAATCCTAGCCATGTGGTAAACACTTTGCAGGCCATTTATGAGATTGCTAAACGGGATTTTTTCAAGGAGAAGAATAGCGTTGACCAGCTGAGGAAGGATGATCTGGCTCCTCATAGTCTAACTTCCACCCAGAGGTTGGAGTGGCCTGCGAGCCACATCCACCGGGGGGGGGGGGCAACAGACGTCCTAGTTGGATGGAAAAGAAACGGAGGGACCTATTTCAAATTTGCAAAAACTCAAGCACCAAAAATTGAAAATTACAAAGTGAGTGAGTGATTTCAAATCTCGCGTTTGCTCAAGAATTTTTCATACATTTACCCTAAAAATAGTTATGACAGTGCCCATGATTATATTTATGAGTAAATGTTTAAGTTTCAATTTTACTATAGACAATATTCAGCATAAATAATTCTAAGAGATTTAAATGAATTGAGGAATATTGTTGTTTTCTTTTTCTGTTTTGCATGTTAATAGGCAATTAGCAATAATATAATAAAAGTCTTCCAATCTTCTTTTCCAACGAAGCCAAGGAAACAAAATTAAAAAAAAAAAAAAAACACTGACATGACAATTGCACACATATTTATTAATTTTAAAAAACTTTTGGGTTCTTTTAATTTTTTTGGAAGGGGGGGGGGGGGGGGGGTGGTTCATATCAGGGGGTCCCTAGTCCTGGCCCCTGTGATTCCGTCTCTGACAATGAGGGTCTTGTCTGTGCACATGCCATGCCATTGGGTTGAGCATCATTACACAACTTAGTAACAAATCAGCTCAAAGTTTGTTAAGATCTTATGATATTCTCCAGTAAAAGTGGATGGTTTTTCTGCCAAAGAAGTCAAAAGACAAAGAGACATCAACTTTGCACAGCTCAGTCTGTTCCATCTAATTTTGCTTATGGGATCCTTATACAATTCTCTATCTAATAGTTGAAAGCACAGATTAGCATTTGGGCTAAATTTATCTATGATAGAGAGGTCTTGGAGCTCATTATAAAGAGAGCTCAATATAGCTTTTTCCATATACAAACTTGAATAGAGTGAAATGATTCTAAACATGGTACAGAAATAAGGGAATGATTTCATTCCCTGGGCTGTCCAATATTTCTAGATATAAATAATGAAGAAGCTGATAGAGTCAGCAGAACTCACATTGCCGTAAGTATCTCATCCTTTGAATGTTTACAGATAACATGCTGAAGATGGTCAGCAGTCTGCCCATCCATTGCTGCAATGGAATAAAAGCTTGAAATAAAATGCACCTCAGCTTCCAGAAAGCCTCGGACTTGTTCCTGCATTATCTTAAGCGTTTCCCTTGTTCGCACCGCATCACTGCACCGCATCATTGAGTAAGAATTTCAAAACTAGAAAAATATAACTCCAAAGAACCATTTTTATATCAATGTCAGAGAAGCACTGCAGGGAATGAGGAAATCCTAACCTAGACAGTATGAGTTCAGGGATCCAACCCAACTGTTGGAGCTTTTGAGAAACTATGACAGCATCAGCTTGTCCAGCTTTACTCAGAGGGCGGTCATGATCTATCAAGAGAAGAGAAAATCTTGGAAAGAGCAGTACAGTTGATTCTAGTCTTGAAATATCAAAACAACTACAAACTTATAAATTGTGGTAAATTATAAATGAAAAATGCCTAAAAGAAAATTTGAAGAATACTCAAAACAATTTTTATCCAGGGTCTTGAAAGAGGAAAAAAAAACATTTTAAGTTTGTGACTGAACTTGACCTGGTCATAAAACAAGTGTTAAATTACGAGTTGTTCTAAAAGCTTAAATTTATAGAAAATAATAAATTTAATAATTTAATTAATACTTATATAATGTGGCTCAAACTCTCCTTCTTCAACAAGTAAAGATAAATTGAGTTTAAACTCAAAACCTCTACACTATACCATATTAAATCAAACACTGTTATGAATTTTTTTTGGGATAGGTGGTGATTTAATGGTATCTAAGCTTATAGGAAAGTCCTCCAACAATACAACATGTAGGGAAATGGTATGATTCCCATATATTGTAAGTATGTGACTGAACTTGACCTCGTCATAAAACAAGTGTTAAATTTCCCAATTGTTCTAAAAGCGCTTAAATTTATAGAAAATGATAATTTAATTATTTAATTCAAATTTTTAACACTTGGCTCAAAAAAGGTTACTTAAAAAGTAAAGTCAAACGCGTAAAATATTTAGTTAAAATGGCAAACCGAGTATAAACTCAAAACCTTTGCTCTATAGTCTATACCATATTAAATCAAAGACTTTTCTCAAATTTTGGGATAAGCTGCAATTTAATGGTGTCAAAGCTTATAGGAAAGTCCTCCAACAATACAACATGCAGGGAAATGGTTCAGGAATCCAACGCTGGGATGCTTTTGCAAGTAACTTGTTAGAGGCATGCACCTACCTCGCAGTGAAGGGTATTCCCAGGAACTCTCTGCGTGTCGAAGCAGAATGAGGCGACGAGCAATTGATTCCGATTCTGAAGGAGCTTCGCCTTCCACTGTCTCGATTATTAGAGATGATCGAGTGGGCAAACGGAAACGGCTAGGGTTTCTTCTTCTACCACCACGGATTGAATTTGAGGTCTTCGGCCGCCAAATGGGATTAGCTGAAATTTGAGTTCTGGAAGTGGGTTCTATCGTCATTTTACACACAGTTGCCGCATTCATACTGGTGCAAGTGATACAAAACAGTTATCCTGCTTTTCCTTCGTGGGAGCTCACAGCTCTGTTGTTGCAACCGATTAAAACGCCACCTTGTTATACCTGAAATTGGCTTTGTTGTTGCGCTTACCAGTGCGGGCCGTGCGCTTCTCATTTGGGCCAACCCGTGGCATATCTTTGGGTCAACGCTTTTTTGGACTTCTCTAATCACTCGCGCCCATGAATCCATGATCTGGGCCCGCATTACTGGAGAGCCTAGCTACCTATAGGCTTACAAAACAAATTCTCATGAATAACTATTAGTCATTCAAGGAATTGAGGACTATTGGAGGGTCCAACTACCGACACGCTTTCAAGAAAGGCCACCCACCGAAAATCACTAGGAAGATTGGTGGCCCACAAGCCAAGGGCCTATTAGGCCAACAGCCAGGACTTGGACACACTGTTTCCAAAATACAGCTCCCAACAACCGATTTAGGACCCTGCTAGCACAGTTAATGACCTACTCACGACACGCATTCCCTTACATGCGCCCTTCTAACCAATATAGGGGAATCTCCACGTCAGTATTAAATTATTGGCGGGAGATCCTAAATCTTAGGATGAATGGTGGGATACGAAGACCAATAAAAGGACCATGGAGTATTCGCCCGGATATGCCTTTTACCCTTCCATTACTGTGCCAAAATTTCTCTTTGCCTTCAAACATTGACTTGAGCGTTGGAGGGGTTTTGCCGGGTCCACCATTGACAACCCTCTAACCTTTCTTCTTTCTTGTAGCTCCTCCCTTGACTGGTAGTGTGTGGCCATTATATTAATAAATCTTATTAAAAATACATGTGAAAATGACAGAAACAGACAAGCATATACCTATGCTAAGTTTAACTTAACTAATTTAAGATCAGTAAATACATAGGTCAAATAGCCCTTTACAAACTATAGTATTTGATCTCAAATTTGACTTGTTCAACTGGTTGGTTATCTTCTGATTTCAAGTAACTAATCAACCAATGTGCTTTCAAATGAATTCGCTTTTATTTTGTCAAGTTAACAACATCCTATTATTGTACTGGTATACTATGCTTTTCTTGTTTATGTTTTATTATTGTTGTTGCTGTTATTTCTATTAGAGAGTAGAGATTTGAGTTAGGTTACATCTTTTTGTGCATTCTAACTAGACTTTCTTTTTTAAAAACCTATGCTATCCGCTTTTCTCTGTTGTTTTAAGAGAGATAAGCTCTTAAACCTCTTTTGAGGAAAACAGTTTCTCCTTGAGATTTTCTCTTTCTCCTTCGTGAGTGCCATCGGGGGAGGAGATATGGCTCTTGTCTCCATCCTCCTCCCCTCCCCCTTCTTTTCTCTGGCCTCATCTGTTTTATAGATTGCTTCTCTTTTTTTTTTTTTTTTTTTTTCATCTGCAACTTGGAATCTAGATCAACTACTTTTTGTGTCCCTACTTCATCCACGCGCCAGCCCTCTACCACCACCGGCCTCCGCTGCTTCAATTGACGCTTTCCACCACCCGCTGCCGTTTTTGTCTCCTTTTGGTCCACGCATTAGATCTACGACTTCCTTGCTTCTCCCACGACGGATCTTCCTAGTTGGAACCTTCTTTTGGTCGATGAAGATTCTTATATCAGGTTGCAACTTTTGTTTAGGTGTCCACCAAGCATCATTTGTCGTGTTCCTTCTTCATCGAATGCCAAGATGGTGCTTCTCTTCCTTGGATTTGATTCAACCATTTGTAGTGCTTATTTCTCTGCTGTGGTTTTTCTCTTATGCCCATTCTGAATAGTTTATAGGGTTCTTCATTGTTGTGGCTGTTTTGGGCTATTGTTGGGATGCTCATCACTTTCTTTTAAAAAAATAAAAAATTCTGATATAAAAGGAGGAGATGGTATTAAAAGAAATTGTAACATCCTTACACATTTTTAATACTAATTTGTTGTTTAATATTGCCTTTTGCTTGGCATATTTCTCCTAATGGGAATGATTGTGAAATACGAACTCTTAGAGTCGGTTTGAAATTGCATTAGGACTAGAGCTTTTAAAGCTATAGCTTTAAAAAAAAAAAAAAGCTTTATTTTTCAACTTTTTTCAAAAGTGCGTTTTGACATTTTTTTAAACAAAAAGTTAAAAAAGTACTTTTTGAGCTTTTTACTAAAAATGCTAACTTTTTGCTTGACACAACTTTTTATGTACTAAAAGTACTGAGATATGATCTATTCTTTGGCTTGGTTATCTCTAGCACTGTCTTCCTCCAAATTCTGGACAATTTGCTTGAGAACGCTTTCTTCTTCTACTTCAAAAAAAAAAAAGTTGGTGCATACATTGTTCAAAGGCAGCCACCATGTCTGGATTGAAGATGCATTCCCTGGTGCATTCACTTACAGCCCTCAGAATTGGTAAAGAATAACTACCAAACTTTGGTGTGACATAAGATCTAGGAGAGTAGACTTGACCCCCAACATGCAGCCATTCTTTGAGACTTAAAATTGTTGGGGGTTCAAAGGTTGGCGGAATTCTTAGTGATTCTAGCCCCTTGGCAATACCCTTTCTTTTAAATCCCTTCTCAAAGAAATTTCCTTCTAGAACAACACCTTTATGATTTGTTCATAAGACACAGTCCTCGAGTCCAATAAGGAGTTGACTACTCCATGAGTATTTTAGTTTAACAAAGAGTTGGAACTCTAGGTCAGTCATGATATTATTTAGATAAGAGTATGATGTGATCCTAATATTTAGGAATCCTATCTAGATAATATCGGTAGTATGATAATATTAGTAGTAGAATAAATCTCTTATCTACTGAGAAGAGATATATTAGAGTAAGTAGTAGTAGAGTAATAAACAACTCTCAAGCTGTTGCGATAAACTTCAGTAAGAGTTAAGGAAGAGAATAAGTCTATCTGCGATAGACTCCCATCCATTTCAATTGCTGTATTATTTAAAAAAGCTAGTAGATGAATAAATGTGAAGTTGAATATTATTGTTTGGTATAATACAGTCTTTGTATTTAGGAGTTTTTAACTCACTCGAAGTAGTCATTGGAGGTGACAGCTCTCTCGAACAAGCCCATCTATCATTCTTCTATGTTTGTACTAGTTGGTTGGCATCAATTGATATCAGAGCTAGGTGGAGCAAACAATGAAGTCCGTATCTGAAGGGCAACATGAGCTTTGAGTGGAGCTTAGGGAGCGCATGACGGAAATTTTTGAAATCTTGTCCAAACAAGGAAAGAACCGATGGGAGGAAGGAGAGACTTCACGAGGAAAAGATCTTGAGACCGAAGGGGAAAATTCCAACAATGGGGAACGTCAACCAGTGATCACAACTAGGCATGTGAAACTTGATTCCACAGTTCAACGGAGATGAAGACCCAACCACTTGGGTCTGTCGAGCGGAGCAGTTCTTCAGATTTTTAGAGGACCCTTGAGGGTGAAAAGACAGCTCTAGCCTCTTTCCACCTAGAAGGAGAAGCCCAAATGTGGTTCCAAATCCTGCTATGCGAAGGGCGAGAGATTGGGTGGGCAGAATTCACGGAGGGGTTGTTTACCCGCTTCGGGCCCAACCAATTTTATGATCCCTTTGGGGAACTAACCAACCTGCAACAAGAGGGAAGTGTGAAAGAATATCAAGCCTGTTTTGAGTTCTTGCTCTCTAAGATAGGGAATTTACCTCAAAATCAATAAGTTAGTTGTTTTATTAGTGGCTTGGAGGAGGTGATCAAATATGATGTTATGACGGGACAACCTCTCACCCTAATGTCTGCCATTAGTCTAGCTCGGCTATATGAAGCTCGGAACATGGCTGTTCGGAGGAATAATGTACAAATGTCAAACCATTGGCCAATCTGCAACCAGCAACCCAGTCAATCCTTCCCATCAAGAGATTGACACCAGCAGAATTAAAGGAAAGGCAAGAGAAAAGCTTGTGCTTCAAATGCAATGACAAATATGTACCAGAACATCGGTGTAAACGATTGTTTATGATTGAAGCTCACTTAAGAGAAGATGAAGATGGCGATGTGGTAATGAAAGAGGACGATAATGGGGATCCGCCAGAAATTTCCTTGGGGACAAGGAAAATGTAAGGGGGAAGGAATGATGTGTTTGTGAGACACAATCCTTGAGTCCAATAAGAAGTTGACTACTCCATGAGTATTTTAGTTTAACAAGGAGTTGGAACTCCATGTCAATTATGATATTATCTAGATAAGAGTATGATGTGATCCTAATATTTATGAATCTTATCTAGATAATATCGGTAGTATGATAATATTAGTAGTAGAATAAATCTATTATCTACTGAGAAGAGATATATTAGAGTAGTAGTAGTAGAGTAATAAACAACTTTTAGGCTATTGCGATAAACTCCAGTAAGAGTTAAGGAAAGGAATAAGTTTATCTGCGATAGACTCTCATTCATTTCAATTGCTGTATTAATTAAGAAAGCTAGTAGATGAATAAATGAGAAGTTGAATATTATTGTTTGATATATACAGTCTTTGTATTTGGGAGTTTCTGACTTATTCGAAGTAGTTATTAGAGGTGACAGCTCCCTCGAATGAGCCCCATCTATTATTCTCCTATGTTTGTACTAGTTGGTTTGCATCACTTTATACATACCCAATTCCTTGGTTGAGCAGGAGATGCGAGGACTTGGGACAACTTCTTGTTTTTCTAGACATGAACTTGAGCTGTTGCTGTTAGGACTTGGCATTACCTCTTTGGTGTCTGTTTCTGATCTCCAGAAATTGTCAGTAGAGTTCTCCTATACCAAAGCTTTATCCTGTAAGCATGTTCCTTTCCTTTCCTGCAAACCAGACTCTTTACACTCGCAATGATGAGATATACTTGATGATGAAGTTTTAGAACCCTCATCAAGCCCTCTTTGCTGCTCACTAGACAATATATTTTCTAACATCGCATCATATTCCTCTACTGTGTGGAAACTCCTATTGCGTGTCAGACCCTTATAACTCCAACAAGATTTATCTTCTTCAATCCATCAGAAATCTCCAGGGCAAGGGAGGACACCTCATGAGCTGCAAACCAATGACAACTTCTAGACCGCCTAGTGAGCTCAACATCAATGGACCCCACTACTTTTGGTTCTGGTTGTGCTTGCTTTGCCATTCTTTTATCCAGACTTGCTATCAAATTCCTCGTGTTAAAAGGATCAATAGCTGGTTCGGAACATGTGTTGGACTTGAAGTCCTCAGACTGGACTGTGTTGGCCACCATGTTAGCAGTGAAAACAAGAGCAAGGTAGTGATCGCTGCCTTTACCATACATGTTTAGTTCGTCCATCACAGGAATAACATTGGCTGTCCTCTGCAAACTTTGATTTTTCCCTTCATGAAAACTGATTGATCTGGTCACGAATTTTGAAGAAATGCATCCCATTTCAAAAGGCTGAACCCTGAATATAGCTGCGCAACAGAGTCGTGGTAAACAGGAGACGTAAATCACAGTTTTGAATTTGCAAACAAGTTTTATAAAGTAATTTTCTCAGGGACATGGAATCTGGTAAATAAACTAATGTCGGGGAAACAACATCTGTTAACGTCTACAAACACGTGCAAATGGAAGGTGAAGATGGACAAAGCTATTGCTATGAAAGTGTCAAGATCTCACCAGTTACATCTTCTGTAGAGAAATTGATGCCGGACCCCAAATGATCCTAAACCAACTTGCAAATGAAAGGGAACTGAGAAGTGTCTACAAAGGTGTACACCGCCCGAGAAATATAGAAATGAGGCACGAGATTTTGTTGGATTTTTCAGCTATTCCTGAATGAAGCTAGAACTAGCAGTCCTTGCACTTGAAAGTTAAAAAGATCATTTTCATCTGTGCTATAAATGCAAAACTTTTTTTTTTTCTTAGAACAGAATAAGAGAACTTTAAAGATTTAAGGTTTTTAAAGGGAATCAAAGATGATCCTAGTGGAGGGTAATGGTTTTATATAAACAGAACAATAGAAGCTTCAAGATTTAATCGAGACTCATGTGATTGGCTCCCGTCAGTATTGTCTTAGAAATTACTTTTCCTGGAATTGTTTTTCTTCTCGTAGATTTAAAATTGGCAAGGTAATGCTCAATGCTCAATGCTCAATGCTCGATGCAGTGGGAATTGGGAAACAACCTTCACATAAAACCCAGATTTCAAGCGGAATATAATTTCTCAGAACCTAAAGAGCCAAGAATAAATGGACAAAACAAAGTGACCAAGATAGGGAAAAGATAAAAGTAGTGGGGGCAGGGGCAATATGTAGTATTTGAAATTAGTATGTCCCAAATATGACCCACATACCTGTTGAATAGTTGGAAAACTCCGTTGTTAATAAGTGGGTTTAAATTCCAAATCTGAAATTGTACAAGTGAATTATTGTATAGCTGATTTTGCTCTTGCTAACCTTCAAACAAAGTGTAAGGCTATGTTTTACATTGCGATTTTGTAGATAAAAAATATAATTTTAAACCAAATTAGCGAAATTACAAAAAATTGATTGTTTGGAATTGCATTTTTAAAAAATTGTGATTTTAAAACGTTAAAAATATGTGTTTTCAAATTGCAGGCAATGAGTATTTTTTTGAAAACGCACAATTTTAAAGGCTAAATTGCAATTTTATCAAACGTTTAACTGTATTTTTAAAAATTATATTTTCAAATCGCATTTTTTAAAATTGTAAACTCAAATAGATTCTAACACCAACTTATGCTGGCAAACAAGTCAAAGGAGGCTATAGAGAATGAGTGAATTATTTATGGAAGATAGATTTGTGGGGCTATAGGAGATGATTGAATTATTTATTGAAGATAGATGCCCACAAAGGACACAAAGTTCAGACTTTGAAATGCCTCACCTAAAATTAATTAATTAAAAAAAATTCATATAAGGCTATCCTAATATGTTGACCATGAGTTTTTCTCCAGTACAAAAATGTGGAAAAAGTAGGAAGTCACTATAAGTAAAGGATTGGTCCCCGTGCATGCACAAATTCATTATTATTATTTTTTACAAGCGAGACAAGCAAAAAATAAAAAATTATGGGGACACAGAGAACCACTGGAATCCTTGTAAACTGTTCGCAACCCTTCCTAATTGCCACATCAAAGTTGGAGTTTCCTTGCAAACTGTTGGAGCAGTTCCAATTTACCACTGTTCCAATAATGCTTACATGAAAAATCTGTGATTTCATCAGGCCAGGGGCTTTAGAGGAGCCAAGGGAAGAGTGAAACTTTTCTTCGTCATTTGGTGTTGCACAACGCATATTGTAATCTTATAGGAAGTAGGCCAATTAATTTGTAAGAAAGTGGAACCAGTCACGTAACATGTCAATTAAATGGACCCATTCCGGGATATGACGGAACAAAGAGTGAAAAAATTTAAATATCAAGCCAGATGAGCTTAGAGAAACAAGAAACAGGTATTTGAATTGCAATATTGTAATATACATATGTACAGATAGATCAGTCGGAATTATTTGGACAGCGTTTTAATGAACAGATGGGAGCTGTCAAGGGATGCATAAGAAAATACAGCACCGGGCAATAATACCCAAAGGTGTGCAGTAAGTTCGCCTTTTGATCGGCTACCTTGTTTTTCAAAGGATGACCGCCAACTCAAATTGCTGATTAATTGATGAGAAAGATGGTGACGAGTTGGGAGACACAGCGAGAGACTAGTCTACAATTCAAATGGAATTCAGATGACACTTGCGCAAGCTAGCATAACAAAAAATTTGGGGCAAATTAAAGTGTGATCAGACCCCACCAAATTGAATTATTGATTTCATCGTTAAGCATAACATTTCCAAAAGAATTTTACCTGCAAGTCCAAAATTGCTTGGAGTCAACCTGGAAGCTCTTAAGATACCAATCCAATTAGAGTTTAGGAAATCAACTGAAGCACCGCTACTTCTTGCTGACTGCCACTTATACGGTAGGTGTCGTTGAAGTCCAGTCAGGTCAGTGTGTCAATTTGTGATTGGCATAAAACTCGGTTATTAATTGGGACCACAGTAATGGATACATAACTAAACAATCAATTTCCTCACGATTAGTTGGATTCTCATTGCCATCCCTAATCCATACGTATGATACAACACACACACAAAGACCCAAACCTCATATAAACTAATCTGGAAATTTCAGTAATTGGCTACCCAGGTCTGACTTCTGAGCAAATTACTGGAAGTTAGACAATAAGTATATAGTAATTATATCTAAGAAGACTAATGAAGTTAGACGGCAGGAACTTCCATGCAATAGACGACTCAGATTTCTAGACTTCTGACCTCTCTCCTAACCAAAACCTGATGACACCCTACCTTCACCCCCAACACCTTTCATACAACAAGGTACCACGCAACTTTTAAAACTGCGACCCCTAAGGAGAGGGAAGTAGTGGATGAATACAATTATCACAAGCACATGTCCCAGTGCTTATTTAAGTGTTTTTGGTCATTGCAGGCTAACTACAAGAGTTATGGAGATATCAGATATGGAAGAAATGGAAGAAATTATATATCAACATAATTCAGCTTGACATTAAATAGCTTCTCACTACAACATGTTTCAAAGTTGGTACATGAAAGATACCCTATATGTAGGGTGAAGGTGGGTGGGTAAGCGCACCTGGAGTTATCAGAATAAGCAACAAACAACTGCATGACTGCATCAGCGCCGAAAAGCATTGCCTTCACGAGCTTCAGACCTGCCCTGCAAATAATGTGTTCGGCGACGGACACTCTCCTCAATTGTTGAGCTTCCCCCTTTCTCGGCACCATAGACACTTCTCTGAGCAGCATCCAAGAAATTCCTACCACCGGATATGCCAGCCCGGGTAGCTTCTTGCACATCCTCCTCCTCAGCCTTCCTCAGACGTTTCCATCTTTGCTCTTCATGCAATTCAGCATCCACTTGCATCTCCCGAAGCCTGGCGGCCTGCTCTTCCTCTGAAAGTTTAGGAGCAACATTGCGGCGCTTAAAGTGTGACTCACGTCCATCACAACAGCTTTCCTCATGAAACCTTCTGCTTTCCCTTTCCTTTTCTGCAACATCAAGATTTGTCTGACCTTTAGAAGACAATTTTTCCCATTCTGGCTTGTCATGATTCCTTCTAGTAGCATCTTGACCATCACTTTTTGAAGTATTTGGGCCTGACCGGCCACTGGGTGACAGCCCTTTGTATTTCGAGCCCTTGTAGTGGCTCTTCTTACTTAGGCTATCTCTTTTACCAGATTCATCTTCTGATCTTGAATGCACATCATAGTTTGAGCTCTTGTGTCTGCTAGTTTCCCTTTTTCCCCCTTCAGCAGTCATATTTTCTGAATCCAATCGTTGTCTGGATGATGAATGCTTTTGATTCTTTAAGCTGCTATGATGGTGCTTCTTCCGGGTTTCCCTCTTATCATGAGTCTTCTTTTTGGGTTTCTTTTCTTCGACCTGATGAATAGATGAATAAATAATAAAACACAAAAGCATAATAGGCAACAGGTTTGGACTATTGCAGCTCGTACATTTTCCAATGGAAATATTCTATCATGCTTTTAGTTGTATTTTTTTCTATGGACAAGTAATAATTATACTATATATAAAAGCACAAACTCCTAAAAGTGAAAATAGAGAAAATTGATTAAAAATTCCCTAAATGATACTAAAGGGGTCAAATCTTTTAGTACGCAAATCTCTGTTGGAGAACAAGTATGCCATATCTCCTCCAGGAAAATATGGCATACTTGATAATAGAGAGAATATTTGTATAAATACATGGTGAAGAAAGGTTAAGGAAGTACAGAGAGAGGACTAATAAGAAAGAGTGGCATTGAAATTCTTGAACAAGAAGGGATGGCACACGGGAAGCCTAAGGAAAATAGAGAATGTGTGGAAGGCGGAGCAAAAGCATGAGGCTGAACAGAAGAAGTTGGAGGAGCTCCGCAAGCAGATCCAGGAGGAGAGGGAGTGCAGCAAGTTTCGTCTCCTTCAGGAGCAGGCTGGCCTCATTCCGTAAGTGAACAATCCTTCTTTTATCCTCGCAATGGTGATTTCGTCAATTTCTTTTCCTGTATTCTCCCACAAGAACAATATAAATAGGATTTGACCTCAAATTTCTAACTACCATTATAATGCCTCCCCAACACCACTCATCTTAGCCCTGTCAAGAATCTTAAAAGAAGACAAATCACAAAATCCACCGCTTACATTTGGACTTGTCTGAAAATTTTGGGGCAACAATGCTTAATCTATCCTAACCACCCTAGATAACTTGGCTACCGAGGCTTTATAATTATCTGGCAATTCTGGAAATCAAAAGCATAGAGAAGTCTATTGGCAACACACATCGTGCTGCATGCGCACCCATCTACCACCACTGACTCTAGAAAACATATGGCAGAAAAATTCCTGATCCATCCAAATTCTCTTCCACAAACCAACCCCATATCGTCTAAATTGCATTGGACCACAAACACTGAAGCCAACCAGATATAATATATACCTACCATAAGCCACCCATCTCTTTTAATTGCAAACCATTAAAGTTTTGCATTCTCCAACTATCTACAGAAAATTGAATAAACCATTCAAACTACTTGTCCAGGGAGAAAAAAAAAATCATTTGAATCAGAGAAAGTAGAATATTGCAATTGCATCCCTTTTATGTTTAACATATTTTTTTAAGGCAGATTTTGAGACTTCCAAAATAGAATATTACAAAAGTAGATGTTTCACTAAGGCCATCAGTCACTTGGTTGCTGAGAGTTGCTGATGATTTTAAGTTTCGCCAAGGTTCTAAATCTTTCATGTACAGAAGCAAAAACTGTGGTAAAACAAGGAGAGCTGGAGAAACTGTAATAATAGCATGTTAGTGTGGATAAACTGTGGGAAGCAAGCAATGAAGTGACGTTCTGGATATAAGAATGTACGTACATAAGGGAAGAGTGCCTCCAAATTACAGAATTGCTACTTGAGTGTCAATCTGATTTAATAGAGGAAAGAAAGCTAGAAAGAACATATGAAAACAAGAATGGCAATGCTAAATACATCAGGAGAGCTTATCTGTGTCTTCCTCGGTGATTTCCACCTTGAAAGAATATAAACACATTCCCCTGTGGTCTAGTATCACCTAGAAAAAAAATATCCTAAAGAAATGTCTCATAATATCATTTAGGGTTTCGCTATGCTATAGTTTGATGCCTTATGAGAATTGTGCTCAGGGAGATGCATGCATTCTAGTCAATTAAGCAAGTTAAGATGCACAGCATAACGGTACCATTGGGCTAACATTAGAAATATTTATAAATTAGAGGCTCAGAAGTGGTAAAGACAAAATTTTCAAAAGATTTAATGAGATATGCAAGTTGCTAATACTCAGATTGCACATTGGGAAAGGGTACGAGAATCATTTTTAACTTGCTTGCTGACAGCTTTATCTACAATATTGTAATACCTTATAAAGTTAGTTCCACGTTGGAAAAATAGATTCTCCACATTGAATGGGCTTATGGGTGTTAAGTATCACCTTAGTTCTTTACTAAGTTGCGAGTGGGACTTAAAAAAAAAAATTGGGACTCGGCTTTCTAAGTAATTCTAGAAAGCTCTAATTGCAATTTGATTAGGCTTTTTTGGAGAATAATACCAATATGATTAGCGCATCCTTACAAATATAGTAATGCAAAACGGAAAAACTCATGGTAGAGTTGTGACGGCTTTCAAAGTTAGTTTTACCAGAAAGTCCTCCATTACTACCATCTAACGTATTTTGATCCATTAAAACCATGAGCCTTGTGCTCTTCCAACTCTTAAATACTCCTCATTGGGCCAAACAAATCTAAAGTTATGTTTGCTACGTAAAATGACTATTCCTTAATAGCCTTTATTAAGAATGGAAGAAGTGAAATGGATTAGTCTTGAAATAGTCATTTTCATGGCAATAAGGAAATAATTATTCTTTAAATTGAAGGAATAGATATTCATTAAATTGAGTTCCCAATTTAATGAATAGTTATTCCCTCATGGAGAATGACTATTTTAAATATTAAAGTATTAAAATATATGTATACTTTACAACAAGACTATTTTATTTTACTTCTTTCTTTTTTAATAAAGACTATTCCAAAGAGACCAAAAAAAGCGCCAATCGGGGGAGGAGGGATCTCTTCCCTATTTCCTCCTCCCCCTCGTCTTCCTCACATGTTGAGGTTGAGATTTCCTGCCACCTTCTGCTGCCTCCCCGACCGTCGGCGCCGCTTTGTTTTGGAATTTTTTTGCTGTTTGTATTTTTTTTTTTCTTGTTGTCTTGACCCTTGGATTGATGACGGTTTTGTTTTCTAACCTTTAGGGTGGAGAATGAGTAGATTGGATTGATGTGGGAGGTTATCTCTCACAACCGGATAAATAAAGTTGGTATGATTTTGGGCTACTTATGTCTTAGATTTAATCTACTCAGAGCAGATCGGTTATTTAAATGCTGTTTTATATGGATAAGCGGAAGATGATGTCATAGATAGGTTTTCTCTTTTTGACTGTATAAGTTTTGTGCTATGGTTATCTGCGTTTTATGCTAATGCTACTGATATTTTTTACTCATGGCCTATTATCAATGAATTATGAAAAATTCACACTAAAAATAAATAAAGGCTATTCCAATGAATAGCTATTCAGCATACCAAATTTTCCCTAAATCTTATCATCCTGGAAACGACAATTTGATTTGAAAAAAACAAACACAGAAAGAATAAAGAAGAAAAGGACATACAGATTTGCGAATGATGGCCATCTGGACAGGGTTGTTCTTGATGCGGGCAAGGGCTTCTTGTTCACGCTGCCGAATCATGAGCAGAGGATCCGAATGGAGTTTCCTCCAAGCATCGTTGGCGGATTGGGGCTTCTCTTCGAATAAAGCTCCCGGTACCGATGACGACGAAGATGATGCCTTGGAAGTGTCGCCGGCGGAGGAGACGTCGGTAGTGGTTGGCTTAGGGAAGGCCTCGAGGGCCTTGAATCCACCATCGGAACTGCCACCCTTCCCTACGGCTAATCCCGAATCATACAGGAATTCCAATCTCTCCTGCTTACTGCAAAATTTTAGTAAAGATTAGTGCAAAAATCGATTGAAATTGACGAAATCATCATTGCAAGGATAAAAGAAGGGTTGTTTGCTTACGGAACGAGGCCGGCCTGCTCCTGAAGGAGACGAAACTCGCTGCGCTCCCTCTCCTCCTGGATCTGCTTGCGGAGCTCCTCCAACTTCTTCTGTTCAGCCCCATGCTTTTGCTCCGCCTTCCACACGTTCTCTATGTTCCTTAGGCTTCCCGTGTGCCATCCCTTCTTGTTCAAGAATTTCAATGCCATTCTTTCTTGTTACTCCTCTCTCTATACTTCCTTAACCTTTCTTGTCCATGTATTTATACAAATATTCTCTCTATTATCAAGTGTCAAATGTCAATCCTCCCGGGCCGCCGCCTGCAAACTAAGGCCGGATCAACTCAGCTCAGCCCATTCTTAAAACAATCAAGCCCAAACTCCGCCCATTTATGTAGTGCGGGTTGTCTTATCAATTAAGGTCCCATTTGGTAAAATGTAAATAATTTTAAATAGTGTTTCAAAAATAAAAAATTGAAACGTGTTTTTAAAAAATAGAAGAATTTTTTTTTTAAAGAAAAACATCTTGACTTGCTAAAGGCAGCTTGGAACTAGCCTCCATGGGCGGTGGCGGCCCCCACTTGTGATACCCTACTTATAAGTATAACGCCCTGATTTAATTAACAAGTCATAAGTGATAATTTTCTTAATTGACTACGGAACATAACCACTATTACCTTAATAACGCATAGAAAACCTGTAATAAATTTTTACTTTAAACTGACCTCATAAACTTATAAACAAAACATATCAAAGCTTTTATTTAACATCAAAATGTTTTACAAACTTAAACCATAAAATGCGCCACATGCAACATAAATGAATACAACTAAACTAACGATATTGGCTTGTTTCAAGTCGGCATTCAAAATTAAAGACCACCTAATTTTCCTCAATGATAGACCTCTAAGCACACGTACGAATCCATATCATTTGCCTCCTCAACTAAACTTGCAATATCTGTGGAATGGTGGATTACCACAAGTTAATCTACAATTTCACAGGCAAATACAAGAGTCTGTGGTTTCAGGAAGTGCATGATACTTTATTTTTGTATTTTTGTTTCTTTTTATACGCATGCATACATATTACTTTACTGATATATCAATCTTAACACATATTTATGAAAATGTACTTATGCCTACATCTTTTTGTTCTCATGTGATAGGTGTGTACATGCAAATGCATATATCACTTTTAAGTATTCACATACGTATCCACATCATGCGATTACTAACTGCATTTTTGCTGTTATTGTGGTTATTATTTACTTTCTGCATTTCAGTAATGAGTATTTTGAGCATATTTTAGTCTTTTGAGTATTATTTGGGTCTCTATTGAGGCCTATTTTAAATGATTTTAAAATAATTTGAGCATGTTTTTAGTGCTTTTTTTTTTTTTTTTTTTTTTTTTTTTGTAGTCCTAGTATATTAGATGAAATCTATATATTGATTTCACATTCCAACTTAAAAATAACAAAGAAAATATAAACGACCTATGATGGGTTTATCCAAAAAATACGAACATACAAATTACCAAGTGTGGTTGTTCAAATGTAAATCCAACAAGACAACAACATTACAAATATAATAAACATAAAAAATATATATTAATCACATCCGCATACCATAAAACCGTTATTCATATCCGTATATGCAAATAATAGGTTTCGCTAATTGCATCCACATATATAGATAGCGCACAATTGTAGTTGATATTTGCTAGATATACACCCCAACCTACAATCATGCCTACAATCTTGTATATAATAGAATTATAATGAAAAAGGCTTAAACATCTACTAGAAATTTTTCTAGAGTATCAACTAGCATTTTTTATTTTTTAAATCAAATGGGGCCCCACCTCTTCATTTGAAGAGGTGAATCCCATTTAATTTAAAAAATAAAAAAAATTCTAATTGATCTCTTAAAAATATTTCTAGCAGATGTTCTATCACTCCTCAATTATAATATATAAAATAACAAAATAAAATCTTGTCATTATATTTTAGTTTGACCCCTTCAAAAAAGAAAAACGATTTTTTGGCTTTGCAACTGTGCAGCACCTTTTTTCATTTTTTGTTGTTTTAGATTCTATTTTTTAATAAAATAAAAGTAAATTTTTTTATTGACATGACAATATTTCCGTTTGTAGTTTTTAGATGATTTTGGGTGGAAGGATTGAAATGAATAATTTGAAAAACTTAAGGAGTTAAATTGTAATCACCGTGTAAATTTATTTACCTTTTTTATGAACTACAAGCTCAATGCTGTCATCAATATAGTTTGACGTGCATTGGAAATAAATTTACTGATTCATATTATGTGAGGAGACACGCATAGGAGAGACCCAACGATTTTTTTAAAATTTAGGTTAACTTAAATTACTTTTTTTTTTCTCTAAACAAATATACTCCATAATCAATTTTCTTCATCTTTTTCTATATCATTAAAATAATTTTTTTAATTTTTTTTCTTTATTCCCAAAGCATCGTTTTTTGTCTCGTCTCCGCTTGCTTTTTTTTTGTCTCTCAGAACTAGTCTCTCCAGCTGCTTTTTCACCTTTACCACCTCCGCCGGTGCTCAACAGATGAGGCCTTGCTGAAGCCGTTACCAACAAACTTATCGTCCACACCACCCTCAGCTTCAACCCTGCCGCGAAGCCCACCTTGCTGAAGTCCGCTAGAATCTGCGATGGCGACGAGCTTCGGAGTTTGTGGAACTCGAAGATCACGCAACGCCTCCACTTTATGACGGCATTTTCTCCAGTTTCATGTCGCCAAGATTGAATCGAAGCTGTTCATTTCTTGCGCTCTGAAAGCATTTAGGGAGTTGGCAACCAATATGTGAGAGAGAGAGAGAGAGAGAGGCATGAGGGGAAGAGGGAGATGGGAGTGCTGCAAGAGGAAGAAAAAGAAAGAGGGATTGAGAGACGTGAGAGGCGAGAAGAGAGAGAGATTTGTTTTTAAGATTATAATAATTCATTGGTTAGCTGCATTGATAGCATTGTAGCTACCCAACGGTTTTTCTTAAATTTAGGATGTTTGCTGTTGGGTATTTTTTGTGTTTTTGTTTTTGGTTTTTTGTATTTTTTTGTTCTTGTTTTTGTTTTTCTTTTCAAATTTTCTTTATATATAGGGAACAGGGTGGGCTATAGGGTGTATGATACAAGTGCTCTAACACCCTAAGCCATGATTAAAAGTTGCTTGAAAACAAATCATCTGCTTTGCATTTCCAATGGCTTATTTAAAAATTTATTTAAAATCGCTAACGAAAATCTACTTTTTAGTATTTTTTAAAAACATCATACATCCGCGTGTCTAAACTCTTTTCTCTTATTAAAATAGCATTTTTAATAATTTTTTATTGTGGATGGAGAGAGAGAAGGGAGATGCTATACATCACTTTCTTAATTATTTCCATACTAGATATGTTCAAATTCACTATTAAATTATGAGACCATACATATGGTCTCATAAATTTAATGGTAGATTTGCATACCTCTTTATATGGAAATGAACAAGAGATAATTAAAAAAATGAAAACAATCATTTCTCATAAAGTAATCATCCACTAGCTTATATGTGCGGAACTTGGTATAGGCTTGGGGTGCCCAAAATTTTAAAATTGTCTTTAAATTTTATGTTTCTTTTATGGATGTCTCCTCCAAAATTAATTTTTTACCCCTCCAAATTCCCCCCACTTAAATATATAGTTCCGCCCCCTGATGGCTTACTTGATTTGAAAGTTACCTCTAGTTGCTAGGTTTCTGGCTTTGTTGTTCTTTTTCGATCACTTGTATCTTTCGACCAAAAAAATTTCAGAGAGCTCAAACTGCTCATGTCGTCTGACTAATGGAGTTGCTAATCTGGTTGTTAAGGTTAAGCATGGCTTACTCCTTATTAACATTTCAATTCAGCCTCAAAGAGCTTAACCTGTTGGCTGATCTGGAAGTTACCTGCATTGCCTGGTTGCTAGGTTTCTGACTTTGTTGTTCTTTTTCGAGCACTTGTATCTTTCGACCAAAAAATATCAAAGAGGTCACACTGCTCATGAAAGTATTGTGATGTAGAACTGCAAAAGTTATAACTTTCAGGTTTTACAAAAGTTATAAAAGCTCAAAAGAATTGCAGGTCAAGGTGATGAACTCCCCTGCCGTAGTGTATAAACGAAGAGATATACAGCAAAATATAACTCTCTCCAATAAGAAAAAAGAGAGTTCTTATAAGATTTCTTCTCTATTTTGTTGATAACCTACATAGACGCCAACAGCTCATGGGGTGGACCTTTGATTCAAAATGCAGTCCTGAAGTATTACTCATTCTTGGAGATATGACAGAAATGATGCAATTGTACTAGCTGGCTCCTTAAACTGAACTCTTCCACCTGAACATACATTAATCTTCATAAGGTTAATGTACACATTTGCTTTCTTTGTTTCTTTATCTATTTTACTCATCAATTCAATGTATGACTTCAGGGTTTAAAAAGCAGAGTTAATAAGGACTCGAGTAAAGCAAAACCAGCATTTGCGTTCAAATGTACCAAGACAAGACTAGTACATACAAGCAGAGTTGTGGTGAGGCAAACCTGTGATGTACATGTCTTCGACAACAGATCGCCACATTCTTCAATAAGAGCTCTTTCTCTCCCACTTACTCTGGCTAGTTCTGAAATCAAATTGTCTGTTTCTTCCGCCTAAATTAATCAAGCATGTATCACTAGAAAGCCCAAAATAAATCTGATGAATAGAAAATAGACATATCAGATCTTATCTACTCGACAGATATTCTTCCTTTTTTTTTTTTTTTTAATTGTGACAGAATTAGAGATTCTTAACTTTGGTTAGCCGTATCGTATAACCTGTATTAGGTGAAGGCAGAGGCCTGTTTTTTTTTTTTTTGCAAAAAATTGCAGTGTATTAGGGCCTCAAACCAGTTCTTTGGGAAACTTGTACTGTTACCTATGTAGTTGATTCAATTTCAAAGAGTCATTAACTGAACATTCAAAAAACCTTAGAGATATTGTTATTCCATGTCTATCTAACACCACCTCCTCCACAACGCCAACATAGTTTGGTTTTATATTGGCTAATTTGGTATTCAGAACAAACTAGTGTAAGTTTAAATTGGTTCTTTGTCAAAGTTGGTGGTCCGAGAAGTTTTGTTGGAGTCCTCTGCTGATGGCGTCCGAACAAGATATGTTACAAGGGAGTGGCAGAGGCGTTCAATTGGCACCTCGGTTGCACCACATCCGAGCGAGGCGTTCGATTGGCACCTCGATTGCACCACATCCGAGCGAGTTATTTTCATAATAATTCCAGAAGCACTCGGTTGGAAGGCTCATTCGGAGCTCGATCAAACAAGAATACTTGGTGCTAATTCTTGGAGAACATCCGAGAAGCTTGGTGGGAAGACTTGGTATTCGTTTGGTTTCATTGTAGACAATTAAAGATCAAGATTGACTCTTTAGAAGCTCAGTCGGTAGGCTCAATCGCAACCGGTCCGAATGAGTTCAAAATCGCGTTTAAGCCAAAAAGTCAGACTACATCCGAACACCGGATGTAAATCCGGTGTCTATATAAGGCCTTAAGTACACGATTTTAAGAGACCTTGACATCAACTTTTTGTGAGCTAAGAGATAACCTTATCATTCTTATGCTTTCAATTCATAACCTCTCTTAGAGTTTGATTAAACCACACACCTTCAAGCCACCATAGTTCTGGGTTGCAAGAGGAGACTTGATAGAAGAATTGGCCAGAAGTTTGGAGCTATTGCGGTGGGTGAAAAATGGGTCGCGTTTGTTGGAGTGCACATCAGGTTTAGTTACAAGGTTTTATAAGTTAAACTGTGTGTAATTTAGTTCTTCTATAGAAGATGAGTTTCTTGAGTTTTGCTGTCCCGAAATAGTTTTATTTCTAAAGAGTTATTCAAAAGGTTTCAACTTCATCACTAACATACTTGTGTTTGATTTGTCTATGCTCTTGTTGATTTTGGTGATTTTGCGTGTGGTTGTTTATTTTAAATTGATTGAGAATTTTGAGAAAACACCTATTCACATCTCACTAGGTGTTATTTGGGGTATTTGGATAAATTTCATATCTAATTAATTGCATTTGTACTGCAGAGCCAACGAAAATATTGTTCTACAACAGAACTTTGTTCAACTTAAAGTAGTTAAAATTTAAGTCAACCACAATATGTTACGTTTGGACTTGGTTGAATCTAGTGAAAATAGTAGTGTGGGATAGGCTCAAGAAAAATACAATTGGTGGGTCCTTCAAAACCGACATAATGGTGTATGCTGAATAGGATATGGTCAGTTTGTCATAATTATGACGAAAATATAAGATCACTCTTTAATAGAAAAAGGAAAATATATTGCTTATTGTACCTTTGGCATGAAGCTTTGAAGATGAAAAATTATAATTTCCATCACCTTCATCCCTGAGTTCAATGCCTCCCCTACCTCTCCTATATCAGCCTACAACATGCATATATCGCAGTCAATGTATATCATCAGTGTAAAGCATGACAGAAACAAGGATTAAGGATTGCTTCAGCTTTGGATCTACCTTAACATTCACAATAGGAAGTTGAAGTGAGGCGTTCAACAAGGCTTGAATTGTTTCTGATAAAGAAATTGAATAATCCTCTTCGAGAGCAGACCACTCCGCCAAATATGGAATCTAAAATTAGGCACACCAAAATATTTAAGTTCTGAACACCAATGTTACAAAAAATATTGATATTTTCTTAAAGGGGTATGACAGAAATAAGTTAAAGACTCAAGAAACAATTAAGTAATCTATTCTAGCAACAATTATATAATGCTGAAAAGAAAAAAAAGGTGCATATACAATAATAATTAGGACTAATATGTGTAAACAATTTCTACTATTTCTACATGCACTACATGATTGGAATTGAAGAACGTCTTAGAACCAAGATGAAGAAATCAACTGCTACCTCAGAATCTTTTTTTTTTTTTTGATAAGCTACCTCAGAATCATACATGCAGAATAAAAAGAGGTTTGTTTACTGTTATAGAAGCAATAAAAGTTTATGTACAAATAGATTCAAAAAAAGAAAAAAACAATCTAAAAAAAACTGAAGTGCATAATACATGCTCTTCAAAGCACTGGATACTTTATACTCTCTTTACCCTTTAATAGGTTATATATATCACTTAATAAATTGAGGTATGACAAGATTTCTAAGGCCAGTTTCTTCTCTTGCTATAATCAAATAAAAATAATCACTGCACATAAAGAATTCAGGTTGCTCTTAAATTCCATATAGCATCTTGGAAAACAAAAAGAAGTGTATTTAAAAGAACAAACTAAATCCCTCTGGTCTTTGAAATAAAATCATTAAGCCCTTGCACTTAACGAATTTCTTATCACCTTTGGTATTATGTCCTATGCAATTCATAAACTGCATCAAGCCACAACTGCTTGCAAATATTTTAGAAGCACCAGCGAGAATTAGTGGGATGCTAGCTTTAAGAGATAGGGGCACATAACCAACAAGCAAGCAAACAAACAAACAAATAAATAAAGCTCAAGACAATAGATAATTATTATGGATTCTTAAAATTATTCAATAGGCAGCACTAGTGAATAAACATAAAAACTAGGGAAAATTACTAAATTGATCATTGGAGTTCAAGCTTGTATCAAATCAATCTCTGGGATACAAAATTATCTTAAAACTCCTTGGGGTAATTTTGTATCAAATTGATCCTATCGCCCAATTCCGTCTTACAATTTTACTCCCAAAATTAAAAAATAAAAATAAAAAAACCTCCCTTACAGAGGGGTGGCCGGCCACCCGTCACCTGTGAGGGGTAGCTAACCCTCTATGTGGGAGGCTAATGTTAAATTTTATAGATCTAATAGTGTATATCGGTGAATATATTATTATGTCATATAAAAATTTTAAGAATAACTTCACTTATCCTCCTGAATTGTCATTCTTTTTGCAATATCCCCCCAAAGTTGAAAATCTTTCAATTTATTGTAACAAACTACCATTTTTTTTTTTCAATTTCCACCATTCGTTAGGATTTTCTGTTAAATTCTAATGGAAGGGTGTCAAAATTTTTAAAATACCCCTCATTTTTTTAGGAAAAAGAAAAAAAAAAAAATTGCAAGGATTAGGCGTATATTAGAATTTAACAGAATTTGCAAAAGTATCCATGCCTGAATCTTTGAAATATATATATATAACGGGTATTTTGGGAATTTTAACGGAAAATTCTAACGAGGGTGAAATTGAAAAAAAAAAATCAAAATTTGATACACTAAATTGAGAGGTTCATTGCAAAAAGGGGTAACAATTCAGGGATTAAGTGAAGTTATTTCAAAATTTTAAATAACATGCATCATACATAACGTTAATGCAACAAAACAAAATATTGACCATTAAATAACTCCTCTCCATTTTACTTTAAATGGTTAAAATGGAGAGGATCTTGGTCCCCCACTATCAGGGGAGGCCGCCTCCCTCACAGATGAAGACTGCCTTTTTTTTTTTAAAAAAAAAAAGAAAAAAAAATCAAGTTGATTTTTTTTCTTTTTATTTATTTTTAATTTTACAAAGAATCCATCAGAAAAATAAAGGGAATTTGTATGGAATTGGATGAAAGGATTAATTCAATACAAAAAACCTACTGCAAGGAGTTTTAAGATAATTTTTGTACCCGAGGGATTGATTTGATACTAGCCTAAACTCTAGAGATCAGTTTAATAATTTTTCCTGAAAACCATTCAATCTCTCTTTCTCATTTAAAATTTCTTTGGCTTTTCAGTATCCAAATCCAGGGGAAGAAAGTGGTTTTAGATAAATAGTTTAAAAATGGGAAAACAAGAGAGATGTCAATCAAAACATCACCAGTTATTATATTTGGTTGTCAACCGAAAAGATAAACGAGGACAATGAAGGTAAAAAAAAAAAAAGATAACGGGTATGAAAAAAACATGTGTGAAATCAGCTTTAAACTTTCATCCCCAAGGGAAAGAACAGATTGAGAAAGGAGCAGAAAGCCTTCGTATATTCATAGGAAAACTCTCTCTTCTAGTCTTCTTCTAACCTTTCCCCTTCTATTGATTAGTATCCTCTTATACAGCCAAAATATATTTTCTCCTAGATTTTTTCACCCCGTTATATCAACCTTTAAGCATTCATTTCATCATCAGGTTCGATCTTGTTGGTTAACAGAAAAATAAACTTTACTGGGATGAATAAAACTATTTCAATGCAGTATCATGCAAAAGTTGGCTAAGAAGGGTCGTCCTTTGCAATGCTTATAAGCAATTGCCCCGGTGAACATAAATCATATTGTTTTAGTGAATATAAGCATGAATAGCTAGTATATTGTTGAGACAAAGTTGAGCATGAGAACTATTTTTTTTGTTTTGTGTGTTTGAAGCAAGAAAAATTGAGTTTCAGGAGTTAGTGCCATATATAACATCTTGCAAGGTCATTATTACTCCTTCAGTTCAACCAGGAATGTTTAGTCAAATATTTGTATTTCTCTTCATGTCAGGTTACAAATGGGACTTAGTTCCACTGAGATATAAGTTAGATGGGAGATGCTTCATATGCAAGACACGGGCAACATGCGTGAGCAGGGGAGAGGTACATCCAAACAATGCCAATAATATAGGTGTAAAAGAAATCTTTTTATCAGTCAAGTTGCAAATCAAGTGCAGACAAGATAACATACTGCAGAACTTGACAGCTAATAAAAATCAAAGCATTCATCAAGTTAAGCAGTCTTACTTGAGCTTCAAGGATTGTTGATAGAGTCTTTGTTCTTTGCAAAATCCCAAGTTCTATGTGTTTCCTCTTCACAGAATCATAGAACTCTGATATCTTGACCCCAAGAGAATGAAGGGTTCTCTACAAAGATAAGAAACAGTTTATACAAAACAAATGCTGGCATAAAGTGTTTTCAACGGGGGCTAGAATAAGCTTGATTGCATTGAGAGGCCGAGAAGTGAACAGTGAATCGTAATGTGATTAACATAAAATACATGGAGCAAACACATCGGAGTAATAAGATTTCCAAAATAACTAGTAATGGATGGCCTAGGAAATAAGTGTGAATAAGGGCAGTGTAAGTGACTGAGATGTCAATGCTAAGGTTGGATTCCTCAAGTCATTTCAATTGATGCTGCATTTGGACTCTCGTCATTGCTTACATTTCTTAATGTGTCCATTGTTGCTTTGCAACTTAAGTAATCTCAGGACTCCTCCCGCTGGTTTCCACATTTTCACAAAGCAATTTAATGGACAATTATACGGATTTTTGCAACCTTAGATACAAAACAAACATCTAATACAAAAGACGCAACTGTGGTACTTAGACTCTAAAATTTCATGAAATCTAACAATTATAATTCCAGTGATATGGATGTTCTACAAAATGTTTTGACAACCTTCCGTTATTCAATGAGCATGCATGTGAAGCATCATGAACTAACAGTCATTTGGTTTTGAAGTTGTAGAGGAAATATTGATAAGAGAAACACATGCTTTGGGTTATAAATTTTGAGAGACATGGAAAGGGGTCTATAACAAATACAATTGAGTCCTTCTGATTAATTCTATTTATTAAAACCTCATCCTTTTTGTTCTTTGCATTTGGAAAGCAAGTAGCTACCTTGATGTTTGGAAAAGTATGGCCGAGTTGTTCTTGTTGATTGATTTAGATAGTTCTGCCCTCACAGCATGCTCATTTCATACATGCAATTTGGGGAATAACAAACCAAACTTACTGGGACAATTTTGAAAATGGCATGTCGCTGTCATGAGCTTGATATTCAGTACAACCTGGCTAAGATACAGTAAGAACTTACAGCACCATGATTGTATGGTTTAAGTCATTCCTATAATGCCACCAATAGTAACAAAATAAGTATCATTGTAATGGAATTATAGGAATGACTTACACTTAATTTTTGCAATTACTTATAAAAAATATTTGTAGTTAGTTGACCCGAAAACAAAAGGGCAAAAAAAACTGGTAACTTCAAAACCTGGTTCATCTAATGTAACATTGACCAACACAAGGTAGTCCAAATCATCAAATCATCAAATATCTAGCTTAACACCATTATGCTTGCCTACAAACTGGTAAAAGAATAACAAATTAATTCAGAAAACGGGTAATGGGTTGTGAGTCTTGTGACCAACCTCGCTTTCTCTTTGCTGAGCTCGGATGGAGGCCTCTGCTTTTGCATTGGCATATCTCCACTGCAGATAACGGTTGTGAAGCAATCTGAGTGTATGTACATCTTCCTGATGGGAGGAAACTTTCTTTCCCTTCCTATTATCTGTCCCCAACTTGGCGCAAGGCGGGACTGGAGGCAGAGAGAAACCCCCCATCTTCACAGAGTTTGTGTGTGGCTTGGGGAGACCATAGGCTTGTTTTTCACAAACTGATAATGGCAAATTCAAAGAACGGGAGCAAGGGGAAGCAGTCAATTTCAAAGAATCGCTGCCGCCGCCAGTTGCATTACCCCTAGTGCAACTTTTCTCAGCCAGCAATCTAGTGGAAACCGTTGGCAACATGTCTGCCTCAGGCATGGAAGAGCGGAAATCGGGAAGAGACCGTGCCGTCGCTGTGCAGTTTAGAAGTGGATTCTGATTATTGTCATCGGCAGTCAGCGAAGAATGATCGACGGGAACAGAAGGTTGAGCTGACATGCCGCTTGATTGCAACAGCTTGGCCGCAGCTGTGGCACTGATGTTCATGTTGGTAGACCGTCTGAATCTCGATGGAATCATCCTATCCCTATCCAAAGTAGGAGTGTCAGGCCTGGAGGGTGTGGTAAAAGCGTTGGTAACAATTTTTCCAGCGTTTTCTTTGAAAAGCTTGGCTACAGCACGCTGTTTTCTCTGAGTAGTAGTAGAGGTCAGAGCTGCTTTACAACGAGATCCCAAAGGGGGTGAAGTTTCCAGGCTCATCTGAATGGACTCGGTGGGCCTGTTTTCATCGGAAGAGCACAAGGGCTCCATCTGCCGCTGCCTATGCACGGAGGTTGAGCGCTGCTGCTTAGCAAGTGGCGACGAAATGAGAGGAGACATGAACCTAGAGCTCACCTCCCTCACCCTCGGCCGCCTAAGAGATGGTGGCGGAGGAGGAGGGGGAGGAGGAGGAGAAACGACTGCCGCTCCCTCCATCGTCGTGGTGGACTTGTCTGCAACCAATTTGTTCATATTCGCCGAGGCAAATTGATCGATCTTGATCTTTTAATTTGCTGAATCCCACCAAAAGCACACTAGTATATACTATGATTAAATGAATGAACGGATCGGAAAGCCAAACCCCTGAATTGAGATAGATTCAGATGTCAGATATCCCAACCGCTTGATTCCTTGAACTGCGTTGACGTCTGATGCGTGTGACCGGATCACAGAGAGAGAAAGAGAGAGAGAGAGAGAGAGATGTAAGGCTCTCAAAAGAACAAAAAAACTAGCCGTTGGCTGTGAGGATCAAGTCGTAAGTCGTAACGGTTCTATTTTTTTAAACAGGGGTATAAAACTAATCTATCTAATCATTCCTTTTCTCGACGGTAATATTCATTTATGTTCTTTCCTTCCATGGGCGTGATGAAATATCAATATTGTTATTCATAGAAAAAAAAACAATATTGTAATATCATTGCAAGCTCTCTCTCCTGAAATATTGAGGAAAAATTTCTAATCAGGGTTCAAAGTAGAAAAATTTCTAATTATGAAAAAAAATTTCTATTTAAAGTAAAAAAATTCAAAATTCATTTTAAAGTATTTTGGAACTTTCATCCATCTAGATTAGTAGGGAAGTAGGGAGCACTATTTATTTCATACTTTTCTTTAAACTAATAAAATATTATTTGTCTTTTCAACTATTTACTTTTTTCCCATTTCTTAAAATATTATATTTAAATAAAAAAGTGAAAATGAATTCCTAGTTTAGAGAGCCAAATGTAAATGCTTAAAAAAGTGAATAGTTACAGTAAAAAAAAAAAAGTGATTTTATCCCTAAAATAAAGAGTATGAGCATTCTCATCCGGCTCCTTATTTTTATCCTCAAAGTATGGAGTAAAATCAATTTTCCCTACTTTAGAGAGCCACTTTTTCTAAACACCTACATCCGGCTCCCTACTTTAGAGATCCACTTTGACTTTTTCATTTAAATATTAATATTTTTAAAAATGAGAAAACAAATAAAATTAGAAAAATTAAAAAAATAGGAGAGAGAAACTAATATTTTATTATAAAAAAGAAGAGTAGGGAGTGAAATGGCTCCCTACTAGTAGGGAGCCATTTTATGCTCCCTACTTTTTTCCTCAAAGTAGGGAGCCGGATGTGAGCAATAAAATGGTGAAAAATCCATTTTGGCTCCCTACTATAAGGATATCCCTATAGTAGGGAGCCGGATGAGAATGCTCTAACAGGAAAAAGTGACTTCCCAAATCTTTCCCCATATTACATAACTTTTGCCTGAACTGGGGCTCTGCAGCTTCCTCTTTATTAGAACATAATTTGCGCAAACCATATTATTAGTTTTGCTTTCAATTTCTTCAATCATATTAATAGTTTTTCTTTCAGTTTCTTTTCAATATGGCAAAACTCAATAATCCGTTTGGATGGATTGAATTGGAAGGAGTACTACGTAAAAATAGAATAGTGGGATGTTTGGAAAGTGTTTTTAAAGAAAAGGAAAAAGGAAATGCAATTAAAGCTACAAGTTATTTAATCCTGTATTGGCAAATCCATTTAATGGAATAGGCCTACAATGGTCAATTTGATTGTAACATTTGACAATAGATGCCCAACTGTCCTAGTATTACCATCCAATAAATGTCTCCCTCCTATGACCTTTACAACTGTATTTAGAAAGTAGGAATGCACAAAGGTGACAGTGATGTGATATTGTCCATTTTGCCAGTTCACCCACTCAGCTACCTCTAGGATGCAGTTTTGTTAATTATGTACAACGTAACCCCCTCTCACATCATATGCGCTTCCGAGCAAGTTGTCACTGCAGCAATTAGCTATGGCCATGGGAACCCCCCCTTCCAGAACTAGGCATAGGTTCATCTGTTAAAGCCCCAAAAAATCAAACATTCAAGTAAATCCAGTGATAAAAAAACTCAGTTCAGTTACAAAAGGTAACAGCCAAAAAAAAAATGATGATATCCAAATGAAAAGTCAGACTTCCCCATCTCTAAGACATGCACTCTTTAATTCGATATTTCAAACATAGCAACTGAATGTGTGTAATTAAGAAGCTAGTGTCAGAATTTGTACAGGTGGTCGTCCATATGACCAATCAATAATCCACAAATGACAACAAAGAGCCCACTTGCGTCTTTTGTTACTGAATGATATGGCAGATCAACTTTTCCCTACTAATGACAAAAATAGATCCTTCTTTCTGCACCTTTCTATCAGATATATGATAATGGAACTAGCAGATCTTTTATATGCGATCAACTTGGACATTGAAAGATGGTAAAGATGATCAATTTACTAGCATGAATCAGAGCAAAGTATAAAATAACATCTCCACCTACCACAAAATCATCTATTTATCCCAAAATCAATTTATCAATCAAGTTAATCCACTCAAAGTACTATAGAATGCAATAAATCTTGAATTAAGTGCACCTGGAACCTCCTTGTAACCACAAAAAATAGGAAAAAAGATCTCTCTTTCTCTCTCTCTTGAAAACGAGATTGCACATAACACTCTCTCTTTGGTTCTATCTTTCACAACTAGACTCAAAAAACCAGTCAAGTTCCACTTTCAAAAACAGCATAGCTTGAAAACAAAGCAGGGATCAATTTACTCTTGTAACTTGTAGGCTTCGAGTGGATTCAGCACCACCATCAAGTCAAAGGGTTGAAGAGAGAAACCAGAGGTCAATTTTTTAATATAATTTTGCTTATTGAAATGGTACTGTCTGAATCTGTAGTGCCACGATCAGTCATGCATTATAGCACACAATTAAATTAGTCTTTGTTAAAATTCAAGGGTTGATGGGCAATTGCCACATCAGCCAAGTGGGATGATGATGAAATTAGAGTATATTATATAACATTTTCCCAAAATAGATAGAAGTTTACAAAGGATATATATTTTAATGAATTAGGAAAAAAAACATTATAATGACCTTAGGTGGGGTAAGAAAAATGAATTCAATTTTTTTTTAAAAAAAATGTAGCTTCAAATTTCAAATATGTGAGTTCAAATTTAAGTGTAAAAAGGAAGTTAAATAGATAAAAACTATCATTTTTGAAAACTCTCATATATTCAAAACCAATCCAAAAAGGGGAAGCACCTAGTCTATTTTAGGATGGAATGAGTAGAACACATAATTGGTTTATTTAATAATACAAGATTCTCCAAGCATTTTAGGTTATGTTTCTTATTGTATTTGGGAATGTATTTGGGCAAGTGTATTGTGTTTTTGGTTTGAAAAGAGTTTTGATGTGACATAAAGATGAGTACAATTTTTAGAAGTGTATTATGATGGGATCCACATTTGGGAAAGTATTTTCTATAAAGTGCACCGGCTTATTTTGGCCTCTTTTGTTTCGAAGTAAAATGTTTTTAGCTGAAATAATTTTCCTAAAAAATTATTTCAGTTGAAAATATTTTTTAGGTGTTTGGCTTGTATGGAAAATAAATAAAATATTTCTTATATCAAGGAAGAAAGAGAGATGAAGAAGAGGAGTTGTGGATGAAGAAAGTGCGAAATAAAAGTCCTTCGGGGGTAAAATTGAGATACAGTGCAATTGCTTGCAATTTAGACATGCAATTGTGAGAAGGCCTTTGTGGGGCTCACTTGTCTAGGCAGGTGTTCAGGCGACCCGAGACCTGCTCGGACAGGTAGGCCCTCTCACAAAAGTCTGCTTGGAGGTGTGGGAGAGCAGCATAAAATGATTTACGCTTCTCATAAGGGTAAATCATTTTACACCTCATGAAGGTTATTTTTCTTAGTGAACTAAAAACATTTTCAGATTGACTAGTATTTTATGTTGCACCAAGCACTTGTAAATAGGAAAAACCTTTTCCAAAATTTTTTTTACGCCGAATCAAATAGAGCGTTTGAGAAAAACCCAAACAAATATAGAGCCTCACTTATAAAAAATTGAGGAAAAAAGCCAAATAGATGTAGAGCCTTACTTATAAAAAATTCAAATTAAAAATAATTAAAAAGAAAAAAAAAAAGTACCTAGTGGTTGGGCGAGCACCTGGATAAAGTAAGAATACAGTTTGAGAAGTGCTATGTATTTTGAGTTGTTTGTTAAAGTATTTATATTGAGAGGGTGAATACTGAAAACATAATACAATTACAAAGACGAACACAATATTTCCATGCAAGTCATCAAATAAAAGCAAGTCACAGTAACAATGAAAATTCACAATTTCTTGAGCACCATACTGTTCAAACCATATGTCTTAACTGAAAGAGACAAGTCAAGTCTTACCATGCTCTTCTTCTTCATCTCCATTGTGACTCGTAAAGAATGGGGTGAGGTAGTTCCTATCTAATGCTGTGAATGATGCCGTGCTGCAAAGAGAAAGAGGAAAAAGGGGAAAGGGTGGATCAGGTCATTGGTTTCTTTTTTTGGTAAGTAATGTAATTTATTAAAAAGTGTAAGGCGTCCCTAAGTATACAGGCAGTATACACAAACAAGAGGCTCCTAATGAGCAAAAGAAACACAAACGAGACAGTAAGGGGCACCCACAATCCAAACAGCCCTCAAACCCAAAACCCACAAAACAACAAAGCCCAAAGCCCCCAAGGCACACAACGCTAGAGAGCGTAAGTCTTGCCTTTTCCCTGCTTTTAGCATTATAGTTGATGGAACATTCTAAATTCAGAAGCTCCCTAGAATCAAAAGAAAAGAGAATGGGAAGCGATCGGACCGTTGGTTTCTTAACATAAAAATATAAAAAAGGAAAAAAGAAAAGAAAGCTTTATAGTCTCAAATTGGAAGGCATACCTTTTATGGAACTCTTTAAGTTTCATCTTGATCTTGTTCGCTGATGATGCTTCCTCATTATATGAGGGAGCAATGTAGCTATTGTTCCGTTCAAAGCTCTTGGAGGGAAGGGGGAATATAAAGAGAAAACATAGAAGTAAGAATCATTCTGGTGGAAGCAAAGTTGTATTATCTGAACAGTTAATACTATTTCGGTATAATGGCAAAAATATGACTTCACTGAGCAGCATCCTTGAAGCAGGAAGGATAAACATATGCATAATAATGATAAACTAAGCATATGAAAGAGAATAAAATAGAATGGGTTAATAGATGAACAATCTCCATAAAATAGGTGCAGGTCACAGTTGTTACTTTGGGGCCAAGGATATAAATAATCTTCTTACTGATGTGAAAGTACACCAAAGTGGTAACTAACTTACTTCCCCCAAGGAGCCATCATGGCCATCACCTACAACCTGTAAAGCTTCCAGCATAGTACCTGTTGAACCTCCAATCAACAACACCTGAAAAACCATTTAAAAGGTTATAAGTAAACTACCGGAGCAAGATGTCTCATATGCAACTCACAGCATTCACCCACAAAACATGGGTTTACAGGTGTAGGGGCTTTCCCCAGAAATATATGTTTCTAAGTTCTTCTACTGAATCCTAAGCACCTTTCGAGCGCTCAAATACCATCCCCCCCACCTCTTCTTAGCTAGACAGCCCATTACACTCAAATTTCACGTGCTGTCCTGCATGGCTGGGTTGTAAATCTTATTTGAATTCTACCTTATGTATGCTGTCAAACTTCAATTCAGAGAGAAGGTTTCTTCAAAAAAAAAAAAAAAATCCAACATCCTGGTTTGAGCAGCCAATAAGAAAAGAAGAAAAAAAAAACAAAAGACTTCAGAATAAGTGGTTGCTATCCAGCAAGTTTTGACTTAAATGCCCCTGATAACTTGGATCTTAAAAGGGGCAGGGTGAAGTTTGGCCAGGGCCTAGGTCAAAATCTTACAAAGCCAAAAACATATCTGCTTAAAAAGGGCAGCAGTATCACATTTCCCATGATGAAGGTCTATACCATTGTTTACCCCCCCCCCCACTTTTTAATTTTTGGTAGAGCTCAACCTTGTAAAGATAGGATGTCTAAGAGCTTATATACATATGGTTAAGATTGTACTTAAGCCATGTGGGATACTTATGATCGTAACATATCATCACACTTCACAGCTGACATCCACGACTACCCACTCTATCGATATTGACCCGATGGTAACTCTTTCTCTTTTGGCGGGTCTACTCACCTATCAGTATTCAATGGCTTAATACTATGCTCATACATAGTACCAAGACATTCTAATCCAGCTTATAGGTCGCCCTTTCCGTGACTCGACCACAAAGCCGCAAACTCTTCGATCTCATACTCGACGAGCTGCGCCTGATCCCATATTCGGCGTATTAGCTGGCTTTGATACCAAATGATACAAACCTAGGATAGAACTCATCCTTGAAAATCGGCTTGCAAGAGAAAGGTGCTAAAAAAGCTTATATACACATGGTTAAGATATACTTAAGCCATGTGGGACAGTTAGGATGCCTAGTTCACCATAACTTGTTCTTGGTGTGATAAAATCAATTTGTAGGAAATATGATAACCAGAAGACATGAAAAGTAATCCAGTGATTGGCACATATGATTCATCCAATCCAGTGATGAGGCCAATTATGCTGTGTATCCTACAATGGCTGATGAGAAGCAGCATATATAATGAGTGCAGCTCAAAGTAGATGTCAAGTTGGATGAGCTGCACCATAGGAAAAAGATGCATTTCTTAAAGCTAAAGGTGGGACAAATTTAGGACAACAAGAAAAAATATTGTATACGATGGTGCATGCATGAGTAAATTGAAAATAGAATGATCTAAGGTGATGGGATGCAATAGAATGTAATGTTCTTGACTTCAGATTTAAAACTATGGTGATCACTGATCAGTATGGGATATCATGCATATCTACAGGGTTAAGGTACCAGATAATGGAAGGCTTTAATTTAAAAACAAAGATCGGCTTGCCTACCGTCAAAACAACAATTGCGGTGGTTGCGGTGAATATTGTCTGGCCATGTCCTTCTGGAAGATCATGAACTGATTGCAGAGCAAGGGCAAAGGCCATTGCCCCTCGAAGTCCTGCTCACACCCAAAATTCAGATAATTTGGTAATATCAGAGAAAGAAATTCAAGTAATTAGCAATTTCTACTCTTCTTACCACTATACCAAAGTGCTTTTTGATGCTTTACAGGTATCTGTCGATGGGCAGGTCGAACCAAATTGACCAAATATGCGCAAGAAAAAACATTTGCAGCCCTACATGAAAATGGAAAGGGTTCACATAGAAGTAAAATAACAATCTCAATATTATGAAAAAAATCTATTTCACGATCGAAGAGTCCTTGTATTAACAAATACAGCATGCATACCTTGCTACTCCAATAAATATCTGGGGTAATCACAAGGCAAGTTAAGAATAATCACAAGGTAAGTTTAAGAAACAACAGCAAGTGCCACTTAATGAAAGTATCGATACGCTTATCATTACAAATGATGCAAGGATACAATTGAGAAGAAAATGAATCCAACATGTGACCAACTATGCTGTTCCATGGCAATATCAAAGCCCATATATATAAATCTGCAAATTGGCAAACAAGTCAACAGTATCATGCACATATAAAAATTCAATCACTTGATATACTAAAGATAACGACAAGATTCCTTACACGAATGTCTCTGCTAATGATGATATCAAATGAAAAAATGCAGATACAAATTGTTGAGACTTTTCCGACAAATTTGAGAATGTGTAATGCTTCATGACCTAAAATGAAAAACCAATGTTTCTGTAACACAGCTTCAATGTGTAGTAGGCGGTTATACAGTAAAAGAATGTACATCCACTTACAATTCCAGTGAACAATATTGATACAATACCAGATAGACCAAGGCCTTCTGCAAGCATGTACCTAGAAAGAATGAACATTTGAATAAAATTGCACCATAAATCCAGAAAAGAAAGAAAATTCTCAAAAGAAATGGCAAAATAGTTCTTACGAAAAATATGGAAATAGGACAAAGAGACAGCACTCCAAGTTTTGAAGACTGAACAGAGGACAATAAAAATATAATTTATATAAGAATTTGTCATATGCATTATGACTCATCAAAAGTTTTGCAAAGAAAGATATATATGCTGGACTCACTTGTCAATATCCAACCCTGCATACTTAAAAAGGTTCTGATAATTAAGGTCTCACAAGAATTAAGTGCTAAAAGTATACTAAGAGTAAAATCTTTGACAAAATGTAAGAAAAATTATCAGAAAGGATATCAAAGCAGAAGTAAATCCAACTCCAACACCTGCAGAGCCATATGAAATTAACTATTAGTAACTTGAAAAACCATGCAGATGCAGAGAACAAAAAATCAATTTTTTTCAAGATCATGCAATTGGATAATATGAAAGTTCTATGTTGTTCTTAAGTAGGACTTTCTCTCTCTCTCTCTCTCTCTCTCCTCTTTACTCCCTTTCTTTATAAGCCGGTTCCACAAACTACACTTGCACACAATTTGTGTGACATCAAAATAAATCTGATCTAAAGAGAACTGGAATTATTTTGAGAAATGAATTTTCTGGGGAATTATGGAAATTTTTTTTTTTAAAAAAAAACGATAATAGGAACATTTGCACTATGATTTAGATGTTGATGTTGATTTTATTATATTTAGATAGGTTCAAGTTGATTGGTTGAGGATCGTGGTGAAATTTCTTTGATTATTGTGCATAACCACTTACGAATATTTATATATCATGTTAAATTGTGTGTCAAGCTAAATTTACAAACATAATGTATAACGTTGTTTATTATATATAGGACTTCTACAAACGTTATGGTTGAAAATGTTTACTGAGGAAAAGGTTTGCATAAATGTTTGTGAAGTTGATATTGTATTATTGTTTATGTTTATGTTTCCTTGAAGAACTTTAGATTACGGAAATGTTTGCATCAATTTTTGTATTGTTTATTTTGGAATATTGGTTGTATCTCCATAAATATTATGAACATCTGTGAGCATTAATTGTGTGTTAAATTCCCAAAGGCATGTGAGATTGATTTTTGAAAGCACGGTACCGTAAGTTATGAGAGAGGTCTCCCAGATGGCACATAGTGCAATCATGTTGACTTAAAGGGGGAGCAACATTGGCCATGGGATCCAAGAGCCACAGACCCCAAGAGAGGGTTGCCCTTTCTTTGGCCAAAAGAAGAGGTTATAGTCCCAAGAGAGGACCGCACAACCCAATGATGCTGGGTGAAAACATATGACAGTGAGTGTTATAACCTAGTGATATAGTTTAGATATTGCAAATGACGAAGTCATGAGTTTGTTGCTCGCAATAAAATACTATCTATATGTATGACAATAATTTGAATTTAAGGTCATTGGTTAACGTTCATGTTGAGTATACAAGTTTAAAGGTTCATGGTTAAACTTATGTTGACAAATAAATAGTAACTTTCTACTCACTGAGGTGATTCATTAAGTCTCTTTAATATTTTTCAAATAATACAGTGTTTCAGGATCCCTCTAACTAAAGGATTCAGAGGCTGAGAATCAAGTAGTTTAAATTCATGAGGACTCAATGAGGTGTTTAATTGTGTTCGATAATTTAGGGTTTGGATTTCATTGGCATTTAGATTTGGTTAATTTATGTGTTGTCTTAGACACTTTTAAGTGCTTTCAGTGTTTAGAGTTGGTTTATAATTGATGATGTGGTATTTGACTTTATAAAGTTGTCTCACTCGTACATTTCAAGTTAGTTTGATTTGGGAAACAAATTCTGTTGCCGGATTTTTTTATTAGTTGTTCTGGTTGTGTTGGGTTATTATTTCAGTTGCAAGCATATAAGTGCAATGTCACAATTGCAGTGGTTACTATGCCCAGTTGAAGTTGGGCTGTAATACTTACCCCTAAACAGAAGTTAATTTACAACTGTTGATTAAACCCTAGGTACACAGAACTTGATTAAACCCTAGGTACACAAAACTAAAAAGATTGTATAACTATCTACTTAGTTGTTGGACCCATAGGTCTAGTCTTGGGCTTCTACAAATGATACTTAATAACCAGCCTCTAGCTGCTATGCAGCATCAATTCCCCTGCTCCTCAAAACACTCAAGTCCATCAAGTTGAAGGCAGGAACACACTCTTGAAGAAGAAGAAAGGAAGAAGGTAGTAGGAAGAAAAAAAAAGCTTGGCAACTGTCCCATCAAACTAAAACCAAAACACTCAATTTCCCATCCATTAAAATTTTACAGACTACCGAACTCTTCCTTGCTGCAATTGGATTACTTATAGAGTGGGAAGGAAGACCATCCAAGTTTGGCCACTGATTGTAGGACAGCCATGAAGGCAGGAAGAAGAGAACCAATGCCTCCCCTTCTTCCCGTCTGAAAAATGCCACAATCAAGGAGAATGGGAAGGACATCAGAAAGAAGTCTGGGTAATCTGGTATGGATCACTTTCGAGAAATGTTCTTCTCCCTCATAAGAGAAGAGAAACCTATCAATTGTAGACCATGAAGGAGAATCCCGATTATTAGACTAGGTGAAATAACCACCTTGGAGGGGGACATCCATAAAACCCTGCTCAAAGATAAAGTTCAAGAACTCTCCCATAGCTAGAGAAAAGCTAGTCTCTCCCAATCACTTACTAAGAAAGTATGTCACATTAAAATCGCCACTAATGCACAAAGGCAAACCCCACCAACTAATCAACTTCGCTAGTTCCTCCAATAACAATTGCCAGTCCATATCTAAATTAGGGCCGTAGACATTGACAAAAGCCCACTCATACTTGTCACTCACACTTCTTAATTTACATGCCATTGTATAATTACCCACGCAATTGTCAATTTTTTTTCACAACTCTCCCATCCTAGTGTTAAGTGCTGATTTTCCCACAAAATAAGCCCTTAACTTATATATGTTAATACCTTAGTTTTATTGTAATCTAATGTTTCGTGTTGTTTTTGAGTTATTTAGTGTTTTAAGGTCTTAAAGTGTAAATGCATCAAACTTCATTGAATTCGGACCTTGAGCAAAACTAAGGGTGCTGAAGATGCAAAGTTGTTGAGAAATAAACCTTTGTGCACAGTTATTGCCCATAACTTTTAGCACAAAAATCTGATTAAGGCAAGGTTAGGGACATTGGAAAGATGACTTAGAGATGAACAAATGTTATTTTATGTGAAAGATCAAATTCGGATGTCTTGAAGGTCAAAAATGCATGTCAACCGCCGGCCTAAGAAAAGCTGCAGGGCTTGAGCGCCCCCGGGTTTGACAGAACTGCTGCTACACGTCAGAAATAGGAAAAAAGAAGAAAAATAATAAAAAATTGCGGTTGTGCAGTACAGAAGGAGGCTGTCTTGTCCACTAAAAAGACACCATTGGCACACAACTCAAATCCCTCCAAGATTCCCTCTAAGTTTCCCTCAAGGGAAGAAAAAGGGTGATTTTTCTCTCTCTTGGGTGTCAAATCCAAAAACAACTAGAGGAGAAGACTTTGGAGAATATAAAGCACTCATTCCATTCTATTTTGAGGGTGTTACATAGCAGAGGAGGCATAAGCTCGGTTTTGGAGAAGAGAAGAACACCATCGACCATTTTTCTCTTTCTCTTTCTCTTTACTACTTTTGTATGAACATGAATTTTATTCAAGATATATGTAGCTAAACTCTTAGATAGAGCTTGATTGAAGCCCTAATCATATAATCTTTAAGGAACTCAACTTGTTTTGTTGTAAACTACTTGTGATGCTCACTTGATTAATTCCAGATTTTTGTTCGTTCTTCATTTAAAGTATGTTTATACTTAATCATCATATAAATGTTTTATGTAGAGATTATTATATAGGTCAATTTGGACGACCCGAATCCATGGCTTATTAGAGTAACAAAAGAAACTCTTAGAGGTTCTTGAGATTAATCAACATAAAGATACTAGAATATACACCCATGTTCTAGACTAAGTGTGTTTATCGATTTCTATTGATTTTATGATTTCTTGAAAAATAACTAAGTATATAACCATACTAAATCCTTTGAGAAAGAAAAGAGTGAAGAGTATACACCCATGCCTAATCTCGTTGTTTAAGAAAATCAATAACTTTTAGAGTATACACTCATGCCCTTAGGTTGATAAACATGATCATTATAAAATGTTTTGTAACATATGCAAGTTGTGGTACTTACAATGTATGATTAGTGGTAGATATCAACAATCTGCCTTACCTTCTCATTATTCACAAATCAACTTGCTGTTTTGTATCCATAAAAATCCCATTTTAGTTTCTTGTTATTTTTAATCCATTATTTGTTCTTGTTTTTCTTAGATATTAATTTTCAATCAAACACTCATTTTGAACCTTGTGATATTATTCTTGGAAAGCCTTTCTAGATACAATTTACCAATTCCTGCGAAAATGATCTCGCACTTGCTTACTATACTATCGTTTTGACCTTGTCCACTTGCGAGTTAAAACGTGCAAATATACACCTATTATTTGGGTATTTGTCACAACACCTACTCACCAAAATACCACTTGAAGTCCCTCCAGACTCTAATTGGCACCAATCCAGGTGTTGCCCACCCCACAAGCTTCGCACTGTACTCTTGGACGCATGTTCCAATTTAGCCTCCTGTGCAACGCCACTATGACAACCTTCCATGTCCTAAGGAGATTTCTAATACCCAAATGTTTATTCATTTCATTCAACCCTCTTACATTCCAAGATAATTTCCAGCTTCATAAGGAAACAAAAGACACCCACCCTCTTCTACTGCTCAATTTGGACATAGATCCTTTAAAGTCATAGTTAATGCAATCTATCCTTTTCAACTCTATGATACGTTTAGGAGTCGATCGATAAGATCTAGAAGGAGATCCCTTGCACCAAACAAAAACAAAAATAAAACAAAAAACCCTTTATAGACCCAAAAAAATTTCTATGCAATTTTTCCAAAAAAACTTATTTATTTTTTATTTTTTTTATGACGAAGAACTCCGCCAAGGCAAGGCTTACTTACTTCATGTACCCACCCCTATGGGGTAAACCTCGGACCTGTACAAAGTGCTCCTTTCACATAGATTGGTTAATACTCCGACATTGCCGACGGGTTGGACTCAAGAAATTGTTTGCACTCAAAGGAATTCGAACCACTAAGACCAACGCCCTTACCACTTGAGCCAACCTTTTGGGGTTATTTTTGTTGAAGATGGAAACTACCGATATGTTATTATATTTGATTCTTCTTGATTGATTCTCATTATTCTGATTGTAATATTCTCTTTATTTCTTTCCATATTAGGCTATAGGTTTATATAAACCTACGTAATTGTATGAAACAATCACCATTGAATAAGAATTTCTTCTTCTCTCTCTTGTTCTTTCTTTTCTACTTGGCATCATAGCCGAATTTGGGTTCTTTTTTGGGTTTCTTCGCTTTCTGTTTTTCAGCTCGTGGTCGTGCAACTGGTGCACCCAAGCCTTCATGATTGTGCAACTAGATGTTGCTCACTATGATCTAGGTAGCACGACCCACAGAAAGTACCGCCAGTATCCTGCCCAAGACCCTCTGAAGAGTGGTGGTGATTTGATGAACAATTGATCCATCACGAACACTAATCAGTGTGTTTGATGTATCGATCATGAACAAGGTGGTCTTCCCGGGTTTGTTCAACGGTTTCTGGTCTGATCTGGCATTTTCGAGGTCTATCAAAGTACGTGGGTGGCGGCACGTGAACCTTCGGCAATGGCAAAGGTAGTTTTGTTCTGCCCGACTAAACGACATGTCGTTCCGTGACTGGTGGAAAACGACATGTCGTTCAGAAGAGTGTCACTGCCCTGTCGTTCAGCTCTAGCACAAATGATCTACCACTCAGCAATGTGCCAAATGACAAGTACTAAACGACCTGTAGTTTAGCCAAAAAAAAAAAAACGATGGGCACATGCTGATTACAGAATAGTCAGTTTTTATTTTATTTTTTTATGATTAAATTTTAGAGGCTTTTTTTTTAAAAAAAACTTTTCCTTGGGCCCGTGTGGTCTGTATTGGAGCAAGCTGGGCATGTGAGACATATATGCTTCAGCTTGAGGGGGAGTGTTGAAGATGGGAACAATTGATATGTTCTTATATTTGATTTCTCGTTGATTTATTCTCATTATTCTGATTGTAATATTCTGTTTATTTCTTTTTATATTAGGCTATAGGATTCATCTATATAAACCTATGTAATTTTATGAAACAATCACCACTGAATAAGAACTTCTTCCTCTCTCTCTTGTTCTTTCTTTTCTACTATTTTTCCTAAAACTTACTGTTCTGCCACTGCATAAGAATGTGCCATAAGCAATCGATTATAAGCGCATTCAGCCCTAGACTCAATGTGCACCACCTTCAAACCTTGTAGGACTTGTCTCCATCAGGTGTTGAACATAACACTACACGATAGAACTTGAAATTGCCAAAATTGAGAGTTTCAAACTAAAAACATCACAGATTTTCCAAGGCTGCATCATCTGTGTTGACAAATTCAATGGCTCCCTACCTTCACTTGATGAATTTCTCAGAACTAAATATTATTACCGAGTGACACGTGATGTATATTCTCATAGTGTGATTCTCAAGAACCTCATGTGATTGCTTTAAAAATCTAGGCCTAATGTCCTGGTCTTCCTTTTCCTATCTCTTAATCCATTTGTCTTCCTTTTACTTTCTCATAATTGGACCCTCTTTAGTCTTCTTCCATACTGGATTTTCACATCTTTATCATCAAACAACTTAAATAAGATGGAATTCAATTAATCCGTCAAAAAATTTATTCAGAGCAGCTGCCTGCTTCAGTTTTGGTATCAGACTGCATGGGATTTATTCTGAAAATAAGCCTAGAGAAATATTAAAACATGAAAATACCATTCAATGCATGCACTCCACAAGCATGTTTAAACAAATGCCAAAGAAAATGATATTTCTTTCGAATCTATAATATTGTAAGTGCAAAAGTTAACCTGAAGACATTGAGCCAACAAAGGTCTCAAGAAACCTAACAATCACCATGAAGAAGTTTTGTCCAGATGAGACGTGACTTTTTACCAATGACATTGTCCTGCATAGCAAAACACTGGTTCACTTAGAACTGAACTCCAATAAGACTCTAATTGGTGGGGACAAGTGTAATTCACTTTATGTACCTGTACAAGGAAATTGCCATCTACCAATAGTGCAAACATACCAAGAAAAAAAACAACAAAGTCATTCAGTAAACATGGTTTGTCTTTAAATAGAAGATGTGCTCAAGAATAACATGGGATACCAATGTGATAATGGTAACAACTTACAGCATCATTCAAAACAGATTCTCCGAATACCAAAGCATATAGGTTCACGTCTGTGCCAAGTTCCTGCATAAGGCCATCACAAATATATATATTACTGAAACATTGAAGCTTGGTCAAAAGATACACTTGTTAGTTTGTTATTTTCAACATTGTCGTTATTGCTGCTAAACACGGGGTTAACATGGACGACAATCCCAAACAGATACATAGGTGAATAAAATTACCCAGTAGGTCAGTAATACTTAGTTATTTTCACAATGACTCAAATGGTCTGTGCCTGTAGCTCATGCCTTGTTTTGAGCTTTTAATTTTTTCGATGGCCTCTAGTAGTGCCTGTAGCTCATGTCTTGTTTTGAGCTTTTAGTGTTTTCAATGGCCTCTAGTAGTTTACAGGTTATTCCTGAATTAAAACTTCCTTAATATCCTTCCTATCTTGGTTTTTCACAGCTCACTTCTGCAAACCATAAATTAAATGAACAAGAGTGTGCACATGGCTCCCATAAAATTTTGTCAGGTATTTTTGATGACTTCAGCATTTTCATTGAATAAGTTATGGGATGGCATTTTTTCTACAAATTGATTAACAGGTACTTGAATTTCAATTCCATGAGGTGATTATGTCTTGTTGCTTCAAATTTTTGGGAGAGTTGGAGGGTTTTCAGATCACTATGGCTGGACTTGAAAAGAGTTTGTGGGCTGCTCGTGCTTTGGCAGGGCCATAAGTAGCGTCTTCCCTGATCTCTTTTGTTTTGCCTGTTCTTAGTGTAGAAAAGTTCAAACAATTACGGAGACACAAGGAAAAGTTTAGAAATGTTTGGCTCTTGAATAGTGAGTACAAAACTCATGTGAGATAGACATTTTATGGAGGTGAGTGAGTAAGGCGATAACACCAAAAAATATTCAATTTGTAGAACCAACTATTATGTGTCAATAAAAACGACTAGGGATATTTTTATGACAGTAGTGTTTAAGGGAAGACAGAAGAACCCATGATACTTATGAAGACTGCTTGTGTCAAAAACTCATGACATGAGTAGTTGTACAAGAGTGTAGGACGACTGGTTGGGCAATTTGGTTTCACCAAATGTTTGTACGACATCTTACAATAGCCACATGGTAAGAGCACGAAAGAACCTGAAAGATGGACAAAACAGTGACCGGATCTGTTGCTGATATAAGAGCTCCAAACATCAGACACTCAACGAATGGAAGTCTGTACATGAGGTACATCAGACCACCAAGGTAACTGCAAATAAAAAAAGAAAAAAAGTGAGGAGGATGGAAACTCTACCATAAAAGTTTGCTTATAGTGAGTGAAGAAAAACTTACACAAGAACACCAGTTACAATTGAAGCTATAAATGTCCCACCGATAGCAAATGTCACGATAGCTCCAAAGTTTGAGAAGAAAGGTTTCTGCAAAGGACGCAACAATGGAGTAAATCACACTAGAAGTACACTGGTTGCGTTGCATGCAAATCGGAGCCCAAGCTGGCATGGTGGCACACACACATATCTAGAGATAAAGGTACTGAGCACTTACAGGTGGGAGACTGAAACCTGACTGAGTAAGCACTAAAGTGTCAAGAAAAACTATATGTAGAAACCAATTAACAATCACTGATAAAGAAAAAGCATCAATTATTCGGAAGGATATAATATGATAGGAGGTAACAGGAACAGGAAGAAAAATTCCTCATGGAAGTTGAACCAAGCCCTGCAGAAATGAACGAAAATATTATTGACCAAAAAGCAAAAATCAAGTAACAGGGCCTTCATCTTCCCCTTCCTTATTTATTGGGTTAATTGTTTTGGGTACAGAAAGGGTTTTATGACCACATTACAAAAGAAGAAGTGCATAGGCACGGAGAACCTGATGCTAGTTTCTGTATCTGAGATGTTAGCAAGGACACCAACAGTTAAACCTGACAAAAAGAAACAAAAAAATGTATATATTTCAATTTAAAATAGATATATATATATATATATATTTTCTGATCAGGTTGATGTTGTTGTTTCTATAATTGGAACAGGGTCCAAGGATGTCACTTCCGAAAACCCTTAATTAGTCAGAAGAACGGTAATAAACAAAAGATTGTAGTCATTATGGTTGCACACCTATGAGAAGAGAGGCGCTGGCTTCAGGAAGATAATAGAATTTGTGACGGCGGAGGACATGGCCGAGGACGAAAGAGAGGACGAGCATCATGATCTGGAGAAGGATGCCCACTCCTGCCGCTTGCTGCTCCTTTCCGGGACTACTCCCCCGGGCATCTGCCGGCGATATTTCATCCTCTATGCCCATTCTCAATTTAATTCTAAATTTTGACCAACCCAAATTTTTTCGATCTATCTGCCAATCACTCTCATATGTGTTTTATTACCCCCTTTGCTCTCCCTCGATTGTCTACTCCCTCGCTATGACTCGTTTAATAGTCCTAGCCATGCGATGGGATTGGCCCAGTGGGATACTCTCTACTAAAAGGGATAAATATATATTTTTTTTTGGTTATGTAATTCAAGATTTTAATAAATAGCTGTTTAGATTTTAAAAAGTGATTAACACTTTAGGATAAAGCCAAAAACAAAAAAAAGTACAAAAAAGTTGACATCATCCACTAACAAAGTCTTCAAATCTACTCATCTTTTCTCTCGAAACCCTAAATTTATTTATTTATTTATTTTTATGAGTTAAAAAAAAAAAAATAAAAAATTTTAACTATGTGTTCAGTTATCTCCGGTTCGTATTACAGGTTGCTCTTTTTAGGAAAAAAAAAAAAAATTAATTCCAACCATTGAATATCAAACGGGCTCTCCATTCTACTCGAAACCCAAATTAGAGTAGTTTCCCCTCAAAAGTCTATATCAAAAAATCGTAACATTTGGATTTAGCTACAATCCTTAGTACCTACAAGTTATTCCCGTTGTGCCCATTAAGTCAATTCTCAACTTAGAATAATAAAAGAGCATCTCATTACAATCGAAAACTCCAAACTCGGTCTTCTTTAACAAAGAAACCCGAAATAATTTTTTTTTTTAATGTCGAACGCAACAAGCTTCCTTGGCTATACAAGTTGTTCTCCATCACCAAGAATACTAATTCTAATATCTTATTCTCAAAAGGACTTTCATTCGACTCTAGACATTGAATTTTCTCTTTTTCTATCCCGAAATCCCAAATTTTATTTTTTAGATATTTGGTTCAGCTATCTTCCATGGCACCTACATTTTGCTCTTTCTAGCAAAAAATGTTACATCCATGAGCACCGTGACAAACCTGAATTCGCTCTTCTTTCCCAATGAAACCCTAGATGAAATTTTTTGAGTATTGGACTACTTTGGCAATACAAGTTGTTCCTTATCCTTAGCAATATTAATTTCAATCTCTGAATCACAAAAGGGCCCAATTGAAACCGTAAATGGAAAACTTGATGTTTTGGACTGAACAAGCTTTCTTTGGAAGCAAAAGTTGTTCTCTATCACCAAGAAATTCGCTCTTCTTTCCCAATAAAACCCTTAATGTAACATTTTTTAGGTTTGGACGCAATAAGGTTCTTTGCTTGTTCCCTACTACCAAGAATACTAATTCAAATCACAAAAGGGCAGCCATTCGAATCCAGACTTCTTATCTCCTTGTCTTTTAACTATTTGGTTTGACTATCTTCAGTTGCACTTTCTAGCAAAAAAGATCAATTCCGAACCTTGAATGTAAGAAGGGCTCCCCATTCAACTTAAAATACCAAATTGGTGTCGTTTTCTCTTGAAAGGCTATATTGGTAAATCGTGGCATTTGGATTTTGTTACCAACCATAGTAGCTTCCTTGGCAACAAAAGTTGTTCCCTACCACCATGAAAATGCAAAATGAGAAGGAAAAGAAGAATCTAAGAGAGAAAAATGAGAGAAACATAGAGAAAAGAAGTTGCAGAGAATATGGACCGAGGGACCAAACTGAGAAGGAGGTTACAGTGAGGTCAAAAATTCTAGTTTTGATTACGATTTCTTATTGTTACATTCCCATCACATCTATGAATTTGAGATCTTTATTTAAAAAAAAAAAAAAAAAAAAAAAAAGAAAAAAAGAAGAAGAAGAAGAAAGAAACGAAGTGAAATTTCCGAGGAAAGGAGCCAATGAAAAGATTTAGAGAAAAACAAAGAGAGGGAGAGAGAATTACGAGAACGTGTGGTTTCCTAGAGCTGCATCTCGCGCGCCCTCCTCGTAGTTGCTTTTTGGTCGTGTGGTTACGAGGATGAGAGAGTGGGCGTGCAAATAAGTGAGGGAGTGTGTGAGAGTGGTCGTAATTGTTAAGAGTATATTTGATCCAAATATACTCTAACAGTAAGATTGCTAAGGTTTGTGCATTTGTGTGCTGTTAAATTTCACGTTGTGCATAGGTGAGAAATAATGAAGAAGAAGAAATCAGTAGAAAAAGGAAGAGAAAATAGTCCCGTAACAAACAATGCTTTACATCTGCTCAGCTAAATAATTAAAGATTTGTTTAGCTAAATGGCTAAAAATTGGCTGAACTGATACAATGATTCTCTCTCTTCTTTGCAAATTTGCATAGTATGGTAGCTCAATAATCTATAACTTATATTGATAAAAAAAAATAGACATTATTATTTATTTATTTTTTTAATTGTTTGGAAATAAGAAAAGTACATAAATAACAAATATTTTGAATAAAAAACTAAAAATAAATAGTTAAAATATTGAGCCGAATATAAATGCTCGAGTCGTTTACACCCCTAGACATGACAATACCTTTTTTTTTTGTTTTTTTTTGTCTAGCGTCTCCTTTTTCACATGACAATACGTTGTGAAGCATGTAATCCACTATTGAACGGCGGGTTTAAGTATGGCAAGATTTACGTGAGAGGGGTGCTTTGCTGTTATGCGAGATAGACAGTGGGTTGTATGTTTTCTAGCTTGCTCAATAGAACCCACTGCCTATATATCTAGGAAAGGTCAAAATGATCATAGCTGCTCCTCAAAACTGAACTTGAAGTACTTGATACAATTTTTTCCATGCCATAACCCCTCTTCTGTGATTTTAAGAGCTGTACAGTGCAAACCCTTCTGCGAATTTGAGAGCTGGCAAGTCCCGTCGCCTGTCTTTGAGAGCTGGACAGAGATAGGAAGAGAGACGAGGATTTGGAGTTCTCGGCTGTTGTTTATAGAAAGTGAGAGAGACAGTGGGGGTTCCGGAAGAGGCTAGATCTGTAGATATATAGCCGAGGTAATCTCGAAGCTTGCTCTCCCAACTCAAAGGAACTTTCTAGTTATTCGACCTGTCGAGGACCTTACGGCCAAAGATCCATCAATGGAGGTCGAATTCCAACAACGAATGAGACACGAAGAAAATATTGAGAGAACCGTCCATTTGGATGAGAAAACAAGTTGAGATGAAAAGTACGCACCTAATACTCCTTGATAGTCGAAAATCTAGCGTGAATGATGAGATCGTGTCAGTGTATAGAGATATGATGTTACAAGAACAAAAAAAATACTTTATTATGTGTCAGCTTGTGTTGAGATTTGTGTAGAAAAATATTAAATTGTCCTTGTTTCTTTTTTGTCTCTCTTGATTTTTTTTTTAATTATTAGAATTGTTTTGTAATTTATCTCGGTTCCAGCGTGCCCTACTGCAATAAACTTTGCACGCTTGAACAATGAGAAAAGAAAACAAAGTGGAAAAGTATGTGCTTAAAAAAAAAAAAAAAAAAAGTGGAAAAGTATGCACCTTCTTAAGTTGAAATGACACACAATTTTTTTTTTTTTTTTAGATTTTGTGAGAAACATGACAATTTTTGTATTAATTTTAAGGCTGGAAGTGCATTTTACAAACTGGTCTTTGAATTTCAACCCCCATTACGTAAGAACCTATCCATCAAGGTGGAAGTGTCATTTTGTTTACAGCAGGTTGTGATAGAATCATAGAAGTGCCATTTAGACACGGTCATATTACATAATCTCTTTAAAAAAAAACATATTACATATTAAATATTTAACTAATTTTCTTACTACTTATAACTATGTTAATTAAGATATTTATTACATATTAGACATTAATATGTTTTTTTTTTTAATAATATGTTAATGTTAGTACTTAGCATTATTGTAATATATTTAGAGTATATATTTTTTAATTAGTCATAATGAAGTTTGTTACTATTAACATTATATTATTTGTGTTCATGTATGAAGTATCTAAGGTAACATTATATACTTTATAGCATTGGAATATAACTATATATTGTATATAAGTATCTAGATACTTAATTATTGTTAAAGAAGGTTGTTGTGAACGACGAGAGGTTGTTCCGGGATACCGACTTTTTATTTGGCCTTATTAATGATTTAGCCCTTAGCGAGAATTCATGTTGTTTTGAAACTTCTGTTGATTTTATAAATTTGTGGGTATAGGGGGGGTTAGGCGTCCGAACCGTCCAATGAAGAATAAGAGGAGAGCAAAGCGCCAATGGCGCGCGAAGCGCATGCGGAACGGGCACGGAGAAAAATAAGTGTGGAGGAGAAGCAGCCGAGCTCATTCCCTTCGCTTCCTGGGCCCAAAGCAGTGCCTTCTTTCTCTGCCTGTGCTCTTCCATCCAGAGCCTTATCTAGACTCGTCCGAGCAGTCTGGACTTGCGTTGAGGAGCTCGATCTCTCTGGCATCTGTTTTTTTCCGCTTTTTCATGGTGGAATACAAACGGGATCAAGAGATAGAGATGGATAGAGATCCTGATGGAAAGCCCAAATGTGGGCTGATCAGAAGGAAAAGAACCCTAATATAATCAAACTACAACAAAGTTGTTGAAGATTTGGATGAAGTACAGACCTGAGGTTCATTATATGTATATTGGCTTGTGGAATTGCTTGCCATTAAGAATCAAGTAATCCTCTACTACATTCAGGAATCTTATCATATTTTGATGGATGATATCATGTTTTGGGGGATTAGAACCACCTTTTTGGCAGTTTCCCATATGGGGAGGTAAGTTATGCAAGTTTGGATGGCCTTAACAAGTAATTATAATTCTATTACTTAAAGACAGCTTCAACAATGAACTTTATAGAATGCGCTATACATTTTATTTTAACCAATAAAATGTTAAAAAAATTGAAAAGTCCAAAAAAAAAAATGATAGAATAAAAATAATGTTAAAATAATATTAAAATTACAAGCCGGCCGGTTATAAATATTATTTTCAATATATAAATCATATTTTTTTTTAAATATTTTTTTTTACAAATTAGTATTTTTGATATTAAAAAATTATTTGTTAGATATATTATAAAATTAAAATATTCTATAAAATATATAATACTATTATTAATATTTTTTTAAAATTAAATGTTTAAAATATGTTGAAAAAAAACAAATATAAAGTAATTATTTATAATAAAATTGAAAGTGCAAATAATTAATTTTTTTATACTAAAACTGTTTTTTATTAATGAAAATAATTTAGATATAAAATGAAATTAATGTTATAAAACGTGAAAAAAAAATTATAAAACGGGAAAATATTAATAATTTGTAGTTAAATATATTAAATATATTAATTTAAATTATATTATTTTTAAATCGATTTTGTATATTTTAATAAAAAATAACTATTTTTATTATTATAATTTTTATTTATTTATTTTTTAAAAAAGTAAAAAATTCTGACTATTTTTATATATAATATATAATGTATCATAAAAAACTTTAAGGTTTAGAGTTTAATTGGTAAGTTACGCACTGAGGAAGTTTTGAATCCACAAACTCACCCCTCCGCCTTGTTCTTAGAAGGGGGAGGCAGCTCATTTCAGCTAGAGCTCATTGGAATCATTCCGGCATATGTTGTGTTTCACCTACATAACTTAAGCCTCTATGATATGCATTGCCTCGTATACTGCAACTCATGAGTCATAACTATATCCAAAAGATTTATCTCTGATTTAGTAGGAATTTGAGCCCAAAAGACTAGCTAGTTGCCCAAAATTCTCTTCAAGAGTGATGGTTCGGTGGTTGTCCAGTGTAAATGATAAAATCTTCACATTCGCAACCAAATGACTAATCCATATACCATCAAATTCACGAGTTAATTATAATTCAGTGCAATCATTATTTCCAGGTCTTGGAAGCCTTTCGCAAAATAAATTTTTGGACGCTCTGATAGACTATGTAGAATCTAGTATTGTGTTTAATCCGGTATGATAAAAGAAAAGCTATGGTTTAAATGAGATTATTTTTTAGGGTTGACCCATGGAGCGAGGCTTGGGCCTATTGGCCCCAAGCCCGGAATTTTTTTTTGACCCGCCTATTTATGTATTTTTCGACCTAGTTGAGGATCTTTAAATAGCCGCTTAAGTAATAGGGTTTCTTTTGTAATGTACGTGCGACGCATCTTTTATATTTTTTTTGAAAATAGTAAAACTTTACTGCAACACAATGAACGTAGCCTATAAAGACGAATCACATAAATTTTTGTGTCTTGTAATTATTATTTTTTTATTTTTATGTCTCTATCGTTATTTCCGAGTCTAGAAAAATTGGTGTTTTTTCCAACACGCCCAATATCAGCAACCTCTCCAAAAGGCTAGGAACACAAATCCGTTGTTAATCGAAAAGAGAGAAATTCCCACCTCAATTCTTCAAATGTGCTTAGACGTTAAAAGGAGATGTTAGATGATCTTTAAAAACGACGTCGTTTGTTTAAAATTTTTCCGATTTAATCTTGGCCGTCTGTTTTCTAGCAGCAGATATTGCTGTTCTTCTGTTTTTAAGCACCGAAGCCGGATCCAAATGAAAATGCAAAAAAACACGCGATCCTGACTCGATTTCCCTTGTGTGTGTTTTTTTTTTTGGTTTGTTTGTGTCCCAAGCATCTTCTATAACTGTTAACCGCCTAAACATCTTCCATTTTGTGTAATAAACCAATAACTTAGCAACACGTATGTAAAGTTTAGAGTTCCAACCGGTCTCGGATGCAAAATACCTTCTTGCCCCACCAGAAACCGAACACCCACTCACCTCCTCTCTGTTCCCAATTACTTCCTCCCCTCTCAGTCTCTCACTGAAGGTTCTATATCCCAAACAGAAATCGAACCCAAATCCGCAATCCCATTCTGCTACACCGACAACCCTGTGCTCATTCTTCCGATTTTTCTTTAATTTCTCTTCGGCACGGCAGCCTCGTAACTCATGTTTCGATTTCTCTTCAATTTGTCAAGCTGAAGGTTCGATACTCCGATTGAGTTGTTGATTCCTTTTTCCTTTTGAGTCTTTTTGCGTGCCGAGGGAGATAAGCCATTTTCTCTTATTTATGTAGGTGGAAAGACAATAGTGGGGTGTGATTATTCGGAATCTCACCTCTTCTCTTACTAAACGCACTCGGCTTCTTTCTCAGGTTAAACGATGCTCTCCACTCTATTATTTCTTTCTTGCCCTCTACTGGTTCTGCAACACTCATTATATGCCAATTCAATACTCGTCTGATGCATAACCATTTGCACAATTGACATCCATACGAATATTATTTACTTTTTATGTAGACTAGTTGCACATTTAAAGTTGGACTCGACATGTACTCGTTAAAGGTGGATTCAGAGCATTCAGGGGCATATAAGGTCCTTTATGGAATGAATACAGCAGGCCAAGAAAATGAACAAGGTTAGATTATCCACAACACTTGCCTTTGTGGGGGGCGGGGGTTGTTGTTAAAAGGAATTGTATTGAAAACTGTATTCATGGACATCTTAGGCTTATTTATTCAGGTACGTTGAACTTCATAGTTGTACGAATTATACACGAAATGAAAGAAAATGACATTATTGGGCTTTAGATGGCACATTAATGTTGAATATTCTTTTTACAATTAGGTCTTGCTATTTATGTTACAGATTGGAGGCATTATTACTTTATGTCTTGAAGTTATCCATTTTTTCTTATTGTGTTTTGCGGTGGTAAGACAATTCAACCAATCAGAAAATGCAAACAACAAGAGAGCATAGAAAATGGTTATCATATAAGTTGTTGATCTGCAGCATTACAGTTCACTTTGTATATCTGCCATTTAAGATTTATTAGTCTTCTGCTGTGTCTTGTTATGTCAGATACTACTTTGGATGATGCCAACATTGATAGTGGACAAGAAGGGGGTGATTCGAAAAAAGAGATAATGGTTGATAATTCTCTTATATATGTAGAGTAGATTGACTTGTCAAATATATACTAATTGAAGTGCACACATGCAGTTGTCCCCTTTATCAACATTGGAATCATCTTTCGAGGCCCTTAACATAAATAAATTTGAGGGTGATCAAGATCATGAGGGCCGGACAAGTGTCGTTAATGAGAGTCCCATTGGAGCAGGGGCAACTTATCCAAGTTATCATGAGGTTTCTGTTATGGACCGCACCTGAAAGACTGAAACTGGTTTTGGCCGTTGCATATATTATTTAATTACTTTTCTCTTTATTGTTTGATGATATCTTGTTTATCTTTATAGGAAAGCGAAAGTGATTTTGAGGATTCAGAGGATGAACTTTGTTTCGTGAAAGCTTTGGATGAAGAAGACATGTCAGATATCTTTGCTCCTCCAAAGAACCCTAAGTCACTATTGTTGCCTGAAAAGAGAGCCCCTTGTAATAATAGGCTTCCTGATGATTCCCTGTATCAACCAGAGAGCCTTGTCAAGCTATTTCTTCTGCCACACATAAATGTAACATTTGTGACCAATTAGGCAATTACATTATTGTTTTATGTTGTATTATATGGTTTTTGTTTTTCTATTACTTTTGCTGAAATGCTTGACTTTGCTGCAGTGCGTTGGGAAGAGGGAAAAAAAGGACTCATTTTGGGATGGTGAAAACATTTGTGGGGGCCAAAATGGTGTTGGAAATGTCCATGGTGATGTGGATGATTCCAAGATCCTTGTTTCTCAATCTTGCCAGGTTGGTTTGCTAACCAACATACTTGTTTCCCAAATTGCATTTGTACATGAATATGGAGTTTGGACTCCCTATGATATGGAACCTTGGTAGTTTCCCAACCTGGCTTTCTGTGTTCTTGTTTTTAGATTTATGATGGGAGTGTGTTGTTATGTATGATATGGAAAACATGCAAATTTGCTAAATAATTTGCTTATATAATTTAAATTTTTAGGTCGAATAGAACAGTCAATCACTGAGTACATTCAGTTTGAGCTTATGGTTTGCTTCCTTAACAATATAGGTCAATAGAATTGAAGTTCAGTTTGACAAAACCTCTAAGCAAGTTGACATCCTGGAATCGAAAGAAACACAATGGGACCATATACAAGAATCTCCTAATATTTGACTTTTTGCAGTATCTTTAGATTATAAAGGATCTTCCTTGTATTCTAATATGTTTTTAAAGCTCAGAAATAGTTTGTGCATATCCTTTTTCTTCTTTTATTTATATATAATTTGTGATTGCTTATCCATAATTCTATTGGTTGAGATTTTCGTATTCTTGAAAGATGAGAGAGGCCTTTTTATTTTTCTTATCAAAGAAAAATTTATAACTTTTTTTCTTGTTTTATTTTTTACCAGAGGGAATTATAGTACTAAGGTAGATTATAGCAAGGAGGAAACTCAGGGCCTTTCTAATGATACATATGTTTTCTTCTATTTGTTTTAGTTGTTAATGCATTACTTTTATGATCAATTTAACATAGGATTAATGCTAGAAAAATCAAATCCTAGAGGATAGTTATACTCCTATTATGGGATAGATTATGACTTCTTCTATGGTTTGTTTGATGAAGGAAATCCTTGAAATGTAAGTTCAGATTTTGATCATAATCACTAGGAGTTTTGACGGGGGAAGTAAATCCCATTTACATGCAGTGAAGTGTCCTTTAGTACAGTGACATGTTTCATTGTCATTGGTTTGTTATCAACCTTAGAAACAGAAAAACCAAGCTCAGTTTCAGCTCTCTTTGTTAACTCTTCCCTCTCTTGACTAACACCTTGAAACTGCGTCATTCAATTTACTCTGCCATTACAAAGAAAGAGGCCTCATCACATATGCAACCTCTTAAAGTTCTGAGCCTACCTTAATATCATATGGGTTGTGGTAGAAAAGAAGAAATGAAAATATTGATATGGTATATGAATGTAAGATGTAGAAATATATGAAACAAGAATGTAGAAATATATGAGGTTCTAGAAACTTACTATAATTGAATGGAATCAAAGAAAGGTGACTTAGAGAGAGAGAGAGAGGTTTTGATTTCCTTTATTTTTTGGTGGTTTGGATTCGGTGAACTTACAGAAAGGTGAGGAGAATAATGATGAGGATGAGGACTTGTCCAGTTAGAAGAGGAAGAGGGAGATAGAGATCTGGATTTGGTGAGCTTAGGGTGGATGAGGGGGTTCACTAGGGTTAGAAAAAAATGAGAGCAAGTGTTTTAGTCTCTAGTGTAGTTCTAGTGTATAATGAAGACAAATTTAAGAGATAGGTTTTGTTGTAATGTCTTGCTGCAAACGATTCTCAGAGATTCATTTATATTAACTATACAAGGTCTTTACAGAAAGTAGAAAAGATTAAAAGAGAAACTAGACAAACAACTTTCAGCTAAGAGTCCTAATTACAACAAACAAACTAAGCAGATTTTGTGGTCTTGAGAAGGGGAAAGTCACGTGTCATGCTCCTTGTGAGTAGCCGTGGTTTCCTTAGGATAAGGTGGTCTTGTACAGCAGTGAATAGTCTTGAAAACTGATGCTGAATTGCTAGAAGGCTTTCCCTTAAAATCAGGCTTTCTTGTATAGCTGTAGGTCTTAGAGTCAGCAACATTTGATAGGAGATTGGTCCTCAAATTCAGGCTTTGGCTTTTTCGTGAGTATGGAGATCAGCAGAGTTTACCTTGAAGTCTGCAACATGAGTTTGAGAGTTTGCCTTGAAGTCTGCAACATGAGATTGAGTTTCAATATAGTGGAGTTAATGCTTTTAGCTTATGTGTCAAATTCTGTAAAAGTGGTATTTTACAGTCCAACCGGATTGAAGGTTTTCTCTTAATTATTTTGTTTTGTATGTGTGTTTGTATGTATATATGCATAAGAATTTGTAATTATGTAAAATCAATAAACTATATATGCATATGAAATGTATATTTGCACAGGATAAAGATAGCGTGCAAGAGATTGTGCTTGAACCATTGAGCACTGATGGACTAAAAGATGACGATGTAGCTTGTACTTTGAATGAGGAGACGGTTGTTTCCATGATGGAAGGCTGTGGCTCGAGCTCCACACTATCTGCTCATGACATATTTAATGCTAGGGTGGAGATAGATTGGTTAAAGAAAGAAACTTGTATAAGATGCAATAGAGGTGGACGGGTGTTGGTTTGTGCTGAAAGTGGCTGCCCAATTGCTTTACATGAGAATTGCATGCATGGAAATCCTGAATTTGATTCCTTCGGACCCTTCTACTGCCCCCTTTGTATGTACAAACAAGCGGCACTCAAAACTCAAACTTTGAGGAAAAAGACAATGTTGGCGAAGAAAGCATACAAACGATTGGCAATGAAGACACGACAATCTAGGGAAAAGTCCATGTTGGCAAGGAAAGGTTTTCTCAATTTTATTGACATAGTTGGTGGGAATGGACACAAGCAGAAAGATGGGGAAGCTAAGAGGAAAAAGCCCAAGGTATCACCATGTATGGGAAATAATGACTCACCATCCTCTCAGAAAAATAACACTGCAGAAGAAAATGCTAGGAAACCGAAAGAGAAAGTTGGCACCTCCAAAAAAAACCCTGCAAGGCGTAAGAGAGTACGCTGGACAGCTGAAGAGGAAGATATACTCAAGGTATGAGTTTTTGGAAATTGCCTTACTGCATTTCTGTACTGTGGTTGATATCACTAACATTCTTTTCCCATAGTCAGGTATCTTTTATTGCTGATTTTGTGTATAAATCTCTATTTCCCTGCGATGGTGCGTGCTACCGTGTACTACTAAAGTACACCTATAGTACTTCACTTGTGTAGGGCTGTTAATTTTTGACACGACACGCAAGTTCGATACAAACCTAACACGAAAGTAGCACAATAATTTTTTTTTTCTTCCTGTTTCCATATTCTTCCAGCTTTAATTTTTTTTTTTCCTGTTTCCATATTCTACCAGCTTAAAAGAAAGAAAGAGTAGAGGAAATCTCAAAAAATGAAAAATGAGGACATTTTGCATCCACCTCAAACATTGGTCAGGCATGTTGGCATCTAACTTTATAAAGTACTCTTATGCTGCAGAAAGGAGTGCAGAAATTTTCAATTGCAGCAAACAAAAATCTTCCGTGGAGGAAGATTTTGGAATTTGGTCATCATGTATTCAATGAGACTCGTACTCCTGTTGATCTCAAGGATAAGTGGAAGAACATTATGGCCAAGCAGTCCAACCATTAAGTGAAGATCAGCTTGAGTTAGAATGTGAGAGGAAAACGGTAATTATCTTGATTTATTTTCTATTAACCTTCTTTGGAAGGAGGAGGTCTCATAGCATCTCCAAGAGGTTGTCTAAAACCTCAATATTAGCTATTTAGCTAATTTGGACCAATTTTTTGGTCCAACGGATTGTGTTCCCGTAATGCAAAATATACTTTTAGGTACGGTAATTTGCAACCTCAAGTGAATCTCTGTAGCAGAATGTCTGATTATTTTATTCATTTTTCAATTTTACTTTTTCTTTGTTTATTGTCTCCTCACAAACACATTCATTTTTTCTTGTCATCTTTCACTGCCAGCCCATTCTTTTTCACCTTCTACATCTGAACGTTCTTCTTCTTCTTCTGGAAGAGTTCTTCCTCTTCTGCAAGGGAGGAGTTGAGAAGCATCAACAAGGAGCAGATATACATTAAAGAACAGGGCAGACAATGAAGAAGAGAGGACTTGTTGGTGATGGGCGCCACTGAGTGATTTCCCTCAAACACCCATTTGGGTTTTATGTTTTGGGTTGATTTGGGTTTCTCTCTTGTTGAAAATGGGTATGAGAAATTTTTTGATTCTTTTCTGGTATTCAATGGGAAAACAGAGGAATGGGAAAAAAAAATTGGTGTTCTATCTACTTGTCTGAATGGGTGGTTGAGAGAAATTTTCTTTTTGGTTGCTTTTCTGTTTGCTTAAAACTTGGCTTGTGGAATTGCTTGCCATTAAGAATCAAGTAATGCTCTACTGCATTCAGGAATCTCATCATATTTTGGGGGATTAGAACCACCTTTTTGGCAGTTTCCCATTTGGGGAGATATGGTCTTAACAAGTAATTATAATTCTATTAATTTAAAGAAAGGAAAATACGTCCTAGCATTCCTCAATGAACTTTATAAAATGCGCTATAATTCCATACTGATCTTAGTTGAGTTTTAGTTTCTCTCTTCTCTTATTTGACAATTAGCTATGAATTAGATAACTCAGTCTCCGACTTTGAATTACCTCAATGAAACATCATTTTTTTTAACGGTTTGAACATCAATAAAACATTGGTCGTACGTAGTATCAAGAAATGTGTAGGACGTTCCTTTCTCCATGCTCCATTGCTCTCCAAAGAACATGACGTTCCATTTATGTACTGGTTACATTTTTTTATTTTTTTAATGAGTATGCACTTATTTTTTTCCGAAGCCAAATACACAAGAAACGAAAGAATACAAAACGAAGGAATAGGAGGATCTTGCACCGAATAGCAAAACAGGACCGACGGGGGTAGAGTGTTGGGAGGAATGTCGCCAAACCCTATGGTCTCAGAAGTCCTACGGGCTAGGCAATGGGCGGAGCTATTGGCAATGATAGAAATTGTAAGAGAGGGAGAATTGAGAAGATGAAAATTGTGAAAAATGAAAGGGATCGAGTAGGGTATGAGTGACGGCTGAATATGGAAGGAAAATAAATTGAATGGGTCTCAAGAAATTTTTTAGAAGTGGGATAATAGAGAGTTTATTTCGTAGACAGACATATGATTTACCTACAAAAATGCAAGCCACGTCAATATGTTTTAAATAAAAAAGATGAGTGCTTAAGCACCTTCCAGAAGATCAACTCCTATTTTTTTTGATTTTTTAAATCAAATTGGTTCTACCTCTTTTTTTTTATTTTTTAAATTAAATTGGGCCCACCTTTTGAATAGGTGAGCCTAATTTAATTTAAATAGGTGAGCCCAATTTAATTTAAAAAATAAAAAAAAATAGAAGTTGATCCCCTAGAGGGATATAGAGAAGGTGCTTAAGCATTTGTCATAAAAACAAAATGAAACGAATGGGAAGATTTTTTTAAACAAATTTTCTTTCCGCAAATTTCAATTCCCCCCATTCTCCCCAAATTCAAACGTGAGATTCCTCTCGTCACTCTCTCTCTCTCATTGATTCTTCCTCCAGAGCCGACGGAACAGCTTTCTCTCTGGGATCCCTCTCTCTGCGCTTCTTCAACCTGTGAAAGGTATCGTATAGTGAGTGATACAAGTCCTTTGGGTAAAGGAATTAACCCACTAAAGGCTCCTCGGATTGGGCTTAAACAACAGAACAAAATATATATTATGTTTATCTGTTTATGTAGTTTTAATACTAGTTTCAAATTTTGTGTTTTTCATCCATGTTTTAAGAAATCCCAATTCATTGTTTTTCCATGCTTTATAACTATATCTCTATGCTGTGTTTTGGAATATTCTTTTTATTTTTGAATTTCAGCATATAGATGATAGGATCACGTGCATGTGTTCAGTGCTTAATGAACTGCCATATTGTGGTTTGAACTAATGATAGACAACTAAATGTCCATGCTGTTCATCTGATGCCTTTATGTAAATTAAAGATGTTTAAGAGGGCTCCGTTTGTTTCAACGTAAAATGATTTTCGTCATAAAATGGTTTCAAGAAAATTGATTTTCAGGAAAATAATTTTTGCTGAAAATATTTTTTGATGTTTGGCGCACGGAAAATCACAAATATTTTTTTATATTTTCAACCAATCATATTAACCAAAAAAAATTATTTTTTATGCACAATTTTAAAAAATTAATATAAATTGTCCCGGGCGGATCCTGGTGGTGTTTCGAAAATGTCCCGGGTGGGTCTCGACGATGTTTCGGACGGGTCCCGGCGATGTCCCGAAAATATTCTGGATGGGTCCCGAAAATGTCTCGGGTGGGTCATAAAAATGTTTTTGACAAGTCCCGGTTATGTCCTAAAAATGTTCCTGGTGGGTCCCAAAAATGTTTTAAGAGGGTCCCAAAAATGTCTCGAGTGGGTATCGATGATGTCCCGGGTGGGTCCCGGCGATGTCTTGAGCGGGTCCCGGTGACATCTCGGGCGGGTCTCGAAAATGTCCCGTGAGGGTCCCGGTGATGTCCCGAGCAGGTCCTAGCTACTTTCCGATCGGGTCCTGACGATGTCCCGAGCGGGTCTCGAAAATGTTTCGGGGGAGTCCCAATTGGGTTCCGACAGGGTCTGGTAGTGTTTTGGCTGTGGTCAACCAATTTGAGAATGTGACGCTCAAACTCGAAAAATGGTTTACGGTTTTAAAAAGAGAAAACCATTTTACAGAAATTAAAATTTTTTTTTTAGTAAAACTGAAAATGATTTTCGTTGACTATTATTTGTAGCCCCACCAAATGCCAAAAAACATAAAAAATAATTTCTAAAAATCATTTTACGCCGAAACAAACGAAGCATTGGTGTTAAATTGTTTTCTTTTTGTAATAGATGGCATTTGTAATGTTTGGTTTTTTATGATTTAATCACTCACACTCATTTGTGTATACTCTAACACTTATATAAGTTATAAATCGTTACATTGATATAAAGTCAGATATTGGATGTACATATCTTTTATTTTTCGTGATTTTTTTTTAATCATGACTAACTTGTAGCTCATGAATCCTATGCTCCTATCTCGAGGCAGCTTTTATGGTTCGCTGCCCTGTTTGGCTCTAAATATATACTCTACTAGTTTTATCTCCTGAAGTGTTATAGATAGTACATTACATGTCAACAACAATAATAGGTACAATATAACCGTAACGATGCAAAAATCATTCCAACCAAAACATTGGGAGTAAAAACGAATTTCTACTCGAGCAACCAAAGAAACTATAATATAGAGACCTCATTAATTCCGTAGTTTCTTCAACAATCAACATAGTTGAACATCTATGGAACAATAATCATACAATCACTTAGTTGACAAAAAATTAAAAAGAAAACAAAAGTGTAAAGCCTATCCAATTTGGTGGGTCAAAGTAACATCATTTAGAATTTGTGTAGACACATAATCATCTTTGCCCTCATTCTCTAATTGTGAGCTTGAACAGACCATTTAGGAGAAGGTGGCAACAAGGAGTAAACTGAAAACACAAATAAAATAAGAAGCTTCTAATCAAAATGGGTGCCAACTTAATGCATTATTGTTGTACTTTCTATTTGCCATTTGAGAAATGAAATATACGAACTAGAGAATGGTTGTCAATTGCCTTAAATAAAGAACAAAAGAAGAAGAAAATCATCAATCATAGGCTGCATGATAGACGTACAAATTGTCCTTTTCCAAATTGCATTTCCTATTGTTCACCAATCCACATTAGACGAAGATCATCACCTCTTTTATGATAACTAGTTTAGATGGCACATACAAGGCATTTGACTAAAGAGTTAAAAACAATATTTGAATATTGGTTCAAAGTGATACCAAATTTCATTATCTCCATTTATGTATCTCTGTTATAACTATTATAAGTTATCTAATAAATTAATAATTAGTCAAACCCCTGCATTTTCTCCCTTCTATCCAAGTATCGATTATCGATAAAGCCAGTCATATGGTAAAAAGCAGACAACATTTTCAAGTATTTTTGTTTTTTAAACAGCAACTTGAAAAAATAAAAAACACCTAAAATATTTAGATTTTTAAGTAGTAGAAGAAAAATTCATGATTATTGAGTTTTGAGAAATTTAATATTGATAGATGACATTTGTCATGTATTAATATGGGTTGAATGAAATATCGTTCAATTTAAGTTAAAAGAAATTATTATTCAGCAGAAAATTTCGTAGTTTTTATTTTTTTTTAAAAAAGTTAATATAGAATATTGGAAAAGAAATTCTACTTAGTACGACTGAACACGTATAAGCGTCGCAATCGCCACTGTGACCCCACCAAGCCGTCCTTTTGTGGTTGCCATCAACAAAGGTGGCTCGGAAAGGTGACTGGTCAGAGAGATGAAGCGTCGGCTTAAATTAAATACCCACGTTTCCCTCTCAGAAAATAAAAAATAAATTAAAAAAAAATCCTAAAAAATACCCTCGTTCCCATATCTCTCTCTCTATAGAAGCCACGTGGTATGTGACGGAAGAAGGTAGTGGTGTTGAACCGTTGGTGAGTGAAGAGTGAGACCCCATTGGGACATGAGGTGTTGCAAATCTGCCGCTCCAGTCCACCCTCCGTTTTGATTTGTCCCAATAATTAATTGATAAACAATTAAGAAAAATGTTTAGGGAATGAAAACGCGGACAGCTGTCCTTTCGTCCCTCTAAACACCTAACAGTGGGACGCATTTTCTCGAAAGTGTTTTTGTTAGCGTTTTCTTTCATCTTTTTTTTTTGCTTTCTGGTTTGTGTTTGTTTTTTGGGTTGGTTTCTGCACGGCCAATTTTTTTTTTTAATCATTATTTTCAACCGTGTTGACATTAGCCTTTGAGGCGTCTTTTAAGTTTTGCTCTTTAGTGTGTTTGTTTTATTATTATTATATTTTAAATTTCATATACTTCTGTTTTGTGTTCTAGTTTGCGTAATAGTAATCTTTTTCGGCATGGGTGTTTGTGACTTTGAGGAGTGTTCTATGATGTTGCATGGATCTCCGAGTGAGACTACAACTACTAGGGGTGAGCACGGGTCGGGTTTCGCGGGTATTCGAAACCCGATCCGCAGGGTGCGGGTTTGAAAAATTTAACCCGCAACCCGCATGTTCCTATTATAACCCGACGGGTTTCGGGTTTGCGGGTTGGGGCGGGTTTGCGTGCGGGTCGGGTTTAAACCCGATTTCTTATTGGGCTCAAATAACCTTATTTTAATTGGGCTTTTTATCTCACATATTTTGCTTGCTCGAAAATCCATTTTTTTTTTTATGTGGGGCCCATCACAGACCCAGGCTGATGCACTGTAGCATCAGCCTGGGCTGTGCTCTACAATTACTCTCTTTTTACAATTAGGTCTTCCTATTTATGTTACAGATTGGAGGCATTATTACTTTATGTCTTAAAGTTATTCATTTTTTCTTATTGTGTTTTGCGGTGGTAAGACAATTTAACCAATCAGAAAATGCAAACAACAAGAGAGCATAGAAAATGGTTATCATATAAGTTGTTGATCTGCAGCATTACAGTTCACTTTGTATATCTGCCATTTAAGATTTAGTAGTCTTCTACTGTGTCTTGTTATGTCATATACTACTTTGGATGATGCCAACATTGATAGTGGACAAGAAGGGGGTGATTCGAAAAAAGAGATAATGGTTGATAATTCTCTTATATATGTAGAGTAGATTGACTTGTCAAATATATACTAATTGAAGTGCACACATGCAGTTGTCCCCTTTATCAACATTGGAATCATCTTTCGAGGCCCTTAACATAAATAAATTTGATGGTGATCAAGATCATGAGGGCCGGACAAGTGTCGTTAATGAGAGTCCCATTGGAGCAGGGGCAACTTATCCAAGTTATCATGAGGTTTCTGTTATGGACTGCACCTGAAAGACCGAAACTGGTTTTGGCCGTTGCATATATTATTTAATTACTTTTCTCTTTATTGTTTGATGATATCTTGTTTATCTTTATAGCAAAACGAAAGTGATTTTGAGGATTCAGAGGATGAACTTTGTTTCGTGAAAGCTTTGGATGAAGAAAACATGTCAGATATCTTTGCTCCTCCAAAGGACCCTAAGTCACTATTGTCGCCTGAAAAGAGAGCCCCTTGTAATAATAGGTTTCCTGATGATTCCCTGTATCAACCAGAGAGCCTTGTCAAGCTATTTCTTCTGCCACACATAAATGTAACATTTGTGACCAATTAGGCAATTACTTATTGTTTTATGTTGGATTATAAGGTTTTTGTTTTTCTATTACTTTTGCTGAAATGCTTGACTTTGCTGCAGTGCTTTGGGAAAAGGGAAAAAAAGGACTCATTTGGGATGGTGAAAACATTTGTGGGGGCCAAAACGGTGATGGAAATGTCCATGGTGATGTGGATGATTCCAAGATCCTTGTTTCTCAATCTTGCCAGGTTGGTTTGCTAACCAACATACTTGTTTCCCAAATTGCATTTGTACATGAATCTGGAGTTTGGACTCCCTATGATATGGAACCTTGGTAGTTTCCCAACCTGGCTTTCTGTGTTCTTCTTTTTAGACTTATGATGGGAGTGTGTTGTTTGCATTTTCTGATTGGTTAAATTGTCTTACCACCACAAAACACAATAGGAAAAAATGGATAACTTTAAGACATAAAGTAATAATGCCTCCAATCTGTAACATAAATAGCAAGACCTAATGGATAACTTTACATTTCAAGGATTTCCTTCATCAAACAAACCATAGAAGAAGTCATAATCTATCCCATAATAGGAGTATAACTATCCTCTAGGATTTGATTTTTCTAGCATTAATCCTATGTTAAATTGATCATAAAAGTAATGTATTAACAACTAAAACAAATAGAAGAAAACATATGTATCATTAGAAAGGCCCAGAGTTTCCTCCTTGCTATAATCTACCTTAGAACTATAATTCCCTCTGGTAAAAAATAAAACAAGAAAAAAAGTTATAAATTTTTCTTTGATAAGAAAAATAAAAAGGCCTCTCTCACCTTTCAAGAATACGAAAATCTCAACCAATGGAATTATGGATAAGCAATCACAAATTATATATAAATAAAAGAAGAAAAAGGATATGCACAAACTATTTCTGAGCTTTAAAAACATATTAGAATACAAGGAAGATCCTTTATAATCTAAAGATACTGCAAAAAGTCAAATATTAGGAGATTCTTGTATATGGTCCCATTGTGTTTCTTTCGATTCCAGGATGTCAACTTGCTTAGAGGTTTTGTCATACTGAACTTCAATTCTATTGACCTATATTGTTAAGGAAGCAAACCATAAGCTCAAACTGAATGTACTCAGTAATTGACTGTTCTATTCGACCTAAAAATTTAAATTATATAAGGAAATTATTTAGCAAATTTGCATGTTTTCCATATCATACATAAACAACACACTCCCATCATAAGTCTAAAAACAAGAACACAGAAAGCCAGGTTGGGAAACTACCAATGTTCCATATCATAGGGAGTCCAAACTCCAGAATCATGTACAAATGCAATTTGGGAAACAAGTATGTTGGTTAGCAAACCAACCTGGCAAGATTGAGAAACAAGGATCTTGGAATCATCCACATCACCATGGACATTTCCATTACCATTTTGGCCCCCACAAATGTTTTCACCATCCCAAAATGAGTCCTTTTTTTCCCTCTTCCCAAAGCACTGCAGCAAAGTCAAGCATTTCAGCAAAAGTAATAGAAAAACAAAAACCATATAATACAACATAAAACAATAATGTAATTGCCTAATTGGTCACAAATGTTACATTTATGTGTGGCAGAAGAAATAGCTTGACAAGGCTCTCTGGTTGATACAGGGAATCATCCGGAAGCCTATTGTTACAAGGGGCTCTCTTTTCAGGCAACAATAGTGACTTAGGGTCCTTTGGAGGAGCAAAGATATCTGACATGTCTTCTTCATCCAAAGCTTTCACGAAACAAAGTTCATCCTCTGAATCCTCAAAATCACTTTCGCTTTCATATAAAGATAAACAAGATATCATCAAACAATAAAGAGAAAAGTATTTAAATAATATATGCAACAGCCAAAACCAGTTTTAGTCTTTCAGGTGCAGTCTATAACAGAAACCTCATGATAACTTGGATAAGTTGCCCCTGCTCCAATGGGACTCTCGTTAACGACAATTGTCCGGCCCTCATGGTCTTGATCACCATCAAATTTATTTATGTTAAGGGCCTCGAAAGATGATTCCAATGTTGATAAAGGGGACAACTGCATGTGTGCACTTCAATTAGTATATATTTGACAAGTCAATCTACTCTACATATATAAGAGAATTATCAACCATTATCTCTTTTTTCGAATCACCCCCTTCTTGTCCACTATCAATGTTGGCATCATCCAAAGTAGTATCTGACATAACAAGACACAGCAGAAGACTAATAAATCTTAAATGGCAGATATACAAAGTGAATTGTAATGCTGCAAATCAACAACTTATATGATAACCATTTTCTATGCTCTCTTGTTGTTTGCATTTTCTGATTGGTTAAATTGTCTTACCACCGCACAACACAATAAGAAAAAATGGATAACTTTAACACATAAAGTAATAATGCCTCCAATCTGTAACATAAATAGCAAGACCTAATTGTAAAAAGAATATTCAACATTAATGTGCCATCTAAAGCCCAATAATGTCATTTTCTTTCATTTCGTGTATAATTCGTACAACTATGAAGTTCAACGTACCTGAATAAATAAGCCTAAGATGTCCATGAATACAGTTTTCAATACAATTCCTTTTAACAACAACCCTCAAGCCTCAAGCCTCAAGCCTCAAGCCTCAACCCTCAACCCTCACCACTCAANGAAAGTACTTCAATTGAGAACATATTATTGGGGTTGCTTATGGCCAAAATTGCCTTAGTTGTACCCTTCTTCCCTTCCCAATTGAAATTTTTTCTGAGTTCTTGTTTATCCCATTATGGAATGATTATTTGGGATTAGGTGTGCCTCTTATTTATAGTCGTGAAACGTGCTTGGAGGGAGTGGCATTCCTTGCCGTATTGGCCAAGGAATGGCTTACTACACAACGTTCCGATGATGTGATCTTACAGACTCGTGTCAATCCAAGGAGGAATCCGTATTCTGTACATAAGACTTCAAACAGCCTTCAGAGTGATATGACATGTAATTTTCCTTAAATTACGTGGCTCGAAGTACAAAATACTACATATCCTGGATTTCTTGCTTGGGAGATCCATCTGGCCGTGACTAGGCTTCAACGATTGGGTGGCCACGATTGGTGATTAACCATGCAACTTAGACTTAAGATGCCAAAAATTCCTTAAATATACTTGGGCTTGGGCCTTGAGGCGCAATTCCCAATTGTTACACCGCATACTACCCATCTCATGCGTTGAGGAACACGAAGGGAGTTTTTTCCTTGGTAAAAGTGCAAACTATAGGCATTCGTGCATGTTACAAATCTTTGTGTCAATTCCATTTCCGATCCTCAACCCTCAACCCTAAACCCTCAACCTTCAACCACTCAACCCTCAACCCCTCAACCCTCAACCCCCAACCCTCAACCCTCGACCCACAACCCTCGACCCTCAACCCTCAACCCTCGACCCTCGACCCTCGACCCTCGACCCTCAACCATCAACCCTCAACCCTCAACCCTCAACCCTCAACCCTCAAACCCTAAACCCTCAAACCCTCAACCCTCAACCCTCAACAGATTATAGGGGTTGCTTAAGGCCAAAATTGGCTTAGTTGTTCCCATCTTTCCTTCCCAATTGAAATTTTTTCTGAGTTCTTGTTTATCCCATTATGGAATGATTAGTTGGGATTAGTCGAGAAACGTGCTTGGAGGGAGTTGCATTCCCTGCCGTATTGGCCAAGGTATGGCTTCCTACACAACGTTCCGATGATGTGATCTTACAGACTCGAGTCCGTCCAAGGAGGAATCCGTATTATGTACATAAGACTTCAAACAGGCTTCAGAGTGATATGACATGTATTTTTCCGTAAATTGCGTGGGTCGAACAACAAAATACTGTATACCCTGGATTTCTTGCTTGGGAGATCTAGCTGGCCGTGACTTGGCATCAACGATTGGGGATTAACCCTGCAACCCTCGAACCTCAACCCTCAACCCTCAACCCTAAAACCCTCAACCCTCAACCCTCAACCCTTAACCCTCAACCATCAACCCTCAACCCTCAACCCTCAACCCTCGAACCTCAACCCTCAACCATCAACACTCAACCCTTGAGCCTCCCTCAACCCTCAACCCTCGACCCTCCCTCAACCGTCAACCCTCAAACCCTCAACCCAAACCTAACCTTACACCCCTCAAACCCTAACCCTCAACCTCAACCCTAACCCTAATAACCTCAAACCTCGCGCCTAACTAACCCTAACCCTAACTTAAACTCAAACCCTCACCTCAACCCTCAACCTCAACACTCCAACCTCGACTCCATCAACCCTCACCCTCAAACATCACCCTCAAACCATCAAACACTCACCCTCCACCTCAAACCCTCGAACCCTCACCTGTGCGTGCCTGTGCCCTCATCCTCAACCCTCAATCCTCAACCGTGTGAAACCCTCAACCCTCAACGTGATGCAGATCACTCTTCCCTCACCCTAATACCCTCAGCCTCACACTCAACCTCAACCCAACCATCACGTCAACCCTCGGCCTCCTCAACCCTACGTCGATCCTCAACGTCAACCCCAAAGCCCTCAACTCACCTCAACATCAGACCTGGCCTCCTCAACCCTCAACGTCGACCCTCCGGTCAGTAACCTTCACGCCCTCAACCGTAACCCTCAACACTCCCTCAACCCCAACCCTCAACCTCGCCGCCTAGCTCTCAACCATCACCTACAAAACAACCTTCACCAACTTCAACCTGACCCTTCCCTCCTCTAACGTAGCCTCAACTCGACCCTACTTCACCTAACTCAAACCTCACCCCAAATTAAACCCGAAATACCTACGCTCAAGCCTCACCTCACCCTCAAACCTCAACCTCAACACTCAACCTCGCCCTCCCTCCTCCTAACCGTCGACCTCACTCATCTCAACCCAAACCCTAACCCAACCCTCAATCCCTACAACCCTCAAACCTAAACCCAACCTAAACCTACCCAACCTAACACCCTTAACCTCAACCCTCAACCCTCAAACCTAAGCAACCCTCACCCTAAACCTAACCCTCCTCAACTCAACCATAAACCTCTCAACCGTCAACCCTAACCCTCAATGCTAAAACCTAACCCTCAACCTCAACCCTCACCCTAAACCTTAAACCCTAACCCTCCACCCTCGACTCAACTCAACCTCAACCCCTTAACCCTAAAGCTGATAATTTGAAGTCAGCTAGATGGTATGGAATGAGTGGATTCCTTATTGCCTTTGGTAAATGATAAACTGAAGTCAAGATAGTGAAATAATGGCTGAGAAGTACGTCATTAAGACAAGCTAGATGGTATGGAATGAGTGGATACCTTATTGCCTTTTGTAAATGATAAACTGAAGTCAAAGATAGATGACAATAATGGCTAGAGAAAGTACTTCAATTGAGAACAAATTATAGGGATTGCTTATGGCCAAAATTGGCTTAGTTGTTCCCATCTTTCCTTCCCAATTGAAATTTTTTCTGAGTTATTGTTTATCCCATTATGGAATGATTAGTTGGGATTAGTCGAGAAACGTGCTTGGAGGGAGTGGCATTCTTTGCCGTATTGGCCAAGGTATGGCTTCCAACACAACGTTTCGATGATGTGATCTTACAGACTTGTGTCAGTCCAAGGAGGAATCCGTATTATGTACATAAGACTTCAAACAGGCTTCAGAGTGATATGGCATGTACTTTTCCTTAAATTGCGTGGCTCGAACTACAAAATACTACATTCCTTGGTTTTCTTGCTTGGGAGAGCCAGCTGGCCGTGACTAGGCTTCAACGATTGGGTGGCCACGATTGGGCATTAACCCTGCAACTTAGACTTAAATCGCCAACAATTCCTTAAATGTACTTGGGCTTTGAGGCGAATTCCCAATTGTTACCCCGCATATTACCCATCTCACGCGTTGAGGAAGACAAAGGGAGTTTTTTCCTTGGTAAAAGTGCCCACTATAGGCATTCGCGCATGTTACAAATCTTTGGTGTCAATTCCATTTTCGATCCTCAACCCTCAACCCTCAACCCTTAACCCTCAAACCCTCAACCATCAACTTTCAAATTTCAACCCTAAAACTCTCAACCCTCAACCCTCGACCCTCAACCCTCAACCCTAAAACCCTCGACCCTCAACCATCAACC
>FXXK01000083.1:1183774-1198717 GCA_900184695.1 Betula pendula | reverse complement strand
CAGCATCAACTCTTCAGCGTCCACCCGTCGATGCTGTTGATCAACAGCGTCGACTATGAGACTTTTAGCATCGACTTTGTGTCAATGCTAAAAGTCATTTTTCTTGTAGTGTAAGTCTCAAGTGTGAATTTTGGTAAGAAAAGTAAGTTCTTCAACATAGCTTTTTGTCAAAGAGGATCAATACTAGCTACACTGAAGGAATGAGGTTTGTGTAAAGTAGCAATGGCATAATAACAATGATAATCATGAAAATGAGAAAGAAGAGCTTTTACCTGAATAGAATGACAAGGGGCAGAAAGTTCAGGCTCATGAGGGGTAGTAGATGGATAAACAGGCGAGATAGGGGCATTGAAGCTAACCTTCGTGAAGTCTTCTGGAGAGCTTGCTATTCCTGCATCAAGATCAATAGGTTTGGGGAGCAAATCAAAAGAGACATTAGTGAAGATAGGGGAGGAACCAGAGTGACTAGAAGGAAAAGACTCCATATCACTAAAGAACTTGTGCTCCCAAAAAGTGACATGACGCGAGATGCGGAGATGTTTAGCGATGGGATCATAACAACGATATCCTTTATGTTCAATGTCATAACTAAGAAAACAACATAAGTGAGAGCGAGGTTCTAATTTAATGCGTTCATGAGGTTGAAGAAGGACAAAACAAACACAACCAAAGGCCCTTATGGACTGATAATTAAGAGGGAAATCACACAAGAGTTCATAAGGAGACTTATTTAGAGTAGTGGGAGACGGGGCCCTATTGACAGTGTATACACCGGTAAGAGTAGCCTCTTTCCAAAAATGTTCAAAGATAGAAGCTGAAAGCAGCAATGCTCTAACTGTGTCTAAGATGTGTTTGTGTTTGTGTTTAGCACGACTATTTTACTAAGAGGTACCAGGACATGAACGATGGGGAAGAGTGTCATTTTGTTTGAGAATGGTAAGAAAGGTAGATTCAAGATACTCCATGGCATTATATCAAAGTGAAAAAAGTTTATGTTTTGGGAAAATTGGGTTTGAACCATCTTTTGAAATTCAAAATAAATTTTGGAAAGTTCAGACCAATTTTGTACCAAATACAGCCATATGTATTGGAGAATAATATTCACAAATATCACAAAATAACGAGAATGTACTAAATCAAAAGGAGCAGAAGAAACAGACTCACTATTATTAACACTTTGCTTTTCAAATTGATACGCAACACAATCAAAAGACTCAGATCCAACAGACCCTAATTGACCACTAGTAGATAAAGAACGAACACGAGAAACAGACGCATGTAGTATCACTTGGGCATCTTTTATGGACAAAAATTAGCTACAAACTAATTTGTAACTAATTCCTACAAACTAGTTTAATAAAATGACATGTAGACTTAACATGTGAATAACATACGTTTTTTTAATAGCATGTACTTCTCACATCTTTTTTTAATAACATTAATAAAAAAAAAACACGTACTTCTCACATGCTAAGAAACATATGTCACTTTATTAGATTAGTTTGTAAAAATTAAGTACAAACCAGTTTGTAGCAATTAATTACAAACCAGTTTATAGCTAATTTATGTCCATCTTTTATTGTCAGGAGGGCTTTGCCTCTTATTTTTCTAATTCTTTTTTCATTTTCTCTAAGAAAAACATTAGAAACTATTAAAATGAGTTTAGTAAATTACATTAAAGCCGAAAAATAAATGCAGTGGATCTTTTGAATTTTAAATTCTGTTAATATATTATATATATATAATGCTTTAAATTAAAAAAAAAAATGCTTTTTGTCATCTTTAGTCTTTTTTTTTGTTCAAGCAATGCAGTGCAGTGATAGACCTCTATTTTTTACGTAAAAACAAAAAAACAAAAAAGACCAAAGATGGACAACAAACATTTATCTTTAAATTATTATATATTTTTGTTATGGAAGTCCAAGGACTATTTAATTCTTTTAAATTGTTTAATAATTAAAAGATGATCATGAAACATTGCCAAAAATGCTATGGAAATATTCTTCTATCATATTTTATGTATGAAGTTTTGATTTTTAAGTATGTAATTTGTATTAACTCTTAAACATTATTAAAACTGTTACTTTGAGTAATGGTTTGATAAATAATAGTGTTATATCAATTGATTTAATCATTGCATGAAAAATATTAGAAGTATAGAATATTATTTTTAAATGTGCAGTAAAGACACTAACAAATGTGGTAGGGACTACAGTGAATTTATGAAATAATTTTGAAATAACATTATCTTTTTTTAGGAAGTAAATTAAAGAATGTGTTAAAGGCTACTATAAAGGGAAATAATTGCATACCATTGATAGATAATTAAATATTATATGCAATTAATTGGGCATTTAATATTTTCTTTAGTGTTTGAAATAAAGAATATATAATTCATGTTGACTTTTGAGTAATCGTATTAAAATATAATATAATTTAATTTAATTAATTAATTAATAGATAGTCTCTCCTCAACAAGAACAACATCCAGCTAGCTCCGCCACGGGTTATAATCTCTAATTTGTTTTTTTTTTTTTTTTTGAAGTGGAAATATCGCCTTTCATTGAAACATCAACAACTTTCTCAGACAATACAATATTGTGAATAAAAGGAGGATAACAACCCAACCAAGACTGATCCAAAGATTGATGTAGTGCCGCTTGCGCCAATCGATGAGCTGCTTCGTTGGCACTTCTTCGGATATAACTAACAACCCAGGAATGTCGACTGTTCAAACCATCTCTAGCGTCTTCAATCAATTGGCCGTATCGGCTCCTGTTAGGGGTATCTTGATGAAGGGCTTGCACTATTTCCAAAGCATCCCCCTCAAGAGCAATGTCCTGGAAATCATGCTCTATGCAGAATTGAACAGCTCGCCATGCCGCAACTGCTTCGGCAACAGTGGGATCAGTGATAAAAGGCATCGTAGTACACATGGTGGCTAGAACTTGCCCCGTTGAATCACGGGCAATGACGCCCACTCCCATCTTGGATGTAGCCTTTGCCACGCCTGCGTCCCAGTTGATTTTGACAACCCCCACTGGAGGCTGTCGCCATTGCTGCCCTACGGTAGTGGGAATGCCGGCCGGACCCATATTTGAAGATAAAACAGCATTTTGGAAAGCGGAAAGTGAATCTTTGGCTGCCTTTACCAATTGCTGTGGGGAGCTCAAGACGCCGCTGAAAACAAATGAGTTACGTCGTAGCCATATCTTACGTGCCAGAACCACGACCAGTTCAAGGACATCGTCTTCCAAGGCATCCGAGAGCTTTTCGAATAGCTCTAACCCATCACTCTCAGCAATAACCAATTTCTGGATTTGCCGCCCACCTTCCATCCACACCGCCATTGCTGACTCACAGCTCCAGAGTATATGACCCGTTGATTCCGTGTATGAACCACATAAGGGGCATAGAGGATCAGATGTGATTTTTCGGCGGAAAAGGTTTTCCTTTGTTGGGAGGGAGTTGGTGCAAGCTCGCCACAGAAATTGCCTAGCAGACATGGGTAAATTCATCTTCCAAAATTTCTTCCATAGGCGAACATGAGAGGAAACCTTGGAGCATTCGCCTTGGGAGCTGGACTGAATCTCTCTAGCAAGGTGATAGGCACTCCGGACAGTGAAGACCCCATTCGCAGTCCCCCTCCACACCAGTTTGTCTTGATGGCCGGATGGGCTCAGAGCCAAGCTACATATCTTAGCTGCTATCTCTGGGGGGAAGATGTCTTGGATAAGAGGAGTGTTCCACCATCTTGTGTCGTTGTCAATGAGTTCACACACCTTGGCTTCAGCTGATAGGCCTTGAATGGGTGCCTGAACCAAGTAAGAGGATGGACTTGGCAGCCACCTATCTTGCCATATTTTAATAGATTCACCGTTACCCACACGCCATATAAGCCCCTCTTTTAGCAAAGTCCGTGAATTCCATATGCTCCTCCAAACAAACGAAGGGCGAGAGCCCAAGTTTGCCTCCAAAAAAGAATGTTGCGGATAATACTTGGCTTTCATGGTTTGTGCTACCATTGACTCTGGATTGGTAAGAAGTCGCCATCCTTGTTTGGCCAACATGGCTAGATTGAAACTCTCCAATTCACGAAAACCCAAGCCACCCTTTCATTTTGGCTGCCCCATTTTTGTCCAACTCACCCACACCACTTTATTACCACTGTCATGTTGTCCCCAAAAGAAATGACACATTAGGGAATTTAACTCGCGACAGAGCTGCTTCGGGAGTTGGAAGACACTCATGCTGTATGTGGGGATAGCCTGGATTACAGCTTTGATAAGCACCTCTCGTCCTGCTTGGGATAGGAATTTTTCTTTCCAGCCACTCAGCTTTTTCTGCACCCTACCAGTAATGCCCGCAAAAGTCCGCTTTTTGTCCCTACCCACCATAGCCGGCAACCCCAAGTACTTCTCGAAACTGTGAGAGGTAGATACCCCCCCCGAAGAGAGAACATAATCTCGAAACTCCCTTCTTGTGTTCTTGCTGAAGAAGATAGATGTTTTAGTCTGATTTATCTTTTGCCCCGAAGCTTGTTCATAGACCTCCAAAAGCCGATGCAGATTTGACCATTCCATAAAGTTTGCACGACAGAATAATAAGCTGTCATCCGCAAAAAATAAGTGGCTCACACAAACTCCCCCTCTAGTTATAGGAAGACCTGTCAGTTGCCTGTTCCGTTCAGCCTTGGAGATAAGAGCACTTAGGCCCTCCGCACACAGGAGGAAGAGATAGGGAGAAAGAGGATCTCCTTGCCGCAACCCCCGCGAAGGTATTATGTGACCTTGTGGAGAACCATTTATGAGGATGGAGTAGGTAACAGTCTTTACACACACCATTATCAACTGAATCCACCTGTCCGCAAATCCCATCTTCCGCATAATGGCCTCCAAATAGTCCCATTCCACGCGATCGTATGCTTTGCTCATGTCAAGCTTGACCGCCATATACCCTTTCCTCCCCTGTAATCTCGATGCCATGGTGTGAAGTGCCTCATAGGCAATCAAGACATTATCTGTAATCAGTCTTCCCGGGATAAAAGCACTCTGATTCGGGGATATAATACTCGGCAGCACCTTCTTTAAACGATTGGCCAGGACTTTTGCGATTAGCTTATATAAGACATTACAGAGGCTTATCGGGCGGTATTCAGATACTCTTTTGGATGGGTTAGCCTTTGGAATCAGAGCAATGTGTGTGATATTTAAATCATTATCAAAATGACCACGATTAAGGAAACTAAGAACTGCTGAACGTACCTCCCGGCCGACTGTAGGCCAATGTTTTTGGTAGAAGCATGCGGAGAAACCATCGGGACCCGGTGATTTCGTAGGGTGCATCTGGTTGAGTGCATGGTCAACTTCATCTGCTGTAAATTCTTTGAGCAGAAGGGAATTCATATCTGCTGTGACTCCAGAATGTACTTCGGCAATGCTCTCTTCCAAGCCAGTTGATCCTCCTGAAGTAAACAGGGTCTGGAAATACTGGACAAAAGCTAGGTCAATGTCTTCCGGTTCTGTCCAGATTCTGCCATCTTCATCCATGATCCGCTCTATGTGATTAATCGTGCGCCTATGATTTGCCCAAGCCTGAAAATACGGGGTGTTCCGATCACCATAACGGAACCAGTTCCGTTTCGCACGTTGTTTCCATTTCTGGTCTTCCATTTCCAGCAGTGTGTCAATTTCCCCCTGCAGCTGTTTGATTTCCGCCTGATGACAGGCGGCCTCATTGCGCTGCAATGCTTCAAGCTGCTTAGTCTTAGAGTTGATGAGTTTCCCTACTTTCCCATACTTGTCTGAACTCCAGCTTTTGAGTGCTCTTTCGCATGTCTTCAATTTCTCACGAACACCCTGAATTGCATTCATCCCCATGCTTGCACCCACCCATGCCGATTTGATTATTTCTGCACAGTCTTTATCAAGGTCCCAGCTGGTCTCATATTTGAAACTGCGCCTTCTCTGTCGCCTGCCGGTCGGCTGTGTTGCAAAATTGACCCATAAAGGCTTATGATCGGATCTTCTTGCAGCTAATACCAAGACTTCCACAGATTTAAATTTTTCGCACCATTCCCGCGTTGCTGTGGCTCTGTCCAGCCTCTCCTTAGTATACTGTGCTGCCTCGCGAGAATTACTCCAGGTGAATTTAGATCCCCGGTAGCCTAAATCACAGAGCTGACAATCATCTAAGGCTGTTCGGAAACTTTCCATTTGACGTTCAGACCGTGGTGCACCTCCAACTTTTTCAGATTGGTCTACTATTTCATTAAAATCTCCAACGCACATCCAAGCTTGGGGAGTATAATGGCGAAGATGAGAAAGGAGCTGCCATGATTCCTCTCGCTTTGCATGGTCTGGATTGCCGTAAAATCCCGTAAACCGCCAAGGTTCCACTGAGTTCCCTGTTGTGATCAGAGCACTTATGTGTCGAAGGGAGTAATTCTGGATTTCCACCTCTTTATTATCTCGCCATAGTAAAGCGAGACCTCCACTGAGACCCACCGGATCGACCGCCAACAGACCCTCGAATCCCAGTTGTTTTCGAACACTTTGTAACCGGTGCTCTCTGATTTTTGTCTCCATTAGAAACAAAAATCTGGGTTTCTTGTCCTTTACCATTTGGCAAAGGTCTCGAACTGTCCGGGGGTTCCCAAGCCCCCGGCAGTTCCAGCTTATCAGACTCATGGGGATCGGCGGGGCTGTTCCACAGCCTCCGCCAAACTTGAGTTGAATTGCTCCTCATTTACCTTACACTGCTTCTTGCTTTGTACTGCCAAAGTATCCGTCTCCTCCGACCTCCTCTTACCCAGAATAATAGGTAGTTGAGACTGGTTTCGAATCCCTCCATTGCCAGCTCGGGCTCGTTTCTTCCAGCTCTTCACTTTTTGCGTGGAAAGTTCAGTGATCGTCTCGTTCCTGCACGCTGTGTTTTTTTCCCCCATACCGTGATCCATCGTCGTTTTGTCTTTAGGAATGCTAGGATTAGTCAACGGAGGGCCCATCTCAGTGGGGCATAAGCCCTGTGTGCCAACATTTAGTGGGCTCGGTTGGGGAATGCTGTGTAGTGAAAAGTCCAAAGTTGGCTCAAGATCAAGCCCAATTACACCGGGCCCACAACCTGCTGATGACTTGTCTCCATAAATAGAACAGGGGATCCCTAGGGTTCCAGAGTGCAGCCGCCGTCCCTTAGCTTTGTCCCCTTCTGTCTTGGCCGAAATCCTCTCAGTTTCCATAGTGGGAAGATCCTCCGAATCTGCCATGAAGACTTCCTGTATCTTTGCCGAATCAACCACCTCTGGGGAAACGTTACCTTTCTGAGCGCCAGCTGGACACGGAAATCCAGGATTGTCGCCTCTTTCCTTCTGAGTCCTGGAATACATTGAAGGGGTACCGGAATTCACGGAGGTTGCCGTTACTTTCTTTTCTTGCGCAAGTTTCAGGTGGCCGGGAGGGAGTACAGTCGCCGCCGGCAAAGGACTGCCACCCCCTACCTCTCGCTGTGCAGGTTCCTGGCTACCACCCCGTCGGCCCTGTGTTCCGTCAGAGTCGCTGGTTTCATCCGAGTGAGATCTGTCTCTCCGATCCCGTGCCGCTCGACTGCCTCCAGGTACGCCCCCCATCCTCCGGTTCCGATTGGGTGATTGGGCGCGCAGCCAAGTGCCGTACTGCTGGTCCCCCTCTCCGTGTAGCCGTTTGATTGAGTTCACTGGACAACCTCTCTCACCATGGTTGATTATGCCACAGGAGAAGCAAAATTTGGGGAGTTTTTCATATCTGAAACTCACCCAATATTCTGACCCCATCAAGTTCAGTAATCTGCCCCGAGCAAGAGGCCGACCCAGTTCGATTTCCACCCGTACCCGAATATATCGGCCCCAACCAATTCCGTCTTCCCCCACATCAATCCCTCTGACAGTGCCCAGAGAATTTCCAATTTTGTGGCAAACATCCTTGTTCATACATACCAAAGGCAGTCCATGGATTTGCACCCACAGAGCAGTCTTATTGAATTCAATTTTGTCCGGTGGGATACTCCCATCGAATGTCTGCAGAGCCACTAGGAAGTTATCAAATAACCATGGTCCTCCTTCCAACACATGCCCAAGGTCGTCAATCAAGTCAAATTCGATTAGGAAGAGGTTGTCATTCAGAGTCGTAAAATTGGCCGATTCCGTGAGTCTCCACGCACGTAGCAATGTTGTTCGTAGAATTTCCCCGCTAACTACCCTGGCCATTAACAACTTCCCAACCAAACATAGTCCACCCCGCTTCGCCGTTTCCTTCACATCGTCAAAACCAATGGCAATCCCAGCTTTCTCCGTCTCCGTCAAGGAGAGGTTACCGCATAAAGAAGAGAGTTCGTCCGACATTGGAAAGGGTAGATGAGATCGAGATCCACCCCAGGAGCCCCCCACCAGACTAGAAGACTGTGGTGCTTAGCCGTCGCGGCTGCTCCACCTCCCAAGTTCTCAGAGAAACCCTAGGAGAGGAGACACTAATTAATAAAGTTCAAGACCATTTCAAGTGTTTATTTTTATGACACTACTGTTATTAGTGGTGTCATTCATAGACAGTTGAACATCATATATATATATATATATGCACATATCTATATATATATAAATCCAAAGAGCTAGCTAATTCATCACTAGTTGCATGAACAGTTCAATTCTATGTTGGATCTCGGGGAAAATTATGGAGAATGCTAACAATCTCTCATGCATTATGATACATTGATACTATACTTATTGCTGTGTCTTATATGCATGATTCTGTTGTGCCCCCTCTAAGAAAACTTGACGGAAAAAAGAGAAAGAAAAGGAAGATATAGTAGATCTCTCATTTATCATTTTTTTGCCTTTCATTAGAGAGATTATGTTTGGATTTTGCAAAACAAAGTTGAAGATAAGTAGAAAATTGTATTTTGTAAAGAAATAATATATCTTAATTGCATATAAAAATATACGAAAACAATCGTAAAGTGTATTTAAATTGGGAAGCAAAGTAATTACGTTTACTAAATTTTTAAAAAAAAAAACAAAGGGGAAAGTTACTGTGTAAATGTTCTTAATTACTAATCCCTCCCAAAAAGGTATTCGGATCGATCCTTTCTGGTTCGTTCCACAAAAAAAGGGCCTCCAAAAATGAATGATATTTTCCGTCAGATCAGTCATTCATTCATGAATAGCCAACTATAGCACATAATCTTTTTGCCTTGAATGGTATAGGCTTAAGATGCAGAGGTGATCAAGTGACTTTCTATATATATATATGATCTTAGTAAGAATAATTCATGTACGAGTGGCGTTGAGGTTGGTATCCCATATTTACAATACACACAACAAATGAATCAGGTCCAATTAATTATTATAATTTTCAGTTCCTATTGGTAAATATAATATTTTATAACATAATAATCGTTAACAAGTTAGCTAATTAAAGCTATCATACCATTTTTTAAAGAGTAATTATATATGTCACCCTTCATGTCTACCTTGTGTCAATCAAAAGTAATGTGGCTTTTAAAATTACCATTGAATTTATTATCAATGATTATTAACTTTTGATCTAATGGTGATTTTAAAAGTCATGTCACTTTTGATTGACACAAGGTAGACATAAAGAATGACTTGTACCATTACTTTTTTAAAAAAAGTTGATCAGATTCCCAAGCCATACAGTTAAACATTAATATACAACTCAGAGAATATTACAGGAAAAATGAGAGCCAATCAAATATGAGAGATTCGATATCTAAGCTGCTTTAGGCTTTTGTGATAAATTTAATTAACTAATCAGCATCACACTCCCAACACAAACGAGGGCATAAAAAAAAAAAGGGTTTCCTCATTTTTATGCTTATCACTTGGAATCCCTTATGCTCGCTCTTATGATATTCAAAAGTATTTTCATGCAATGTACGGGTTAACTAACAAATTATTTAACCAACTCATTGAAGTTATGTTGGAATCTTAGTAGTCTTAGGATTAGAAAGCTTAATACTTTTTGGTATATATGATCGTGTATTCTCTTAGGATTATGAGTCGTATTCTTTGTCTATTGTGAATCATAGTTCTCTTAACATCTAGATGATTATTTTTTACTATAAATAAAGCCCATGTTAATTACACAAATTGTATTTTAAAGATAGTTTGAAGTTTCGTAAGCAGAGAGACGAGACAGATTTATTGTATTTTTTCTTGATACTAGTGAAGAAAAGATGTTGTTTCTACTTGTGAACATAGGCAATTTTGCTAAACTACGTTAAATTTCAGTATCTTGCTTTTTTAGGTTATGTTTGATACGCGTAATGGTTATTCCTTGGAATAACATTTATTAATAATGAAATGAGTTAAATGGATTAGTTTTGTAATAACCATTCTCATGGCCATGAGGGAATGCTATTCCTTGAATCTAGGGAATAACAATTCCTCTTAAATTTAAGAGGAATGGTTATTCCCTCGATTCAAGGAATAATCATTCCTTAATGGCTATCAGAATTGTTATTCTAAGGCTAATTTATTATACTCATTTAATTCTTAATAAAGGTTGTAGATGTCCGATTTTTCACAATAACTCTAGGCCGCCTTCTAGGGAGGAGGGAAAGGGAGATAATTGTTGTGTGTTAGAGATATTACCTGGATCTTTTTATATATATGACACCCTTGGCCCTCTAGTATAATTTGTGGGTCGTGAGCTGGTGACGTGGGCTTTAGACAATTCCTAAGCCGTACAAGAGTCCTATAATTCCCTTGAACAATTAGTAAATCTATCAATGAGAATTTTATAAGTATGTGTGTTTGGGCTCGCGGATGGGCCTTGCTTTGAGTTTCTGTTTGAGTCCTACAAAAGTTATTTCTTAGAATAGCTATTCCGCGTACCAAACGTATCCTTAATATTTATTGATATTTTTCTTATTTGTGTGTTGCGAACTCTAGAGCTTAATTAAGGTTGTGTTGTAACTTTTTGCACAAAGAAAAATATCTTGATCTTGGTTCAACAAGCCTCACATAATTGATACACCACATACAAGAGTGTAATGAAATATGTAATCGTAGTCTAAGATTCATTTATTATATAACTTTGTAGCAAAACCATAAGTAATGATGAGTTTTTCAAAAACCAAATGATAAAAAGGTTTTATAGGCAAATAAAATATCATTGTCGAAGTCGACCTTAAGGCTCACTCGTTTTCCAAGAGCTCTCTCTCGTTTCTCAAGAGCTCTCTCCTCTCTCCTCTTTGGATTGTATCTTCTTTACTACGTCTCTTTGCTTTCTTTTCTCATATACCTCTTTATTTCGTCCACCACTGTAGCTAATCATAGATCTAGAACCTCCCTCTCTGCTTGCTATCACAGATCCTCCATCTCCACCTATGGATCTCCAAGCCCTCATAGATGAAAGCGAAGCTCTTGGCTAGGATTTCCCAGAGCAACTCGACATTTTGGAGGCTTCGCCTAATCAAGAAGCCTTTGCCCTTATTGGTAAGCTTCTCACTCTAAGGCCTCTCCATTCTCAGCTTGTGAAAGTTACTATGGCATCAGCTTGGAGTTTTGCTTCACCTCTTTCTGTGGAGGTCTTAGCTCCAAATAAGTTCTTATTTGCTGTTCCATTGCAAAGTCATGTGGATTGTATCCTGCAACAAGGACCTTGGAATATTAGGGGCTCCCTTCTCCTTCTACAACTCTGGTCTCTGAATTTAGCCTTGGATGAAGTTGAGCTTTTTCTATGTTCTTTTTGGGTTCAAGTTCACGGTCTACCTATGCAGAACATGACTACTAAAAATGCAATTCGTATAGGAAAAGCTCTTGGTACTCTGTTGGCGGTTGAAAATTGTAAGACACTTAGCCTCATATGTAGGCAACATCTTCGTCTCAAAGTCGAGCTGAATACTAAGAGGCCTCTTATGCCTGGTTTTTTTCTCCCTCGTCAAGGGAAGGATCCGCTCTAGATTTCTTTTAAATATGAAAGATTGGACGACTAGTGTACTTTGTGCGGTCTGATTGGGCATAGAAAATATAGTTGCCTTGCTCCACCATTGCCTATTCCGCTGGCAAATTATGGGCTATCTTTGAAAGCTACCTCTTCTTCAAGTCCTTGTGTTGTTCCGATTGCTCAGCCCATCAATTCTGATCATGGTGTATCGGGAAGTTCTTCTCTTGTGAGGTCTACAAATTCCATGGTTGAGTCAACTCATCTCCAACTTGCTACTCGGCTTGCTCACTCTAGCTCGACTGTTCCAGTAGTCCCGCTCTCCTCCACATTTTGCTACAATTACACGGAACCTTTGGATGCTGAACACGTTGCACGTTTGCAACCTGAGCTGAGAATCGGTGGCTCACATTCAAGCGTGTCTCCCAGTGCGCGGCCAGCTCTCTCTTAGAAGACGTCTAAATTTACCTCATCAGATAAAGGTATATCCCCGATTTTTTCTGACACTTCTCCTAACCCAACTGTAAAATATCCCTTCTTAAATGTCAAATATCACACTTATCCCTTTCATCAGGATAATGACAAACCAAATCCAATGGGCTCCCTTATTGCTCAAAAAGCTCAAGCTCTGGATCCCTCTAATACTACCCATCCAGCTCAATTCATTGATTTCCTCTCTCAGTGGACAGACCCATCTCACTGGCCCGGACTCAATTCTCCACCCCCTTTCCAGATTAATCCTCCGCCACTCTATCATAGACATCCAGCCCATCATCCCAAACCAGCCCCTTTAAACCATTCGACCCACTGCACAAGGAAAAAGGCCTACCAAACCCCAAGCCTTACTCGTTTTCACCCTTACACCCACCAACCTCCCCCTACTGTTAGTCAACCTTCCTCCCCTCCTCTTCCCACCTTTTCCTCCTCTCCTCTGCTTGCACCATCCCCTCCTCTCTTTCCCGATATTCAAACTGAGATTAACTCAAAGAAAAGGGTAGTCTTCATGGTGGAAGATGCCCTACTAGCATTTATGTTAAAACAAAGGAAATTGAGGCATCCTTCTATGAATTCTTCCTACCAAATGAATTTGGCTGCTGTATCTCTCAATGCTTTGAAGAGTTATTTGCCTCCATTAAGCCCTGAAAAGAGAATGTTGGCATAGCCTAATATCTCCATTGTGACTCGGTTGTTGGCTGAACTTTCTAATCAACCTGCCAGTAGGTCTTCCTTTCAGTCTGTGCAGTCTATAACTTCTGATGATTCAAGTAAGAAAGCAATTTTCTCCGCTCTTCCCAGACAAGCGGTCTCCTCTACCTAGGATTTAATGGCAGTTTCTCTTATTATTTATCGTCGGTTTGTGAAAGCATCACGAGGAAGGCCGATGTTCATCCCTGCTATCTATACTATGAAGAATCCAAATGCTGTGCTCAACCTAAATACCTTGACCAATTCAGAGACTGTGACCAATCTAGAGATAGTACCTAATCCAGAGATTGTGGCTGTTCTAGAAACTATGATTGATCAAGAGACTTCAACCAATCCAAAGACTTTGACCAATCTAGAGACTGTGTTCCCAGACTCAATCGCAGAAAAGGAGGTGTGCCATTCTTAGCCACCTCCCCAACAATGAAAATACTATCTTGGAATTGTAGAGGGCTGACCGTGCCTCTGCAGTTCGTAGTCTCAAGGTCAAGGTAAGGAAGCTCTCTCCTGATGTTATTTTCCTCACTAAAACAAAAACCCAACCTTCTCTCGCTTTTATAATTATGAACAATATGAGTTTCTTTTTGATGGCTCATGCCCCCTCCCCCTCTCTGGTACCAAAGGTGGGCTTTTGTTGGCATGGCGTCATAGTGTGGAATTGGAGTGTTTCCTAACTGATGTAAATAAAATAAGTACTTGGTGTTATTCTGATCCCCCTAATTCCCCTTGGATTTTATCTTGCATCAATGGTTCCCCCTCTAAAAAGTATGATGGCTGTTTGGGGATTCTTTATTTGTTGTGGGTGATAATTATTCTACGCCTTGGTTATGTATTAGTAATTTTAACAAAATTTTTGATCAATATGAGAAAATCAGTGGTAGGCCTTTTGCATGCTCTTCTGTGACCCTTTTCGGGAATTTATAAACCACCATGGCTTGATTGGTTTAGGCTTCACTGGTAATCCTTTCACGTGGTCTAACAATAGAAATGGTGATCGACTTATTAAGGAAAGACTAGACCGAGGTTTTGCATCTCCTGATTGGATTAAGCTCTTTCCCTCTTATTCCATTTGCCACCTTCCCTCATATTCCTCTGACCATAATCCTATCTTTCTAGATACTGTCACCCCATCCATTTTCTTACCTCATCCTTTTAGATTTGAAGAATTTTGGACAAATGATCCCTCTTGTAAGGATGTTATTTCCTCTGCCTGGTTTCCCTATGTTGAAGGATCTTCAGCCTATAGTCTTTCTAAGAAATTAAAAGTTACCAAGGTGGACCTTAAGTCTTGGAATAAGTCATATTTTGGTCATATTCAATCTAAGATTGAATGGCCATTGTATTCAAAAAACCAACCCACAACCCGACCCGACCCGTGCGGATATGCAAAAAAATAACCCGAACCCGCTATTAAACCCTAAAAATAAGGACAACAATTGCTAAGATGATAATTGTGGATGAGTTGCCATTTAAGTTTGTGGACGGTGAAGGGTTTCAGGATTTCATGAAGACAGTTGAGCCTAGGTTTTCAATTCCTTCTCGTTTTACTGTGATGAAGGATTGTTATAAGCTCTTCCTATCTGAGAAGGAAAAGTTGAGGGCAATGTTCATTACAACCAGTGCTCGGGTTTGTTTTACAACTGATACATGGACTTCAGTGCAAAACCTCAATTATATGGTTATCACCTGCCATTTTATTGATAGTGATTGGAACTTGCACAAGAATTATAAGTTTTTCTTTAATTCCTGATCATAAAGGAGAGACTATTGGGAAGAAGATTGAGACGTGTATGCTTGAGTGGGG
>FXXK01000083.1:1057264-1183754 GCA_900184695.1 Betula pendula | reverse complement strand
ATAAGCTCTTCCTATCTGAGAAGGAAAAGTTGAGGGCAATGTTCATTACAACCAGTGCTCGGGTTTGTTTTACAACTGATACATGAACTTCAGTGCAAAACCTCAATTATATGGTTATCACCTGCCATTTTATTGATAGTGATTGGAACTTGCACAAGAATTATAAGTTTTTCTTTAATTCCTGATCATAAAGGAGAGACTATTGGGAAGAAGATTGAGACGTGTATGCTTGAGTGGGGTATTGATAGCATTTTTACTATTACAGTTGACAATGCTAGTTCAAATGGAACCGCTATTGACTACTTGAACAGGAGAAAAAAAGATAAGGTTGGCACCATATTGGATGGTAAGTTTATGCACGTGAGGTGTTGTGCACACATATTAAATCTTATTGTGGTTGAGGGTTTAAAAGAGGTTGATGACTCGATGAAGAGGGTTAGATCTGCAGTAAAATATATGAAGTCTTCACCTTCAAGGTTTGAAAAGTTTAAGGAGTGTGTGGAAAGAGAAAAAGTTCCGTTTAAGGGCTTGTTGTGTCTTGATGTTGTAACTAGATGAAACTCCACATATAAGATGTTGGATGGTGCTGAAAAATTTCAAGGTGCTTTCCAACTTGTAGAAGAAGAAGATGTGAATTATGTTTCTGCATTGTTTGAGGAAAGGAACGGGCAAAAGGGTTTGGGACCTCCCACTTTTGATGATTGGGACAATGTTAGGGTTTTAACCAAGTTTCTTAAACTTTTTTATGATGTCACAATGAGAATTTCGGGCTCTTTGTATGTAACATCTAATATGTACGTTTAAGAAGTTGGTGGCATTCAATCACATTTACAAGCATATTGTGAGAGTGATGATTATGTATTGAGGACCATGGCGGAGAAAATGAAGACAAAGTATGATAAGTATTAGGGGAAACTTGATAAGGTTAATTTGATTTTGTATGTTGCGGTTATTCTTGATCCACTGACCAAATTAGATTCACTAGATTTTTGGTTCAAAGAAGTTCTCAATGCTGAGAAATCAACTAATTTGATTAGAACATTGAAGCTTTACTTGCACAACTTATATGATCATTATAACAACATTGATGGGGGTTCATCTCAAGTTCAACATGGTAGTGAATCGTCTCAAGCTTCCTTAGCGACAACAAATGCAAGTTAAAGTGCTAATCTTTCACTTCACTTTATGAATAGGTTTTATAAATACCTCACTTAAAAAAATGATGAAGTAAGTAAAACGGAGATAGAGCGGTATTTGACGGAGGCTGTGGAAAAACCAAATCCTGATTTTGATATTTTAAATTGGTGGAAGGTGAACTCAACCAAATTCCCAATACTTGCCTTACTAGCCCGAGATGTTTTGGCCATTCCCATTACAACAGTTGCTTCAGAGTCGGCTTTTAGCACCAGAGGACGTGTGTTGGACCCTTTTCGAAGTTCATTGGCTCCAAAAACGGTTGAAGCCTTAGTATGTGCACAAAATTGGTTAAGGTCCAAACCTATTTCTAGTGGCAATGGTTTTGATTCAGAGATTGTTGATGATGATGAGAGCTATAGGCTCGAACCAAGTATGTTTTCTATTACTCACTTTTTAATTTATTTAGCTATTTACTAATTCTATTTATCAATTTCAATTATAATTGTACATCTTTTTTGTTTCATTCTCCTTTGTAGAAATAACTTTGAAGAACATCAACTTTTTGCTTGAAGATGATTAGTTGAAGCCTTGAAGGTGCTGCTGCTGCATTGATGGTTTAGTGTTTTGGTGGTTGCTACCTGCTGATTTATTATTTGTTATAAACTAGTTTATCTTTTATGTAAGTAATGTAACATTGTAAATTTGTAACTCCTACATTTTGTGTGATGTAACCTTTAAACTTTGTGCGTGCTGGACTTCTTATGTGTGCGGTGTGCTGGACTTTTTATGTGTGCGGTTTGTTGAACTTTTAAGTTTAATGTGTATAGTTTATTAGTTTTATGTGCTATAGGGTTGGATTGGATTCCATCATTTTATGTGTTGCATTTTTTAGATGGTTTGCATTGGATGCTAGTGTTTAGTGATTATAGTGTCTTTATTTATGAATCTTTTCATCTTTTGTGAAATTTTGAATTTGATATTAATTTAAATGTTTCCTTGAATTTGTTGAACTTTTGATAGTTGATGTACATTTATTGATTCATTGAATATGATTTTATGCCCTTTTTATATTTTATAGTTGATGCACTTTTATGAACATTATATTTTATTAGTATTATTATTTAAATGCGTATTGATTTTGATGAATGTGATTTTAGGTCTATTTTTTTAAAAAATGGGTTTAGGTTTTTTTCATTTCATGTACAAATAAAAATTGGGCAAAAAATTGTATATTTGAAAATTGGGCAAAAAATTAAACTTTATCCAGCAAAAATAAGTTTAGAGCACTTTTTTGACAAAAAAAAGCCCAATTAAAATTAACTCAATCTGAGCCCAAAGCCCAATAAGAATTCGGATTCAAACCCGACCCGCACGCAGACCCGCCCCGCCCCGCAAACCCGAAACCCCTCAGGTTGCAATGGAAACATGCGGGTTGAATTTTTTCAAACCCGCACCCCGCGGGTCGGGTATCGGATACCCGCGATACCCGACCCAAACCGACCCATGCTCACCCCTAATTTTATTTTCCCTTATCAATATGCTTTTGTTCCTTCAAGGAATATCCAAGATAATTCTATCTTGGCAAATCAACTGCTTCATTCGCTGAAAAATAAAGAAGGAAGAGGTGGTCTTATGGCTGTGAAGATTGATATAGAAAAAGCTTTTGATCGTATGGAATGGTCTTTTCTTTTCCCTATCCTGAGTAAATTAGGGTTTAGTCCTATTTGGATAAATTGGATAAGAATTTGTATTACTTCTCCATCTTTCAGTATCTTGATAAATGGCAGTCCTTTTGGACATTTTTCCTTAAGCATGGTCTTCGCCAGGGTGATCCTCTGTCCCCTTTTCTGTTCATCCTTGGTTTAGAAGCATTATCAAGGATTTTAATCAAGCAAGAATCCATGGGCTTACTGAAAGGAATTTCTATTACACATCTTTTGTTTGCTGATGATCTTCTTATATTTGCAAAGTCCACCTCCTCGGAAGCTTTTGTTATTAAGGGCAGCTTGGATAAATATTGTCTTTGGTCAGGACAAACAGTGAATATTTCCAAATCTACTATTCTTTTCAGTAAGTGATGTGGATTTTACGGATCAATGATAAATTTATACCACTCGCAATAGGACGAATCCTTATAGGATAGGGCTATGTGGAGGGTGTCGAACCTCAAGGACTGTTTCTTTGACCGGATGCTTATCAAATACTCAGAATTAATTCTAATTTAACTCAGAAAGATATTTGGTTGTTTTGAACTAAATTAAGCGTAAACAAGTAATGAAATAAAAGAGAAGAAACATAGGGAAATGATTTCACCACAAACCTCATACCAATGGCAGATTACATTCACATGGGATTCTTACTATATGTGTGATATGATGCGCATAATGGGTGTCAACCATATGACGACATCGACAAGAAAATACTTTAGTTAGTGATGATAACCATCTTCGGTTGGCACGGATCGTCCACCTAAACACTAGTTGTGGTACAATCCGTCTTTCCTAGGTATGGCCTATAAAACCTTCTAATGAGCATACACATTATCAAGAAATGAGTATAACCCATCTTCGGTTGGCATGATCCGTCTACCTACGTTACACTAATCTAAGATGTAGTACGGATCATCTTCCCTAAGCATGGCCTATCTAACCTCATGATTTTTATGTCAAAACATATCATTGCATAGCTATCATCCCTTATAATCACAGAAAATAGGAATGTTGATTTCATTCAAGACAATTAAACTTCTCATAGACAAGATAGAGTTTTTATCAAGAACAAGTATGAACATCGAATTGATTACAAAAGTTTTGTAAGACTCTAAGCTATGCAATCATCATACATATATTGAAATCCCAAAATGAAGTACAATCAAACCATGGATTTGGAAAGGGCTACATCAAACCCTATGACAAGCTTAGTTACTCATAAAGGCTATGAAAAAATGGAATTCTCTATTGAATTAGAGAAACCCATCTCCTAGAGTTCTAATGAGCTGCTGGTCGTTCCCTCGATGAACTTAGAACCCTAATTCGTGCTTGATCTCAGAAAATTCGACACTTTGGATGAGAGGTCCAACCCCTATTTGAATCTACCTTCAATCCCTAAAAATCACCATCCAATCCCTTAAACTAAGGGATTGAGTCTTCCAAATCCCTCATTGTGAGGATATGGAGTCAAAACCATCATTTGAGGGATTTTAGAGGTGAATCCGCACTTCCCCCAATCTTTAGGATCCTTTCTCTCCCCAAATCAAGTGCAGATCTGAAATCAGATTCTGGTGCGACCGAGTTCGCTCGAGCTAAATGAAGAGATCGCTCGAGCCATGTATGTGCAGCTTCGCTCGAGCTAAATTATGATGTCACTCGAGCCAAGTTGGTGATGATGTCGCTCGAGCCAAATTGTGATGTAGCTCGAGCCAAGTTTGAGTTCATCAGCATATGTTGAGGAAATCCGTGATGTAGAGTGCACATTCACCATAAGACCTGAAAGAACTAACTAATACAAAAACACGACAAAAAGTTATATTACAAAATGACTAAGGTTTAACAAATGCGAGTTAAGGGGCTTGAATGCACAACATTCAATGCTTATCAGCGACATGTTTCTCTTTTAATAAAAAAAAATAAAATTATAGATATAAAAACAAAAAATATATATATAAATGATGAATATATGACACATGACTATTGTTGATTTGTTTGACGTGGCACGTCGTTAAAATATTGGACAAAAGTACTAATTGCATTTATCATATATTTACAAAGACCATCTGCGATAATTTTTGAAATTGATGGGTTTGTTCAAGGACGGAGCCAAACATTTTTACGGGAAGGGCCAAATAAAAATATATTAGAATAGAGGTCAAAGTATGAATAAAAAATATATTATATTTTAAGTTTAAATTGATATATAAAAAATAGCATTCAGTGTTAACAAGAAAATAAACAAAATAAAAGACAATAAATAATTGTGGGTTAATTATAATTTGGCTCTTGAACTAACATGCGATTTTGATTTAGCTTCATGAACTAACAATTCTTACACTTGGGTCCATCAAACTACCATATTATTGCAAATTAGCTCCATTTATCAGTGTTGACAATCAGTTGATGGAAAATGGTCCATGTGCCACGCACATACCACTTTTATGGCCATTATTCCAATATCCCTAATTTATTTAAAATAAAAATAATAAAAAATTAAAAAAATGAATTAAAATTAAAATAATTAAAAAAAAAATCAGGAATGAGTGGGGTGGTTTGGCCACCCAAAATATAGGTGGGGCTGGCCTCGAGCCACCCTATAGCTATTTGAGTGGCTCGATGGCCTCCCCCAACCTAAGGAGGTGACTCGCAAGCTACTCTCAACCGACTGGGAGTGGCTACAACCCAAGAGGGTTGCTGCGAGCCATCCCCATGGTGGGTTGGAAGTGGCTCGCAGCCACCCCCATGATGGCTAGGGGTGGCCGCAAGCCACCCTCATGGTGGCTTGGTGGTGGCCAACCCCTTAAAAAAACACAAAAAAAAATATATTAGGTTTTTTTATTGATTAATAAATATAGGGGTAAATTTGATTTTTTTAATGGTTAAAACGATGGTAGTTTTGGAAGAAGGTGATTTGGCCACATTTAAACTTTTTTTTTTTTTTTCAATTTTTTTTAATAAAGTAAAAAAAAAAATTAATGTGACGTGGCACCAACAAACATTACAAAATTAGTTGAAAAATCAACAGAATGACCACTTTCACATTCACATAAAACTTATGCAGTTAAAACTGAAAAAATAAAAACTTGAGGTATTATTTAAATTGATGCTTTGAGTTAGAGATTTATTTTAAATTGTTTCCAAAAGAAAATTTGGATGGTTTGGCTACACTTAAACTTTATTTGTCTTTTCTTTTTTTCAATTTATTATTATTATTTTTTCAATTTTATTTATAATAAAAGTAAAAAATTATTTTGTTCTAGATATTGGTCAAATTTGTTTTTTCAATGGGTAAATTTGGTTTTTTATTAGTCAAAGTAAGATATTTTTGAAAGATAAAGGTCAAATTTGGTTTTTCATCGAACATAATGGTCAACACTGCCGAACGTGCATAATTTACAACAACATGATAGTCTGATGGACCAAAGTGTAAGAGCTATCAGTTCATGGAGCTAAATCAAAATCGTTTGTTAATTCATGGGGCCAAATTATATTTAACCCAGTAATTGTTCTTAATATATTTTAATTTTCAACTCAAATACCTATAAAAATAAAACTCGACGTTTTTTTAAATTTTGAAAATCATCTATGATTGAATGTCAAAATCATATATGATTTAATAATGCCTACTTCCCTTTCTCATCTCTTCAACTAGTATTGTAGTTTTCATCCACGCTGACAGTTCTTCTTTCATTATTGGCTATTTTAACCATTGAGTTTGCTCTTTCATTCCATTTTAGGTGGATTGAGCATGTTACATTAATAGAGAAAGATGAAAAAAGGACAAAAGAATACGAAATAACGTTTCACACACACACATATATATAAATAATATGATAATTCCAATTTAAAATAGAAATGAAATATTCAATCAAATTACTATTATATTCTAATAATTATTAAAATAACAAATCTATAAAAACATGTTTTATTTAAATAAACAAACAATAACAAATAACGTATTTAAGAGTTGACAAAAATCTTCTAAGCTTGTTAACACTTGGCAAAATTCCAAAATGTAAAAAAATCTTATAAAAAAATGTTAAATGTTGTAATTATCAGAATTATAATAAAAAAAAAGTGTCAATACATTTTTTTTCCCCATTCAAACATCCAAGATAAAAAGAAAAATTGATAAAACTAGAAAAATTATATATAAAAGCAAACCTCTTATGTAATGATGGTGGGGATTGATGAAGATTTATTAGTGGTGATGCTTTGTTCTTATTTGTTTTTAATCAATTTATTTGTTTATTTCCTTAATTTTTACGAAAAAGAGTGATAGACATAGAATAAAGCATTAAATAATTTTCTAACTACAAACAGTTTTAAGTGAATAAAGCATTAAATATCTCAAAAAGAAAAAAAAAAAAAAAAAGACAAAACATTAAATAACGAAAACAAATGTTGTCTTTCATTTAAATGTCACATGCCTTCTGGAATCCACCACAACCCTTACTCATTTTCCAATTACACAACACACATATGCCATGTTCTATTCCCATCAACGGTCTTAATTGTGCTATTTCCCGTCATTACCGTCCATTGTTGCCATGCATACAACACTTCCAAATGCACCCCATTACCTACGTAGTACACCCCATTACTTACATGACATCACTGCTTTGTCTAAATCTCTTTAGATCTCGAGCCTTCCTAGTTCCTCCCCTCTACTCTCTTTGGTTTTTCTTCTCCCTTTCTCACTTTTTTTTTTCTTCTTTTTCTTTTTCTTTTTCTGGTTTCCTTAAATTACTATCATCCTTAGTTATATAGCATAAGAAGCATCTTTGCATGGCGCAAGAGCTCCACCGCCCCTTCTGCTAGTGGCTTTAAAACAATGTTAGAAAATATTTCTCCATCCCAAAACAAGATGAAATTAGTTGAAGAGATGAGGAAAGGGAAAGGGCCAAAATTTCTAATGGATAGGCCAAATTTTTTAATAGATATAGGCTAAATAAGCTGAAAAATCGAATTTTACCTTGTTAAATTTTTTTTTTCCAAACAAACCGCCCCCCATGCGTGCACCAACCCCCCCGGGGGGTGGGGAGTGTCCTTGGCCTATACCAGCCACCCCCTAGTTTCGTCTCTAGTCCGTTTAATTTTGCGTTAAACCACATGTTTGTGGAAAGAATTTAATCCTATAAAAATTGAAAAATTATAGAAGCAAAATTAAAAGACTAGCAAAATGATTTCGCATTCTATTGCATAAGTAAAAGTTAGAACCTCGTGAGTACTAGTAGGGTTGTAATTGAGCCGAGCCGAGTTGAGTATTGAATGTTCAAGCTCTGTTCGTTTAATTTTTTTTTCGAACACGAGCGGAGCTTTAACTTTTCACCGAACGAGATTATCTGTTTCAACGCTCTGTTCATTTATTTTTCGAACGAGTTCGAGGCTTGTTTACAAGCTACTTAATTAATTTAGTCATTATATATATAAAGTAAATGTCGTGATTATTTAATTTTTTTTTTTAAAAAAATAATACTAATTATTAGTTATTTAATTATGGTTAAAATTTATTATTTGAGTGATTAGATAAATTAACTCAAATCTTAAATAATTTAGTTTCAATTTATATGTTTATCTTATAGTATATATATATATATATATATATACACACACACATACACATATATATACATACACATAAACTCATTCATATACATACAAAGACATATATATCTATATACAGACTCACAATTACAATAATTTAACTTATAGCTATTACATTACGAATAACATTTATTTTTATTTTATTAAATACTTAACATGTTTTTATTACAAAGTTAAAAATAATATTATAAAAATAATAAAAGTGAAGTTATACGAGTCTATACGAGCCTATACGAGTCGAACCGAGTTTATGCAAGCCGAGCCTAAATTTATATGAGCTTAAATTTTTTGTTTAAGCTTTGTTCGTTTAATAAATGAACTGATCTTGAGCCGAGTCGGAGCATATTTACGAATATCTTTGTTCGCTTACAGCCCTAAGTACTAGTAAGGGTTCACACATCAATTTCCTACCAGGGAAATAGGGGCGTGACAATGGACGTGAGTTATTTGATGCGTGGACATAATGGACAGTTTTAACCAAAATTGGTCACACACAAGTTAGGTGGGTGATTTTAATCCAACTTAACAAAAAATGTGAATGAAGGAGTTCTATGAAAGTGTTGTGTAATTTGAAGATGGTCGATTGTCACTTTTTAGCAAGAGTAATTTTCCTTTTATTTATTTTATTTTGTAATAATAAGTGGTGCAATCTAGTCTGTTTTATGAATCAAGATAGAATATTATCAATTTTACTGGAAAGCTTTATATTTTCTGACTTCTATAATTCACATATAATCAGAATTTTTATGAATATCTCTCAAACCCTAGAAGGTGTGTTGCTTTCGTTCAGTAGAAGTAATTCCTACTGACTTGATGCTAGTAGTTATTCTGTATTGTCCATCATATATATATATTTGATTTGCAGCAGGTCTAAACCAAATCTTTAGCTCTTGATTCCCAAATACATTTCATCAATTTCCGAATATTTCATAAACCCTAACCTGATTTCCTACACCTTAGAGCCTCCCGTGACATCCCCACTTCAGTTTATCGTCTAACCATCAAAAAAGAGTAGAAAAAGAGAGAAAGATGTACAGGCACAAATGCACCTTGTTGCCTAAACTTATATTCCCTGTGATTTGCATTTCCCGCAAAACAATCCAACCGAGTAAAAAACTACATTATATTTCTGTTTAACAAATCAGTCAAAGAAAAGTGACATTAATAGCATTCTACTACGTGGTTACAACACAAGACAACTTCAGTATGCATGCATTTGAATAATGCGGCATTTTTCACCCATTAATATACTCTGTTACAAACAACATTTTTTTTTGATAAGTACTCTGTTACAAACAACATAAATTATCCTTTGCTACATCCAGGAACTTCAACACATGACGACGTCGTCCCTTGACAGACAGACCAGCTAACATAAAGTCTTATTTCCAAAAACTGTTACCTAGTCATCAAGGCAGAAGCAGCTGCAGCAAATTCTGCATCAAGGTTGTTGTTACAGGAACTTTGGCAATGCAATAATAGCTTCGTGTGGGTGAGCAAAGGGCAAAGATGATCATAAGGCGCTCAAGCAGTTCTCCCAAGTCCCATATTTTGAGCTGAAACTACCGCCGCCACTCTGCTGTGCATGCTCAGAAATAACTGATCGAGCACAAACATCCCAGGTCCTTGCTACTTGGCCAAGCGTCATAGGCTGCGAAAGGCTTCGTAGAGATATGCTGAACCTCGACTTTGCCTTTACTGAAAGATCTTCATACTCCTTACTGTCCAAGCAGAATATCAGACCCAATTTTCTATATCAGACGTAATGGATTTCCTAAATTCAAATATCCATGGGGAAAAACAGGACTTAAAAGAATGCATAATAACTGATCAGATTGAGAAAAAAAAGTGGAGTTATTTCATGTGCCATTTTGTTACAATGCACTTTTCCATTCAACACATATAATATCCATACTATTTACTAACATCTTGAGGTTTATTCTATGAATAATAATAGACGTAAACCCTCATATCTACCTTGTGTCCATCAAAAGTAATGTGGCTTTTAAAATCACCATTGGATTAAAAGTCAATAATGATCTATCATAAATTCAATGGTGATTTTAAAAGCCATATCAATTTTGGTGGACATAAGGTAGACATGTATAATTACTCTTATTCCATACTCATTTGCCTGCTAAGGTGGTTGTAAGGAAAAAGTGAAAAAAAAACCTTGGGGAGACTATGCTTATCTCTCTCGATCTACCACTTTATTTGTGATGTACCCCAATCTTTCAATTTGTTTAATGTACCCTACCAATTTACCATTAAGAGTGCAATGTCTCACTTTCGTTAGGATTTTCTATTAAATCCTAATGGAGGGGTATAATGGACATTTCATGCGATTCAAAATGACAAAAATGCCTTTCATAAGATAAAAAATAAAATAAAAGACAAGGAAAAAAGACAAAAATGAAAGAAAAAAAAAAGAATTAAAAAAAGGAAAAATGTGAAGGCAACCCACGGCCAGGCCATGGGTCAAAGCAGATCTGCTAATTCTTTTTTTCTTTTTTTTTTTTTTTTAAAAAATAAGGGTATATTTGTATTTTTATAAACTCCATGGCAAAAAGTGGTTCATTTTCACACCACATGCGGGTTAAGTGGGACATTGCAATCCAAATTGTAGATTGGTAGGGTGCATTAAACAAATTGAAAGATAAAAAGATATTACAAATTAGATGGTAGATTGAGGGAGTGAGTGTAGTTTCCAAAAAACTATAAAGAAAAAATCCTTAGTGTGCATAAAAAGCATTAAAGGAAGAGATTGATATATCAGTTGAACCAGAACTAGCCTGTAGCAGACGTTTGAAATAGTGAACTGGTCAGCTAGCCTCTTTGGCATGTACAATTTGGTGTTCAATTGGAAGTAGACTGGGAAGACATGGTAAATCCAGCTAATCCAAGCCAAAAGATTGTAAACCAGTCAAACCATCTGGTTTGACTAATGGAATCCTAGGTTATACATGATTATTGATTTTAGTAGTTTCTTAAAGTACCAATAAAAGGAATCTTGCCTAGGAACACAGCCAATTAGCCAAAGCAGAAGTATTGCCAAGAGTTTCTACAGTGGTACAGCTAATGTTAACCATTTCTAGCTTAGTATAAACTGCTGCATTACCATAAATATCTAAACTAAGTCATATTTATTGATAAGCCGCTCCAGGTCACATGACTGGATGACGTGCAAACCATCCCCTTGAATAGGTTGACATCAAGTGCCAGTTTGAAACCATTGGCATATGTCATCATCCTCAAATTATTAACAAAATGAAGAATTATTAATGAATTCTTTGACCACATCCTATTAAAAAAAAAAAATCAATCACAGCGTATGAATATCCTGCCATAAATTTAAATTAAGTTTTTTCCTGAAAGCTTTTCAGGAGCTTCCATATCAAATGGAGGCTCTAATTCATTATTGTTAATTTTGTCATAAGGAGTGCAAAAGAAATTTTTAAATCTGTTCAATTAGACCTAAGAAATAATCTTCAAATCTCAACTTTATTGAACAAAAACAGCATATAAAAGAAAGGCATAGTGCACAGTTCCATCACCTGACTTCGACTGGAAACTTGTCCAAGAGTATTGGGGAGCAATTTGGATAATTTGAGGGAACAAGCAATCTTAATGGCTGGATCGGTGACTGCATTGGAGTGAAGCGCATATAAATTCTGATAAGATATTCATTAGATAAAAATTTACTTCATGTTAGAAGGTCTGAACGCCCACCATTTGTGCAGATGCGTATTGCGATTTCAAGTTTGGACTCAGAGCCACAGCAATGAAAGAGCACTTTACAATGGTTCCTTCACCCCCTTCAGCAGCAGCAGTTGGATCGACGTCTTCATCACTGATATCAACAACTGTGTCTATAAGTCCTTGATTTATCTCCCTAATTTCTTCCAAAAGGGCATGATTAACCTGCAACAGGTGCCACATGATTTATTTATACTGCAGAAGCTGATGTGGGCATTCTGACCATAAAAATAAAAAATGTGCCAAGATGGGGGAATCGGTTTTTTTTTTTTTTTTCAATGATAAGAAAGGATTTAACTGAGAGAAAAATGAAGGTTACAACAAAACATCACTTCCACCAGCAAATCTGAGGTAGGACATGATTGCCACACAACTTGGCAAATACCAACCAAAATCCTGTTGGACAAAACTGGTCCTTAAATACCTATTTAACGAGACCCAGCAGTATAACAACCTCCCTCTTCTCTCTCATGGTTATGCATGAAGTCTAGTGGTAAGGAAAGGTGTCCACTTTCAAGCTTAATAGGTCACCTCATTTTATAAAAGAACGTTTAATATCAGATTTATGAGCTGGAAATCAGCACCTGAACTCCCAGTATGCATTTGTTAGCCAAAGCTTTACTATTTTTGAGTACCCAAATTGATAGTAAATTAATGTTCAAGAAGTTCCAAAGATCTTTGCACTATTGATGCTGTGATTTCTTTCAGCAGCATAAATGCATCCTCCATTTGAAATTGCATTTATGTGCAAAAAGATTTGATGAATAACTTTTTATTATTATTATTATTATTATTAATCTTGCATGAATTTAATTCCTTTTACAAGAATTTCAGAACTCTATTCTTTTGTACTACAAGAAAAACAACCAAAACTAATTGGGACCAATCAAAAAATTCAAGAGGCCACCCCACCTCGAGTGGTTCTTTTTTTAATTTTTATATTTATATTTATAATTTTATTTTTTTTAAAATATTTTTTAAAGGGGAGACGTGTCGGCTTCTAATTGGGTATGATGGGCAGCATCATTTGAAATTTAACAGAAGGTAAACAGAATGATCTATTTGATAACAATTGAAACCTTAGGAACTAAATCGATAAAATTAAACTTTGAGTGATTTCATAAAAAAAAAAAAAATCATACTTTCTTTTTTAAAAAAGTAATTGCATATCATTAATAAAATGCGGACATGCGCAACCCTAGTACAAATGGAATATACACGAGAACTCCTAATTTGAAGAAAAGAAGAACAAAAATTCAAAAGACCTGCAAAATTAGCAAGAAGCTATGATGTGCAGCTATCCAAGTATGTAATGTGTTAAACACAATCTTCCGCAACTCTATCACCATCTGTCAACATTTTCAAAGTTTCGAGCATTCCTCTCACGCCAAAGACATCATATTAAACACAATGGAGCCAACCTCTATGCTTAATTGTACTACACCCAACTTGACCGCACCAACTATTCAATAAATCAATCACCCGTCTCGGTATAACTCACTCGACACCAAACAAATTAAGAATATAACTCCATAGTTCTCTCGCTACTTCACAATAAATCAATAAATGATCAATATACTCCCACTCTTCTTACACATGCAACATCACTCAACCACCACAACATTCATCTTTCTCAAATTATCAAGTGTCAATATTTTCTCTAAGGTTGCTATCCACACAAAAAACGTCACTCGAGAAGGAGACTTGACACTCCAGATACTCTTCCACAGAAAAGAAGGGCCATCCTGGCTAGTTAACACTTCATAGAATGACTTCACTTCAAACTTACTCCTATTGGAAGGGCTCCAACTTATTCTATCCTCATCTCCATGTCGTAATTGGATAGAATACAACCTCTCAAAGAAAGATAGTACCATCTCCACTTCCCAATCTTGCACTAGTCTAGTAAAAATGACATTCCATTGAATAGTCCCATCTCGAAACTGCATATTATCCGCCACCCATGCCTCTTTTCTCTGGGCAATACTACACAAATCCAGATAAGATATCTTCAATGGTTTATCCCCACACCAAATATCATGCCAAAAACTAACTTTTGACCCAACCTCACCTCAAATTGGACAAATTTGGATCATTTTTCCCAAATATATAAATGCCTAAAAGGATAAACTATAATAGGATTACACCCCACAAATCCCTAGATGCATCTTTTTCCCTACAATTTTATGTTCAGGTTAAAAAAAAAAAAAGTCATTGCTAGGCTAGTTCAAAAACCTGAGTGGCTGACCCAACCCAACCCGACTTGATCAGGCGACTTTCGACAAGGGTCAGCTTAGCGGTTGGAACTTCTTTTTCATTTATGATCAAAGTCAAATCGGAAGTTGAAAGTAGTTTGTCAAAATTCCAATCAAGAATTATGGTAGCCGCTTGATTTCTGTTTAGCGGCCGTTGTCTTCTATGTAGCAACTACCCACTTTCGAGTCGATGTTGTTGGTTTCGACTCCGATGGTCAATCTGACTTCCAATCTTCGTTGGGTTGAAATTCAAAGGGTGGGCATTTCTAACCCAATCAAGTTGATATCCACCTCTAGTCATTGCCTCCACGCCACTAATTCAAACCAAATTTTGAAAGGTGTCTACCTTTACTGTTTATACATTTATCTAAATGATTTTAATCTACAAGCAAGCAAACTCACCAATATATGTGCAAATGGGCAAAACATCATCAATATTGATGGGTGCCGCCCCCATCATTTTTGTATGTGTGTGTATATATATATATCTTTGATGCGCTTGGTTTGGCTCCAGTAAAGAGTGAGGGTGGCTCTTGGAGCAAAGTTGTGTTTGGCAGCCTGTAATTAGTGCAACTCTTGTACGCCAATGTCGAAAAGACTTCCACATGAGGAGGCAATTTGTTGTGAGTGCACATGTGAGTGTTTAGTCCCATTGAGGAAAAATAAACAAAGTAGTTAATATAAAAAAGTGTACCTTAATCCATTAGCTTAAGAGTGAGTTCCTGTTGGAGATGTGAGTGATGTAGAAGGTTTGGCTAGTATTCTTGGTTGTAGAGTGGCATCTTTGCCGATGACGTATTTGGGTCTTCATTTGGGAGTTTCGTATAAAGCTACATCTATTTGAAATGGTATTGTTGAAAAAATGGAACATCATTTGGCTGGTTAAAAGAGGCTTTATCTGTGTAAGGGAGGTAGGTTGAATTTGATAACAAAAAATCTCTTTCCAATTTGCTGACTTATTATTTCTCTCTTTTCCCCCTCCTTGTAGGCATGGCTAATTGGATTATAAAACTTCAAAGAAACTTTTTATAGGATGTAATTGGTAATGAGTTTAAGTTCTATTTAGTTAAATGATTGAAGATTTGTTCTCTGATGCCAACCGCCAGTTTTGGGCTAAGAGATTTAATTCAGTTTAACCGAACTCTCTTAGGAAAATGGTTATGGTGTTACGCTATGGAGATGGAGGAGCTATAGAGATCGATGGTAGAAACTAAATATGATAGCATGAGGGGAGGTTGGTGTTCCAAGGAGGTAGGGGGGCACTTCGGAGTGGGAGTGTGGAAATATATAAGGAGGGGGTTGGGAGCTTTTCTGAGATTTATTAGATATGAGGTGGGAGATGGGTCCAAGACTAGGTTTTGGCATGATTTGTGGTGTGGAGACCAACCCCTAAAGGAAACTTTTCTAGATGCGTGGGTGGTGGATCATATGCAGTTCATTAATGGAAATCTTCAATGGAATATATCTTTTACCAGACCAGTGCATAATTGGGAGGTGGATTTGGTCACTTCTTTCTTTGAGCTTTTGTATTCTATCAGATTGAGGCAAGCAGTGAGGATAAAATATGTTGGGTCCCCTCCAAAAGGTAGAAGTTTGAAGTGAAGTCCTTTTATCATGTGTTGTCCATTCATGTTGGTTCCCTATTTCTCAAGAGTATTTGGAAAGTTAGAGCTCCTTTAAGAGTAACATTCTTTGTGTGGACAGTAGCATTAAGGAAAATCTTGACTTTGGATAACCGAAGAAAAGGAATGTCATAGTGGTAGATTGGTGTTGTATGTGGAAGTGAAGAATCCATTGATCATCTTTTTTTTTTATTAGTAGAATTTATTAAAAAGTGTAAGGCCCCCTAAAAACATAGGCAGTATACACGAGAGGCTCTAAACGAGCAAGAAACCGAAGCCTTCAAACTCAAAACCCGACAAGCCCTCAAACCCAAAGCCCACAAAACAACAAAACCCAAAACCCCCAATGCACACAATGTTAGAAAACCTTGGTTTTCTCCCGTCTAGTGGATGCACCCTTAGCATCGTAGTTGAAGGTTTTAAATTTCGAAGCTCCCTTCTATCCTTAACCTTCAGGGGATAGCCTCTAAGATAACATCCAACCTCTCACTAGGCTCCCCCAACGAATCCCAATCTACAAGGTAAGGATCTCCATCTTCCCTATCCCCACCCTAGCAAAACTCCGTCTTCCACACCCCATAAATCATCATCCTCTTCTTCACTATCCAACAACTCAGAAGATTGAACGACCAAGCCTGTCACCACACTCGAGGAGACAAGCAGGGCACTAAAAGACAAAACTGCCTCAATGATCAAACGATCGTCCATTTTCAAAAACCTGCTACCCCTCAACTTACGGCTATAGCGCTGCAAGGGTTTAGAGGATGAAATAGGAAGAGGTTCAGAAGCGCCAAGCCCTTCAATCACGAAGCTCGGCGAAACCTCTAACCTAGGAAGCCCACTCGGAGTCGACCCAGAATCCAAAGCACCAGGACCCTAGCCGTAGGGACGGGAGGAGGAGAGGCCATACCTGAAGCTTCCTTGTTCAGACCCGTAGCTACCGGCGGCAGAGGATTAAGAAAGCCACGCCTAAGAAGACTCTTCGTTGGTTTAGGGATCTCTCCAACACTATGCCGAGCCAAGACAGAAGAAGCCAAATCTACGGACCCAGGACCTACCAGCAAAGTTGGCGACAGCAAGAAACTGCTCTCAAACTGCATCTCTGTCAAAGGCTAAGCCAAAGGCTCTATTGAAGGAGCCAGAGGAGCAAGGCCCGGGCCATGAGCTGCTTCCAATGCTGGAACCGAGAGGAGGATCTAAATATCCCCGTTAGCGGTGTCTGTCCTCATCGGAGGAGACCCAAACTGTCGGCTGTCACAACACACAGTTGAGGGTTGAGTTAGGGCCTCCAGCGTTGATGCCAACGAAGCAAAAATCGAGCGTAAACCCAATGCCAGAGCCGGAGACGAGGTCGCCATCAAACTGGTCTGCTTCCTCTACCGAGCTGAGGAACACGAACCTCCACAACCCAAGAAGGAGACCATGCCCGGGTCCAACAACTGCTCTAGAGGATCCAAACGCGAACCGGAGTAACCCATGCCCAAAACCGACTTGGGGCCCGGAGAACCAATGGGCTTCACAGAATCCAAACCTTGAGGTGTTTTGGGTTTAAAATTAAAAAGAAACTTGGGCCTAAGCTTAAGCTTAGGGGCCCAAGATTTTTTTCATGGGCTTACACAGCCCAACACCTCCAACCCTTCCAGAAGAATCCTGGAGGCCCTATCCACCTCATCTTTCACCTTCAAAAGGTGGATCTTCCACGCCCAACGCCTGGAGCTCTTCTTCCCTTACCACGCCCATCTTCAGCTTTCAACCTGCCATCCCCTTCAACTGTAGCGTCACAATCACCTCGTGTAGAGAGCACTAAACCATCAACACACTCCACGTTACCTCGCGCAGAGGACCCTTGCTGAAAGTCAGAACTCTTGCCCAATGGATTACCCAACTGATCTTTACCCAATGTTTCATCACTTCCCTCTCCCAACATTAGAGCGTCAGCCTTTGCAAGCAACACCGCCGGCGGAAAACCAGGTCCAACCTTCTTCTCAGACTTCTTCCCCACCGAAGATGGACAACCAAACGCCGGAGAACCAATCTTGGCTTTACAATAAGTCAACACTATACCCAGCTTGCCAGCAACGTGCCTCTATCCCCGCCCTTCTGGTAACAAAATAAGCCCTTTCTTGCCTCCCTCTGCATAGACCGCTAACTCCAAGAACCGCCCATTCCTATTATCCCCTCTCCGGACCATTAAAACCTTCGAATCCTCCTGGAAAGATTTAACAAAATCCTTAACTCCAAGATTTTGCAGCGCCACCTCCATCATCGAGACCAACCAACTGATACACTGAGCGCCCAAAGACACTGAACCGGCGTAGCCCCTCCTCCTTTCCTCTAGATGGACCATCGACTCCCTTCCAACACTGAGAAGACAAAATTCTTGGACTCCATGAAGAAACTCCTCTCCATCACCACCTTGCACGACCCCGTACCTCCACGTGTCGCTTACATTGAATTCGTAAGAATGGGTCTACTGATCAAGAAGAGACCCCCACGAGCTGACAGCTCACGGAGGCCACCATCACGTACCGTCACTAATCGGCAAGTGTTTAGATCGTTGTAGAAAGGAAAGAACAGTTAACTAGCAGAGCGGAAAAAACTGGAATTAAAACTCTTAAGTAGGAGAAGAAAGATAAGAAAGAAAAGGAAGATTTTGATGAAAGGCTGAAGCTGAAGGCTAACAGGATGCATCTTCACGCACCACCGCTAGCAGAGCGAGGAGGGGGGGGGGTTCTTTTAGAAATTCTTGATGGCCTAGTTGACATGTCCGTTGATCATCTTCTTCTTCACTATGAAGTGGCAAGAGAATTATGGGGTTCAATTTTCCGTCTTTTTGGTGTTGAATAGGTTAAGCCTAGAAGAGTAATAGAATTGTTGGCTGGTTTGAGAGGTCAGTTTGGAAGCCGTAACATTTTGAAAGTTTGGAGGATTGCACCTTTGTATTTAATGCGGAGTATTTGGAGAGACTGGAATACAAAAAGTTTTGAAGATCGCGAAATTTTGGTGGCATATCTAAAGCATGTTATGTTCGAATCCCTTTATACATGGATAGCGGCATATAATAGTTTGCATTTTTTAGTTTTTCTGATTTTTTGGACTTTTATTCTTTTTCTCCCTAATAGGAGATCTCTTTTGTATACTTCCTCATACTAGAGTTGCACCCTCTGCTCTTTGTAATGAAATTGAATTACTTATTTTTTTATTATATTATATATTATATAGTATATATTATATATATATATATATACTATATATATATATATATATATATTCATTTTTAAGCAAGTAACTTTATATATTGCAACAAGTAAATAAGTTGGAACCAGAAATTTTAGATACATTTATGACCTTATCCACAAGTTTAGACAAGCCAAATCAAGCCTATACCTATAATGTATATAAGTGAAGCCTCTTTACATGAACATATTAGAATGTCTGTATTTTACTTATTTATAGGTAAAGCCTCAAAGCAGAGCTTGAGCTTGACTTAATTGTTAAACAAAAAAATAATAAACTTTTAATTGTACCGAGCTTGATTTTAAACAACTTGAATAACCCTTTCTATATTGTCTAAAACATAGTGTGAAAGTTGTTCAAACAATAGGTAGGGCAACTGAGTTAACATCAAACACGTAGAATAGTAGTGGAACAATCAATAATTATTTATGTGAAATTGAAAATAATATAAGGCTAAGCACCAGAGATGATGGTCCATGAAGTGCTTACAAACAAATAGTATAAAGGCAACACATAAAGTGTAAACTAACCATTAATAATTTCATAGAGGGCCTAAAAACAACCAACAAATTTTTAGATTTTTAAATACACAACCTTACCTAGTCAGCATTTATCATTTTCATAGTTTTAAAAGGTGCAAGTGTAAAACAAGCTGCTTTACCCTCCACAAGTGTGTACATATAAATTTATGTTATGTACGTATTTAGATACTTATGTACAAAGTGATCCAAGGAGGTATATGTCTCATCCATTATTATGTTTAGGTGATCAAGGCATGGCAAAAGTGTAAGTATGGACTCCTACCAAATTTTCTACACCTACAAGTGCAATTCTCCACCTGAGGTGCACCTCAAAAACACCTTTGTAAAACTATAGTCAACAACTATCATTCATCTTGAAGTATATACCAAAAGCAGATTTATACCTCAATCCTAGGCCTCTTGATACTAGAAGTTGCAGTTGACTCCAGGTCAGATGTCTCTGAACCCATCACCTGCTTGAAACTATCATTCATACTACCAGCTGAGGAAACGACATTTAAGGGCATGGCACTTGTGTAGCGCCTCATTTTCCTTGTCCCGTTGGTTCCATCTTGTGTGATGAAGTTTCTTGCTTGGAGGCGGCACATAGTCATGGCAACCAAATCCTCACCAACAGCAGCCCTGGATCCATTACCTGGTGCTGACCCTGCTATTCTATCAATCATGCTCACAACTGAACCAATGTCACTGACAGAGGCACTCAATGCTTTAGGTGACATTGATTTTACCTGAAAATTACAACTACAATTGTGTTATTTACAACCAAGATGAAAGGAACCAAAAGGATAAAAGAAAGTGCCATATGAAGTTTTTCCCTGTTTTGTATGAAAAATCATTAAGCACCACAACACATGGTGTGAAAAAAAAAAAAAAAACTGACCGCTTTAATTAAACGTTCAAGAGGCTGCTCTGTAATGCTTGACTTTCCAGAAACGTTCATCAAAACATTACCATGATTGCCGTCTGGACCAGTAAACTCAGCAAGCAAAGGTGAAGCTGATATCCCAGGAGTTCCAATGGCAAGTGATGGAGCTGGTGCTCCAACACCACTTGTCTGTTGATGTCCAATATTTCCAGCATTTGAGAGCGGGGAAACACCAGCAATAGGTTTCTCAGAATCCCCTGGCATCGGAGAAGGCGCCAAAGGAGTTGAAGGAGAGGGGACTACAAAAGGTGAGTTTACAGATTGCAGCGGCGTTCCAGCTTTTGTGAGAGATGATACATTTTGCTGGTCAACCTGTGGAGAAGAGTGTTGCGGAATCTGTGGGGACGCCGCTTGAAGGAGTTGGGGTGAAGAAATAGGAAATGAAGTTCCTGGTTTTAACTGTTGATGGGAATAAGCAGAGCGCTGGCTTGCTGATAGATGTTGCTGAAAGACCCCAGTCTTAACACCCAACCCCGGTCTCATTTTCATTTCATTTACATCATTGATTTGATGAAGTTGTGGCATTTGGTGTGTCTGCAACTGTGCAGACAGCTGCTGCTTTGGCTGTTGGTGCAACTGTTGCTGCTGTTGCTGTTGTTGCTGCTGCTGTTGCATTATCTGCTGCTTCTGCTGCATCAATTGCTGCTGCTGCATCTGGCGCTGTTGAAAGTGTTTGAGTTGTTGTGTCTGCAGCATTTGCTGTTGTTGTTGCTGTTGCTGTTCCTGCTGTTGTTTCAGCTGCTGTTGTTGAAGCATATTGGAATTTGATGGAAGAGGATTGATATTTGGCTGTAGCATACTCTGTGATGACAAGGTGTTGACATTTGCCTGTTGGGCAGAACTCACGGGATTTTGTTGTAGAGATCCAATAGGCACCTGCTGCAATGAGCTCAGTCCATTTCCTTGTCCCGAGTCCAAATTGGAACCAGGCTGCAGTGAGTTCATCATGTTTTGCTGTGCCGTTGAAACCCCAGACAAAGAAGACATAGAATTATGCTGCAAGTTTGTCATATTGTTCTGCTGCAAGGTTGCTACAGAACCTTGTAAGTTCATTGATTGCAACTGAGGGTTCATTTGATTTTCATGAGACTGCATTTGAGTAATTTGAGATTGTGACTGCTGCATAGAGTGCATATGTGGTGGGGGAAGCTGTCCTTGCTGCAGTGAAGAAACAGGCTTCCTTGGCCTATTTGTGTTAATAAAATTTAATATCTGCTTCTCATAAGATCCCAACTTCTCCTTGAAATTGGGTAATATGTTACTTTTTGGAACCTGTAAGAATGTTATAATACGCTCCAACATAGTCCTAAATATTTTCAACTTCTCAAGCTGATCTGACTTTGGTTGTTGTGGAAGAGGTTCGTGCTGGAGAAACCAATAACAAACATAATAAGAACAAGAACACATGTAATGGACAAAGATCAAGTTAGAAAATTACCAATAGTTATGGTGGATGCCATTACCAGCATAAGTATGATTGAAAAGCTGACTAATGAGTAAACTCAGTCAATGAATTGCACAAGCAAACGTTCGAAGTTTAAAATACCTGCTGCAATTTAGTAGCAATTTTCTGGTACATTTCACTTATTTCAGGTAAGTACATCTCCTTCATGGCTTTGATCTGCAATATAATATTAGCAACATAGATTATCAAACTCTTCATTTCTTCAGGTGCCATACCCTCTAAAGAAAATTTGTTACAACTACACAATTGTAGATAATATATCACCAGACATTAGTTGTATACATAAATAGAAATGTCAAGCTGCCATTAGGAATTTACAAGATGTATTCAGATCCAGTTTAAATTGATAAAATCCATATGCGGTCCTCTCTTGATTTCTTGGGACACTATGCCAACATTAATCGAACCCAAACTGCATTCAGTTAAACTACAAAAGTCATCTTTTTCTTTGACATCATGTATAATGCTATGCAAAAATAGACACAGTTCACTCATGCACAAACGAAAATCCTTGGTTGTCCATTTTTTTTATGCCAATGCACCCACATCTTTCTTGATAGGCACACCACCAGACCAACTTGATGGGAAAACCTTACTAAATTAGATCAAGTTGTCATCTTCAAGAATCTATTTTTCAATGCCTTCGTTTTTTTTTTTTTCTGCTACAGATACTCGTGGTTCCGCTTTAACTTTATGTTCAGTCACATCTTTGTAGATAGGTACTCCACCAGACCAACTTGATAGGTAAACCTCATTTAAATTGATTGGGTGTACATATTCTTAACAGTCCATTTTAGTAAGAAATATATTACATATACAAATAGTGGTGAAGCCATAATTTTGGTTAAGAAGGGACAAGATAAAAAGAAAAAGCTTAAAAAAATTCATTGTTAAATATATTAAATAATATAAGTAACCAAATAAATGAACAATCAAACGTTATTTATGTAACCTGTAATTTGATTTTTACATTAATTTATTTAGTTGTTTTCGACAAGTTTTCATATTTTGAAATGTTTATATATTCATCAACATATTAACTTAAAATAACAATCTAAATATAAAAATTTAGATAGATAATTTGATTAATTAAGAGTAAATTGAGAAAATAAGTCGATGCGAAAGTTTGACAACACATCAGAAGATTTTCAAGAAGTTCTAATATGCCTTGATTTCTTTATTAAATTATTACAATATCTAGTTTTTTCAACCTTTTATCCTAGTTTTCGTTTGCACACATTAAAATCAGCATATAGAGAAAATTGTTATGGTATTGTAGAGAGAATTTCTTTTAAAAAAGGAATAAGAAAGCAAATAGAAAAAGTTAGATGCCTTTTTTGGCAGCATCATCTAAACGGCTATATACCACGTTCTAAATGAATACCCTAAGATTAAATATTTTGTATGTGTTTTTTAGAGGGGCCACTAAATGAAAAATGGAAAAGTATAATTTTTTATGTGTGTGTTTCGGAGAGGAGAAAATTGAATAAAAAAAAAAAAGGAAAAGTAGTTGAGCCAAGTGGGAGGAGCATTATTATGAATTGGGAGGGAGGGGGAACCAATTTGATTTCCATAAAGTAATAATTTTTATCTGTGTGTTTTGAAAAGGAGGCAACTAAATAAAAGAAAAATAATTAATCTAAGTTGGAGAGACATTATTTTGAATTAGAGGGGTAAGGCCTTTTTATTTATACAATTTTTTTTTTTGAGCCGGGGTGAGTAATTGCCTTCGCCAATGTATACAAATCTTAGGACCTAAAGATAACTTTTATATCAATGTCTAGGGCTCGTTCCGATTGTGTTCTCTCTTGTGCACCAAGAGCACTTTTTGTCAAATCAAGTAAAAGTCTGTTTGGGATTGCATTGAGAAATAGAACTTTAGTCTATAGAAAAAGCTAGAAAGAGCTTTTTAGAAAAAACCTCACCTTCAAGCTTATCCCAAAACACAGATTTAGGATTTTTAGAGCAAAAAAGTCAAATAAATTATTTTTTAAGTTTTTTATCAAACAGTCTCATTTTTACTTGGCACAACTTTTTATATACTAAAAGCACTTTTTAAACTTTTTTTTTTTTATAAATAAAAGCACTTTTTAAACTCTTTAAAGTAATCCCAAACATGCCCAAAGTAGTAAAATCAATCAATCCATTACACATGACACAAACAATAAAAAACAATTGTTTGAAGTACCATTAGATAATTAAAGCACACGACTATAAAAAAAAAAACTATTGCATGGGTTATGCCTCGAATGGTGAGTGAATTCTTAGTGAGTTGGAGGGGACAATTGGGACACCATAATGTTCTGAAAATGCGGAAGTTGGCTCCTTTGTATTTAATGTGACATATTTTGAGAGAGGGGAAAACAAGGAGCTTTGAAGATCGTGAGATTATGATGTTAGGATTGAAGAAGATGATGTTGTAATCAAAGCTGGCAAAAATGGGTCCATGGGTTTGGGTTGACCCGTTTGACACATTAACCCGTTTAGGGTTAATCCGAACCCGACACGATTAGCTAAAACGGTCAACCATGTAAACCCGAACCCGACATGCTAATTTAACGGGTAACACGACATGACCCGTTAAGCCGTTTAGTTATGAATCGTGTTGTGTCAACCCGAAACGTTTGACCTATTTGGCTAGTCGAGTTGACCTGACCCGAACACGACTCGATTAACTAACTTTTTACGTTAACTCAAAAATAAAAAATATAAAAATAAAAATAAACGGGTCATACAGGTCACCCGCGGGTTGACCCGTTTGACACGTTTATTAAACAGGTTGACCCGTTTATGACCCAAACCCGATTAACCTAAACCCTAACCCTAACCCTATATCTTTGTGTCGTGTTCCTATCGGGTTCGCAGGTCGTATAAAAAATTGTCAGCCCTAATTGTAATCCCTTTGTACTTGAAGAGCAGCATGGAATAGTTTGCATGTTTCTAATTGTTCTGAGTATTTGGAATTTGATACTTCTTTTTCTACACTTTTAAGGGTTTTCTTGTATACTTCATGTGTACTAAGATTGCTTCCCGCGCTTTTAATAAATTTGCATTACTTATAAAAAAATAAATTAATTAAATGTATCGTATCATGAGAAAAATAAATAAAAATTCTAGACCGATAGAACATAGGTCCTTACCAACAAGAAAGCTCCTTCGTTTCCATTTTTTATTCTTTTATTTTTAATTCTAGTAGTACCTTTTAGACATGAAAGTTCCTCCAATTCCAATGCAAATTTGATCTTTCACTATCTCTCATATTTTATGATCTTTTCAAAGCTAAACCCTACTTTTACTAATCAAAAGGTACCAACTACAAATCATCTCTCTCTCTCTCTCTCTCTCTCTCTCTCTCTCATACTTCCAAAATTAGTGTTATATTCTTTGCTAAGAAAGCTAAATATATATATATTTTTTATAAGTAAAAAATCATTCTCAATAAAAAGCGTAAGGCGCCCATAAGTACACATGAAGTATACAAAATGAACTCCTAACTAGGGGAAGCAAAACGAACAAGGAAGTCACTAAAACTAAGCGACAGAAGAGAACAAACGCCGTTGTCCATAGATACAATGTTTCATAAAACAAATATAAAATTTCCCCCAACGATCTCTCCCGATTCAAATATAATTATGAATAGTCTACATAACCCAAAATCAGTCCAACTTTCAACTAGTTTTTTTATTGGAGCTTAACAGGAATGGTTTAGCTGATTGTCACTAGTATCACAAACTACCATCTGAATTCCAATTTCAGTGTCATGTGCATATGTGCAGCACTATTATCCTCACTAATGCAATACCATATACATCATTATAGCATCAGATTAATGAGTATCTTAACTCTTTATCTTCATTTTCTTTTGTTCTAAAAGTATGGTTAGGAGCACTTTTTCAGGATAGTAAAAATTCCATATAAGCTTCAACAATGTCCTTTTTCTGAAAAAATCTTTCTTTTGAAAAAAAAAAAAAGAAGAGAGTTTGTATCTCCTGTTGTTCAGCAACTACGGAAATTGAAATTAAGCCCAAATTTCACCCAGACCCAAATCCAACAATTCCCACAAGAAACTTTTCCACCAAAAATCTACAGGTGAATTTCAGAAGTCATCTCATATTACCTTTTGATAAACTTCCTCTTGCCAATCACCCCCATTTGCATGTCCTGTCTGAGCCGTGGAATCTAGAGACGCTACAAAGATATCAATGTGTTAATATGAGCACATGAATGCGCTTAGAAGGGAAATAATTTAGAGAAGGCCGGCTAAGAGAACACTAAGAGTAATGAAAAAGAAATTAGTAGGACAGACATTTGATAACAAAGAATCATCATTCCGAAAAAACAAATATCATGTCCACATAAAATAACAACTCTGATGTAAACATGTGAACTAAAAATAGGGCATCCCAGGATTAAAGGTGAACTACTTTACACACTCTGCACACTAAATTATTAAGACTCCTCATCAAATTTCAATTGATCCACTGTGCATCCCTCATTGAACATAAAATTCCTTAGAGGGGCCTCCATAGCTTGTTTTCACCTTAGAGTTCAATATAACAACATTCATTGGCTACTGTGGACAGGAATTTGATCTCTCATTTTTATGTATGAGGAAATCAGGCTGAGATAAGGATGGAATTTGACCTCTCATTTGGCATGTCTCAACACAACCAGGTGAACTAAAACCAAGCAGGTAAGGGCAGCTTGAAAGTTATGCCCTCAGAGGGTTGAGGCACCATCAGTGACCATGAGCACAATATATTGGTTAACCCTTTTTTTTTAGCAAGTAATCGAGATATAGCAAGAAAGCACAAACGCGCAACCAAGTACAAAGTAACAATCTATTGGTTATACTTGCTATAGTATGTTGCAAAGTTTTAATCATAGCAAGTTGCAAAGTTTTAATCCGCGAAATTAGCTTATTTGTTCTTTGATTCTTTTACCAAAACTCCTAAAAAGGGAAAAACATACACACACACAACCGGTCTAGTGTGCCTTTCAGGGTCTTTCTGGATGCCCTTGGACCTAGAGAAAATTTTGAAACAAGAAATCTTATCTGGCCAGTCAACAAGCCAGAATGAGAAAACTGACAGCATGACAAGGATCAAATATATATGTTCCAAAGTTAACCAATTACCCAATATTGATATAACCGTTGGGAAAAAGACAATTTCTGATACACTCCTATGCTTTTCATTAAAAAAAAATCCTCGATAAATATTATAAATCCCCTACCGTACAAAGCAAACAAGAAATCGATGAGGAAAGCAGTGGTTGCCCAAAGAAAAGATTATCAATTCTCTCTCTCTCTCTCTCTGTTTTATTTTTGGTAAGGATCAAATCTCAAAAATGAATAACTGTGAATTATCAGTGTTATAGATTTACATATGATGATTAAACCATTACAGAATTCATTCACTTCGAAAGCATCGGTAACTAAGGGCTGTCAGTGGTTTGAGAAAAAATAACTCAAAAGGTGATCATGGGTACAGAGATGAAAGTGGTAACAAGTGCGGCAGCGACCATGATGTGGTGGCAGCAGTGGAGACCCCACCCATGGCAAAGACTATGGAGATGGTTGTGGTGGTATCAATAACAATAACATTGACAACATAACTTGCAGCACCGCATATAAATACAGAAAAAGTGGTGGTTAAGGTGGTGCTGGCGGAGGGCAGTGATTTTTTCACCAAGAACTTAGGTCTTTTACCTAGACGTGGGATTTTGAAACATGAAAGTTCTTTTGAGTATCATAAAATGAATGCATCCTTCACTCATTCCAAAAACTTCCAGACTTTACATAAGTACTTACAGCAAAAAGTTCAATTTCCAACCACACATCTACTAAACAAATGCAAATTTACATAAAAAACATTATCAACCACAATGCATTTTGAAAATATAAACCAGGCACAGTTGGAAAGTAGGACAGCCAAAAAAAGAGAGAAAAAAAAAGGCGGGGGGGGGGGGGAGGGGATGTATAAAATTTCAGGCTGATATTCTTGCAAGGGGAATGTATGATAATTCTAAATAACAAAACCACCAATCAGAAAAAGTGATTTGGGAACAGGGAAGTAAACTGCATAGTCGCAATGACATACTTGATGATGTCTCTGGAAGAGCTCTTTGATATAACTGCTTTTGTGGATCAACTACATTCGGTGGTTGAAGCAAGGAACCTGATGCTTGAAGCCTTTGCTGCAAATCCCTTTGTAATGAATTTGACTGCTGTGGCAACTGAATCTGAGACATCAATTGCTGCTGTTGCTGCTGTGGTGGCTGCGACTGAGATTGTGACAGCTGCCCTTGAGTAGGTAACAGATTAGATGTGCTCTGTTGTGATTGTTGCTGCACTGGAACCTTGGACTGTTGTAGCATGTGTACTTGGTGCTGAGTAGTTTGCATACTTGAGTTAACAGACTGAGTTCCAAGCAACTGTTGTTGCTGCTGCTGTAACCCAGAAACATTACTTTGAGAGCCCAACTGTTGCTGATGCATATTAGAGAGGTTATTTTGCTGAGCCATTAACTGTTGTTGTTGTTGTTGCTGCTGCTGCATGTTTTGAAGATTATTCTGCTGGCCAAGCAGCCTCTGTTGCTGCTGTTGCATGTCCCCAACACTGTTCTGCTGTGCAATTAATTGGTTCTGTTGCATATTTGTAGCATTTGACTGTTGCCCTATCAGCTGCTGCTGCTGTTGTGGAGGCAATATTGGCAGCTGTTGCATCGATGTTTGCTGTTGATGAATAACAGCAGCCTGTTGTGGCTGTTGCTGTTGCTGTTGCTGTTGCTGCTGCCTGAGTTGTTGCTGTTGCTGCTGAAATGTAGAATTGCCAATATTCTGCTGCTGATTCTGCTGAAGACCAGAGAGAGGAGGCGATTGAATCACAGATGATGTTTGCATGACTGATTGTGGAGAAGATTGCAACTGATTGGGTTGTAATAGATTTTGCTGCTGTTGCTGCTGTTGTTGTTGCTGGATGTGAGATTGCATGATTGAGTGTGGGATATTTCCCTGCTGGAACTTCTGCTTTAAAAGTTGGTGTTGTAACTGCTGCTGGTAAAGATACTGCTGTGAATTTTGTGGCTGCTGTTGCTGCAAAGGAACAGCTTGTTGCCTTCCTTGTATTTGCCGCTGATTTGCAAACATATTGGAAGGCACCCCTTGCCCCATTGAATTCCCTCCTGAATTCTGTGAAGTACCAGATATATTCTGCACATTGGTATTCTGGCCAACAACATTTGAAATAGGAGTCTGGTTTAAACCAGAGACAGGAGGGAGTGCAGATGGTAAACTGGCACTGCTTTGAACTCCAGCAGATGAAATGTTATTCTGCATGTTTTGGGATAACAGTTGTTGGCGTGGTTGAGACTGACTAGCCGACAATGGCATAGGAAGTGTTTGCCCTTGGTTGTGAACTTGGGATGACATACCCATCAATCCTATTCAATATGAAACAACATCAGACACCAAGTTAGAGAAAAAAATAAATATTGAAGGAAAATGGGGGCAGAGGGGGGGGGGGAGAATGAACAGAGAACATGCATAAGCAATTTTATTTCTTGCATCACATATTCAACAACTCACTTCTTTTTAATGACCCATTTAAATGGTATAGCCACCCGACAAATGCTACACATACATATTCAACTCTGTGTAGTATCAGCCTTCTCCCCATATCCCCCCAATAAAATATTGGCAATACTACATTTCAGAATGTGGGGGGGAAGACAATCTTTAGACCTTTCAAAAGAATTGCATACTTTTTTTTTTTTTAATGACGACGAGGAACCCCTCAAAGGCAGAACCACTTCGTGTACTTACCCTTGTCGGGTAAATCTTGGACCCGTGTAAAGCGCCCCCTTCACACGGGTCAGGTAATACTCCGACTTCGCCGGCGGATTGGCCCCAAGGAATTGTTTGCACCCAAGGGCATCCTTGTTCACAATGATAAAAGTCACGTAAACATACATAACTATGTATACATACAATTTTATGTATCTATATATGTACCTATGCAAGTAATGTATGTATGCATATAATCAGTGAATGTCTGTGAAATATCCATTTACCAGTGTCAAAAGCACGAAATTAGAGAGAGAAACAAGATGGATTCTAAATATGTAAGTAAAATCATGCACAATGCTCTAAATACCTGGATCTGGGGGCTTATTGTTACTGCCAGCAGCATTGGATGGCAAAGAATTGGCTATAGGATTCTGAGACTTAGTTTCCATTGTAAGCATCTTCAGCGATATTTTTCGTAGATAATCTGACTGAAATCAGGGATCAACAAAAAAAATTAAAATCTCATGGCACTATAAGATGCAAAAGAGAAAAAGAAGTATCATAGTTTTATCTATTCTGCAAATACACATGCAAGGAAATGTAAAGTAGATACATCATGAAAATATGGGAACATTATGATGGAAGTACCTGGCTTGTGGCAGCAGTATAAATCTTTTCCTCAAACCTTATGGCTATTTTCTTGAGTTCATGTAATCCCTCTTGGCCAGAAACGGGAAGATGCCTCTTTAATGTGTCCATTCTATAAACATAAGACGTACTCTTAATAAATACCGGCCATACAGAGGTCCAAATTGGTAAACTATGCTGACAGTGCAGAACTTAAGCCACAAACACGCCAAGAGAAACTATAAATACAATTTCATGAAATTTAAAACGAATAAAGAACAAGAAACATATACTTTTTCCAGGGAAAGAAAATAAGAAACCAAGCATAAAGCAATATCCAATTACTTCAAGAGCGCAATCACTGTGCTTGTAACTGTATAACGCGGCATACACGCAACCTTACAGCTAAATATTAGAAACTACTTCTAGTTTTGATCATATATAAAACGGAAACTCTCAAATCAAACACAATCCATATATATATACATATATATCAGGAAAGCTAAGCAAAATAAAATTTTACTTTATTCGTTAAAGAGAGAGAGAGAGAGAGAATCACATTTTGTTCACAATTCTTTGACGAGAATCGGGCGGCAATTGGGTCCTCCAATCGCCGGTGTCCATGGTGGGTTCTCCTCCGCCTCCGGCGCCTCCTGCTCCTGCTCCTGCTCCTCCCCCAACGGGAGCTTGACTCGGATTGGGCCTCCAATTATTGGTATCCATTGAATTTCTCTAAATAATATCAATTTATAAGCGAATCGAAGCCGAGCTTTTACCACCTTTAAACTCAAATTCAAATAGCTCAAATTAGAAAGAAGCGGATAAACATGAACCCCCGATTTCGATTCTTCATGGTCTGGACCCAAATTTTGAGAGAGAGAGAGAGAGAGAGAGAGAGTTGGTGATTGGAACTCTGGATAGAGTTAAATTGGGAAGGGAAGGGAATATGTGTGGTATTTTTTGGGGAAAGGCTTTATATGTAGGGTCTGTTTGTCCGAGGAGACTCAGGAGAGAGAACCAAAAAAGTAAGAGTAATGATATAGCGAATAATTTCTGTAGGACCTTTTCGTGCCTCCAATCAGATCAAAAGGGATTAAGATGAAAACACCGAATCTCATGTGTTCATATGGGAAGGAGAAATCTTGTCAATTAAGAAAAGGGTGAGATACATGGTGTTTTTATCCTAATCCCTTTTTAGTGTTCTACGCTTATTTGTTTATTTATTATTATTGGGCACAAAAAACATGATTTTTACCATGCTTTTATAGTAGTTATTTTTAGTATTATATATTATATTTATGGGAAAAATCATATTTAATCTCTAAATTTTTATTTGTCATGTGTGTCTCATTCGACATGTGAGGTCTATATCAACGACAAAGTTAATAATTATTTCTTTAATGCTACAAATATAGAATATCAAGATGACAAAGAAGATGATTTTTGTTTTTTAAATTTGGTATTTTGTTTTTTGGTTTTTTTTTTTTAATTTTATGAATAAATTAGCGCTTAATGATATAATATTGATATTAAATATTGATATGAACGCTAGCATGTGAATTGAGATACAAGTAATATATGACAAACCATTAATTTTGATGAAAAGTGATAGAGAGACTTATTTAAAATCTGGACAAAACTTAAGGACTATATACTCTTGAAATTATAAACTCAATAACTAAATTCAAATTATATAAAAACCTAAGAACTAAATATGATTTTTCCTTATATTTTTATTCTACAACTATTCTCCTATGATGACACAACAGTTCCAATTAATTTTTAAATGGGAAAACTTCACAAAGACCCCCCGAATTTTCATACGATTTGAATAATTCCCCTCAATGTTTGATTTCTCTCACTTTGCCCCCTCAAACTTTCAATTTGTTTCATTAAGCTCCTTCAATTAGGATTTTCCATTAGCAAAAATTACCAAATACCCATAATTTTATATTTTATAATAATTTTTTTTTGTTTAAAATACAGGGTATTTTGAAAATTTTAAAAGGTTTTACGATGAAAATAGATGGGGATGTGAAATGAGACAAATTGAAGTTTGAAGGGTCAAAGTGAGAGAAATCAAACATTTGGAGGTTATTCAAATCACGTAGAAGTTTAAGGGCCTTTATGAAGTTTTTCCTTTTTAAATTATTTATTTTAACAATGATTGATTTAAGGGCTAATTAGAAAGAATATTTGGATGATAGAAATGTAGTTTTTAGTATTAATCAATCACCATATTATTATTCTACTACATTGACATGGCCATTAGTCTTCTTCTTCCTTTGTTTTTTTTTTTTTTTTTTCAATATGGATTAATTTAATGGCTGATAGGCACTGTGATGCAGGAGAATATTGAAGTATCTTGACAAAAAAATATCTGAACAATAATGGAAAGAATTAGTCATAATATTTGAATATTATTTTTAGAATAATGTTTTTTTCTTTGTCTACAAGTATTTTACTTTGTATCAAAGTTTAGGGTTATTTTTGTATTTTTATTTCTTTCTTTTTCTCAAAGTATTTTACTTGGAAAATACTCAACCTAGTCTATATAAAGGCATGTCTGTATTATTTGTAATTCAATTTTCAAGCATCAATATATTTCTAATTTTTCAGAGTTATTCTCTGTTAGCTTATTCGGGGCAATTAGGGTATTTCTCTTCTCTATTTGTTATTTTCTCTCTTCCTGAGTTTCCTTTTCAATCTTCAAATATTAGTTTCTACTGTTATTTCATGCTGTCAGAATAATCTTAGTTCTGCCCAGCGTTAGTTGGTATCAGAGCTTAGCGTCTTCTTGGGTGAATTTTTATCAATTTTCATGCCTGAAGATCGTGGTCGTGGTCGGCGTGGGCAGGTTCCGAATGAGGAAGTCCCCTATCATTAGGGTTTTTTTTTTTTTCCTATTTGTTATTTTCTCTCTTCTTGAGTTTCCTTTTCAATCTTTAATTATTAGTTTCTGCTGCTATTTCACGCTGTCAGAACAATATTAGTTCTGCTTGGCGTCAGTTGATATTAGAGCTTAGCGTCTTCTTGGGGTGAATTTTCATCAATTTTCATACTTAAAGATTGTGGTCATGGTCGGCGTGGGCAGGTTCCAAATAAGGAAGTCCCCTATCATGATCACAATATACGAGACGTGACGATTGAAGACTTGCAGAGGCAGGTTGTGGAGTTAACCCAGCGTCTCACGGCGCAAAACTTGGAGATGCATCGCGATATTGCCAGTCACAATTCAGAATCCAATTTCGAGAGCTTATATCACAATACTGTTTCAATTCGGGAACAGCATGGTCGGGATGAGTAGCATGGAGACTTAGGCTTCTGAGTTGAGCTTTCAGAATTTTCTGACACCTTAATTATTATTAGCAAGTCATAAGCATATCTACCAAATCTATCTTATGTGGAGGAGGAAGATGAAATTATTGAGCAAGATTTTTCTGTAGATTTGGTCTCTCCACTGATCTACAACATCTATCCTGACGAAGATGATTTATTGGAGGAGGTAAATTTATTTATTGATACCAAAAAAATTGTCGAAGATAATGATATCTACCGTGTGTTTGATAAAAGTCCAAACAGTGAAATATCTCAATGTGGTCTTGAGAAAATTAATTGTGTTGATTTTCTTGGGATCAAAAATTTTTTGTCAAGTTTTTCTGAACAAAATCTTGACGTTGGTTTTGGCATATTGGAGGACAAACTGATTTTTCATGGTCAGGAAAGAATTAATGATTTTTGGAAAAATATTATGGAGAGTGAATTTATGACAATCAATCAAGAGCTTGTGAAAATTATTTTATCTCAAGTTGGTGCGAATAACTTCAAATCTAATATTCAAAATTATGTTATGATGAGTTGCAAGTTATTTTTCTTTCGGTATCAAGTTGCTTTGGTGTTGAAAAATATTGGATGACATTGATTGATTGGACATCCAAAAGATCGAGGTAAAGATGATTTGAATTCGATGATGAATTCTTTGCAACTCGGAGAGACTGATGCAGGAGAATATTGGAGTATCTTGACAGAAAATATCTGAACAATAATGGAAAGAATTAATCGTAATATTTGAATATTATTTTTAGAATAATATTTCTTTCTTTGTCTACAAATATTTTACTTTGTATCCAAGTTTAGGGTTATTTTTGTATTTTTATTTATTTCTTTTTCTTCAAGTATTTTACTTGGAAAATACTCAATGTAGTCTATATAAAGGCATATCTGTATTATTTGTAATTCAGTTTTCAAGCATCAATATATTTCTAGTTTTTTAAAGTTATTCTCTATTAACTTATTTGGGGCAATTAGGGTATTTATCTTCCCTATTTGTTATTTTATCTCTTCCTGAGTTTCATTTTCAATATTCAATTATTAGTTTCTGCTGCTATTTCACGCTGTCAGAACAATCTTAGTTCTGCCCGGCGTCATACTGTGGCATCAACTCAATAAATAAAATAAGGGAAACGTTTGTTTTCGTTCTCCTGTACATTGCTTGTCCATATCCGTACAAGAGATGTATAAATCTACCATTAAAACTGTAAGACTTAACGTTTTCTTCTTCGGTCTTTTTTTTTTTTTGGTTCTTCAAACAATCCTAAACGTAAAACACATCATAACACTTTTTAAAATTAAAAATTTTAAAAAAAAAAATTCTCAAAATACACTAACTATAATTATACTTTTATATAATATTTTTTTCAAATAAAAAACAAAAAGCGTCTCAAACAAATTAACAAACATAATTATACTTATTTTTTATGAATAAAGTTCATAAGAAATTTTATCAATAATATTGATTTATATGGATAAACACGGTTAATGGGTGTTCGAAGACTCAGACTAAATTAATCAATTTGGTTCGAATTTAGTTCAGTTCTCTCAATAATTGGGATTTCTCGCAATAATTCAGTTCTTCTCCTTTTTTTGAAATAAAAATATCAACTTTCATTCATCAATATGAGAATGTTTAGAGTTTAAAAAATAAACTCTATAAAACCAGAGCATAATGCTCTGAACTTATAACATCACAAATACAATTTGAAATTTATTCCATCCAGACCTTATCCATGACATTTAAAACCGCTTCCTTGGCTAAACCATATGTAGCATAATTGGTTGACCTTTTAAAATGACAAATTTGCCAACTCCTAAGCTCATGGAGGACTATCCAAATATCTGCAACAATATGACCATAATTGCTCCAGTTTGGTCCCGTACCTTTGATCGCATTTATCACTTGTAATGAATCACCCTACAGAATTACCATGGGTAGTAGCCCTAGATCACGGCTAAACTCTGCCACATGTATTGCCACTAATACTCCCGCTACCACAGGTTTGGAAGTAAACCCCAAAGTATAGCTCTTTGCCGCAACTACCATACCCAGATAATCTCTAACAATGACACCTATCCCCGTCTGGCTATTGGCAAAATCAAGAGCGGCATCCCAATTCACCTTGTAGATACCTTGTGCAAGAGGACACCAATTTTTGCACTCTTTCAACCTCTGTTGAGAATCCACTACCTTATCCTTTGCATTGGCCTGATATAATTATTTTTGTGCTTTTTGCACCTCTTGGATAAGATGCTTTGGGGGTATAAATTCTCCCCCATGAACTACTTTATTTCTTCTGAACCAGATACTCCGTATAAGCATTGCAAAAGACTCCATTTCCTCCTCCGTACATTTGCCAAACAATTCCTCCAGCAATTCTAACAAATAATCTCCTCCCTTACTACACTTTTTCAACTTCTTCGCACAAGCCCCCCAAACATCACTACACGAAGGGCAATTCCACAAGATATGCATAGTGCTTTCGCAATCCATATTACAAAAAATGCAAGAGGATCCTAAATAATACTGTTTTTCAGATTCTCCTTACTTGGAAGAAGGTCATGACAAGCCCACCAAATGAACATTTTGATGGAATTTGCTACTTTCAGACTCCAAATTGCTTTCCAATTCTGGTATGTCTATACGCTTTGGAACTTTCACCGTTATCTCTCTCTTTATGCTCTTTATCCATATGGTAGGCGCTTCGGACTGTGAATTTCCTTGTAAATGTTCCTCGCCAGCACATCACATCTTGTTGCCCGTAACAACTGAGGGGAATTTTGCAGATCATCTATGCCTCTTCTTGGTTAAAAATCTCTATTATGATTGCCATATTCCACCATTTCGTATCAGGATCAATCAATTCCACCACTTTGGTCTCAGCTGCTAGTATCCTCATGTATGAATGAATATAGGAAATTAAGGGATGAGGCAACCATTGGTCAATCCAAATATGAGCCGTTCTACCATCCCCAATCCTCCAAAGAATCCCCTCACTTACAAGGTCATGAGTCGGACAATTACTTCTCTAAGCAAATGAAGCTCTTTTGCAAAGCGCCACTTCCAACAAAGACCTTTGGTGAAAACATTTGGCCTTCATAATACGGGCAACCAGATTGGAAGGATTCTGTATAAGTCTCCAACACTGTTTTGAAAGGAGGGCTTTATTAAAGCTTAAGAGATCTCGAAAACCCAGTCCCCTTGTGGTCTTGGAATGCCCCAGTTTCTCCCAGCTCATCCAATGAATTTTTGGTACGTTGTCTTCAGGCCCCACCGAAATTTTTGCATCATAGAATTAATATTTTTGCATAGCTCCTTTGGTAGAGAGAAGATGCTCATACTGCATGTCGGGATAGCTTGGATCACTGCTTTTAAAAAAATCTCTTTCCCATCCTGTAATAAAATTTTGGTCTTCCAGTCATTCAATCGATCGTTTCCACACTCTATCTTTGATGCTTTGAAACTCACGGGTTCTGGATTTTCCAACAAGAGCCGGTAAACCCAAATATTTATCGAAGCGTTGGGTAGCTGGGATTCCAGAGAGTTGTAGAATAAGATCTCTGGCTTCCTGACTGGTATTCCTGCTAAAGAAAATAACAGTTTTATCTTTATTTAATTTTTGTCCTGAGGCTTTCTCATAGCGGTCTAGAATATGAGACAATCTGCATCATTCCAAAGAATTAGCTTTACAAAAAAGTAAGCTATCATCAGAAAAGAAAAGATAGCTTAACTGTTGAACATGCTTAGAAGTCAGGACACCCAAAATGTAACCCGAATGTTCCGCTTGATGAAGGAGGGAACTCAAAGCTTCAGAACGCACACAACATGAATAAAGAAGGTGATAACGGATCCATTTGTCTAATGCCTTTGGTAGGAATAATACTCCTCATTGGTTGGCCATTAATAAGAACAGGATAAGTAATGGACCAGATGGCCCTTTTATTTCTTGTATGAATAGAATTCAATTGTAATTTTACGGTGCAATAACTAACTAATCAGAGAAATTCAAGTCACCACTAATGTTTATTATTTCAAATAATGTTTATTGTGATAATGAGGTCAAGCCCAAAGAATCTATTGCAAATCTAGTCCAAAAATATTTGAGAAATATAAGGCTTATAAAATATTCTAAAAAAAAGACTACTCTAATAAAGTGATGTGGCACAACATGATTAGAAATCTAATCATGTTGTGCTACATTATTTTGTAAGATTTTTTTTTTTTTTAGAATATTTTGTAAACCTAGCATTCCTCAAAATGTTTTTGTTTCTTTAACAAGTTCAGCCCTATCAAGAAAGAAAATGCCAAGGGATGAAAAAATAAATAAAAATAAAAAGGAAATTAGCTTTAATCATAGTTGTGATTGGTCATGCATATTGGCTTAATATGTATGTTTGTATTTTTTTTTTTTGTTCTTTGGTTTTTCTATTGAATACTAATACCTTCATCAATTAAACCTTTCTTTTTTCACCTTAAAAAAAAAATTAAACCTTTTTCTTTTCTTCTAATCTTCATCAATTATTGCTTGATTTCAAACTACGTATCTATTTTTTTATTCCTTTTGTTTTGCATTTGGTTTTTTTTTTTCCCCTTATCTCCATTGATAGGATTTTAATGTTTCACCTTTGTATTATGGTTGTAGTTTACGACATAGCAACAATTGTGATATTGGTTTGCATTTCCTATAGAAAGCATTTGTGAAAAAGGAAAAAAAGACATTTCTTATGATATTTTCTCCTTATTTCCAACAACTGTTAGTGTAGATGATCACCCCGAGTCAGGTCCACGAATACCTATGATCAAGTGTCAAAGAAACACCGAGGCTTATTAGACATACTGGTAGAGATACTTCTGATGTTTAAGTTAGTGGTCTTTTTGAGAGATAGGTGTTTATGAAAATTAGAATCGAAAGTGAAATATATGCATACCTCTCAATAGCTTGTTTTCTTTATGTTCATGAGTTCTCTCTCCTCCGCATGGGCCCCACTAGGTGTCCCCACACCCCCACCCCCAAAACACACTAATGATTAGTATTTTGATCATCGGTGTCGTTTGGACACTGTTCATTTTAAAAAAATTACAAGGCATTGATTTTTTGGTCATAACATATATTGATTTTCTAAGATTTATGAAGATTTGGTATTACTATTTCCAAGATTCTTTTTTGGTTCTTGCTCTAAAGAAAAACCTTACATTCACGTGGCTCACAAGATAGCACTATAAATAAGTTATACTCTTACGTATAGAGATGAATTCTATTTTCTCAGTAAAACTAGAGCATACAATTTTATCATATTCCAATAAATCAATCGTATAGAACTAGTTGAAGATCCACGTAGTATCTTATATTTCTAGTGTTTTCTTTCTACGGTTTTTCAACAAAAGAATCAAATGGTTATTCATTTGACCATTGTATTTGAAAGTATGTCCTTAACAAATGTAGACGTTATAGTCTACTTCTAGGAGGTTGCTTGTTAAGAGAATCTCTCGCTCTGAGTTGAATACTTGGGGGGGCACAGAATCATCCTTTAAGAACAACTCTTTTGTGTGATTCTATAGCATTGTGAGATCTTTCCTTGCTCTAATTATTATCTCTTGCATTAAATATTTTATTATTAATATTATTTAGTATCAACAATATATTTTGCACCATCAAAATAATTTTACAACAATCCTTAGTCGATCGTACCTCTTAGCAGGTGTCATCCTTCTACTGGGCGTAGGATCCTAGGAATAGTTGTGGTAACTCGGTGGGCGATGATTCGTTATGATGCACTCCCTTGAGATCATTGTCCTTTTGGAGGAAAATGACTTCTTCCCAAGCCCATTTAGGCTGGTAGCTAGAGAGGGGTAGCTATCGGGAACATTAATTGCCCATCCATTCTCATGCTTGACAAGCTAGCCTAGTCGGACATTTGAGAATTTTTCTTTTTCTTCTCTTCTTTCTTCTTCTGGTGAATTTAGACGCTTCCCCTTGCTTCGCGACATGCAAGAAGGTGTTATGGTTATGTCAACTCATCTTCTTGAAATAGCGGACAAGGTTGGGTTGTCAATCAAATCTCAATAGTGGATCTTATTTGTTTTTAGGGTCATACAGAGGAGTGGATTATGCAAGGGTGCATTAAGTGTCTACAATGCTTGGCGAACGTGTACTTCAAAAGGAGGTTGAGGCATTGTCGCTTCACTTGTTTGGGCACGTGGGAAAACTTGAATTGCATAGTGGGTGAGTTCCAACTGCTTGAAAAGAGTGCACGAAAGGAAGCATTCTTGGGGCTTTTTCTTCGTTGTCCCTACTTGTTGCTTACATCTTCGCTCTTGCTTACTCGCGTTGTGATGGCTCGTGAGAATTCTTAGGATGTCAAAGAGGTACATGAGGTTGATGAGGCCCAAGACAGCTCTAAGGGTTTAGCAGAGACTCATTGGGACGTAAAGCTCGTTGAAGTGGATGAATAACTGCATTTTTGGGTAGCAAAATGGAGCTCAGTGTTGATTGACTGCCACTTGGAGAAGATAAGGCAGAGCCACCACATCCCAGTAGACACAATTTTCGGGGCCCCTAGCATCATTAAAGGACATGCTTATCGACTAGCAATGATGAGATACCCTTCTATGAAGATATTTTGAAGGCGGGGCTCCGATTTCCCATTCCTAGCTAGGCTCAGGAAATGATAGATCGACTAAACATTGATCCCTCTCAACTACTGCCTAATGGTTGGAGATTTATCCTCGTTTGTTCCATCGTTTGCCCGTCTATACTTGGGGGGGATAACCATTTGACAATGCGAGAGTTTCTTTACTACTAACGCCCCAAAGAATGCCACCCTTGTATGTGGTCTTTTCGAAACCTTCAATATGAGTGAAATGTGTTTTTGGATACCCCTTCTAGCAACAAAGGGTGTACCAAAGGTTTTTCAACATTTTTAGTGTAAATTGTGTAACGCTTCCAAAATTAACTAACTAGTAATTAAATGGAAGTGCTACTTATAATGACAAATATCATGACAACAAATGCAACGAAAAGATAACTATTTATCTGAATTGAAAAACCGAATACCTTAGTGTCGTTTTCTATCATCAATGCAAACCATAGCCTCAAAGTACAAAACGGCTATAAATACACAATTCCATCTCAAGCACAATTATACACAATAAGATACATAAATATGCTTCTACAAGCCCTCGTTCAGTGTCTTAAGCCGTGCGAAAAACTCTAATCTGTACTCTTGAGTTACCCTACTAAGCTGTAAAACAAATAATATTTTATAAGTGAAAAAATAATTGTGTAAGTCCACAACTTAATAAATAAATCGCCAATGGAACCTAGCACATGCAGTGACTTTATTTTAGTTGGAAATAAGTAATGAGAATGATCATTTTAGAAACATTGTGAAGTTTGAATAAATTATACGGTTGATCGTTATCTCTATAATTATGCCAACATGAAAAATAGTACATTTTTAAAGCAATTAAGGCATAATTCCAGGGATACCATATTGCAATTTAAGGTAGAAAATCATGCTGATTAAGTGTACAATATAACGCTTCGGCAAAAATCATTTAACTTGTAAATGATTTGTCGGTTCGTCTCCCAGCCTTAACTCTCAAGGGTTGAAACTCAGGGATCTCACAATCTCCAAAGAAAGCCTGTAGCGGAATACTTGTCACTTGCATACAGAAATAGTTACTAATTTAACCCACAATCATTAAATAATACTAGAGAAACTAAAAGCTTTATATCATAGATATTAAATGTCTCAAAAAGTACGTTCGGCAACCGGTTATCAAAATACCTTAAATGTTACAAACCATTCTAAGAGTCATAATAAACATAAAATCTCAAAGCCTGGACTTCATTAGGTAAAGCCATTCTCTCCATTTTTCTCCTCTGTCACGCCCAAGCTCTCTCTTTTCTCCTAGGGTTTGAGTCAAACACTAAGACATTAATCATTTGAGGTCCCCAAAGTGAAATCTAACACCGGAAATGCGACCCTTAGTGTTAGAGTGTTGATTCTACCAATTGGTTTGAGGTAAATTCGTAAACCATAGCTTTTGTTCATGTTGAGATACATTTCTAGAATGTAATGCTTAACTTTAGTAATTTTCTTAAAGCTTTCACTTGTTGGAGAGTTCTAAGCAATAGGTTGAAGTTTCGTGGACCGAAACTTCGGATTTCTACTAAAAATCAAGGTATGAGCCAAAATCATAATTTTCTTGAAGTGTTGTGAATTGGGGAATTTTAGCATCTAACTTTAGAATTTCTCTATAGGTTACTATTGTTAGTTAAAGGGGTGTCAAATGGAACCCTAGATTAGTATTGGTTGCCATGTGTATGTGATACTTGTGGCATTCAAGTATCATAATGTTGATTAGAGTGAAGTAAGTTGAGTAGTGATTAATTGTGCTTTTGCAATGTTCTAATGTAGTTGGGCATTGCAAGCTTTTGTGAGAGTCGCACATCGACATCAAACAAAAATCAACGAGTATATTACTCACTGAGCAAAGATACTATGTTTTATTATTTTAATGTTTAGTTAATATTTTACTTACTAAGCAAAAGAACATATTTTTGAAGTGCTTTCGAAAGCATGATACATGAATTGAATTCGAGCCAATTGTATGTTGTGTTGATAAATGTATGATGTTTACTTTCGATGTTTTCAAGTATGTTAAAGATATATTTTGACGAATTATGAGTGATGAAATGATATTGAATGATGCATGAACATGAAAGAAAAAATATGATAGTTTTATGGCATGAATTATGATCACAAACATGAATAAAGAAATGTGTATAAGAGATTAATGTATTGGGACAAGTCCTCACTCCTCAGCATTACACTATGGGACAAGTCCCTGGGTCTAGGCCTGTACACACGGTTATGGATAGTGGTTATTGCCTATAACCATAATCGCTTTAGACAGTTATCCATTTTAACAACCGCAACCGCCTTTTTTAGTGGTTATTTGATGTCCAAACCATATGGTTATAACCACTTTTTATTTATAACAATTTTGGACTTATATTAGTGTTTTAAGCCTTTCTTAGGCATCTTTTTAGGACTTATTTTGGACTTTTTTAGTATTTTTACCTCTTTTTAAAGCCAAAAAAAAAAAACCCGACTAGTCAATGAGCTCCTTCTAACTCCCACATCTGCAACCTAATGTAAATAAAAAATAATATATATATATATATAACAAACAAACTTGATAACTGAAGCTTAATGTCTAACAAAATTACAAATCGAAAACATTCAAATTGAAATCAAAGCATGCAACCACAAATTAAGGCATACAACTAGTGACACAAAAAATCATGAAATGAGATGTGTTTAACAAAAACCCTAACACCAAAATGACGTCATTTGGGTTATATATATAATTATTTATATCTAAAAATAATATAAAAAAATTAATATATATATGGGTAGGCGGTTAGTGGTTATTAACCGCCTACCCTAAATCTAGGGCTGAGAAGGCAGTTGTGGTTAACTGTTATTGGCTATAACTATTTCCGCAACCGCCTTATGAGGTTATTCTAAAACCATAACCGCTACCACACCACCTAGGGTAGTTAACAGTTATTAAACCTATAACTGCTTTTAATAAAGTGGATTTTTTTGGCCTATTTTGGATTTTAGGCCTTTTTTTGGGCTCACTTTAAATGATTTGACCTCCCTTTTTTTTGGTTTTTTTGGTCTTTTTCAGGGCTTTTTTGACCTGAAAAAAAGTCTTTAGCATTTATCAGGCCCAGTGAGCTCATGAAAAAAAAATAAATAAATAACAAACATTTCGGAAAAGAAAATACAATCAAACCCGTACTTCAAAAATTACAACAACAGAAAAGTCTTCAATCTGAAGAGCTTGATTACAACAACAAATATGTAAATTACAACAACATGAATACAATCAACACCAAATTACAACAACCCATCAATGTGGAAGAAGTTAGAAGCATTCAAGCATTCAAGAAGTTAGACTCATACGGGGAGGGGAGGTGAAAAGCAACACTCAAACTCCTAGCGATCAAAAGTTCCATTAACAAAATTATAGTAGCCACACATCAACCGTAGCCTCTTGTTTGCTAGCGCTTTCTGGACATATGGATAACTTAGTAAGTTAATTAGTGACAAGTTCATTGCCTCCTGCATAACAGATATACACAAATACGAGAAGCTTCAAATTCATATCTATTGCAAAATTTTCTGCATAATTGAAACCAATGTCTCTTCTCTTTATATTTGAATGAAACAAAGAGATTTAAAAAACCCTCAAATCTCAAAACCTAACCCTAAAAACGAAATCAAGAGTAGATTTGGGTGAAGAGTTTGCTTGCCTCATGTCAATCTCAAGGATAAGCTCGGATCTTTGAAGATTTACAAAGTTTAAAGTGGTTTTTGGTGGAGACGAAAGTAGTGTTGTGGAAGTTGTTCTTCAGCTGAGAGAATGAGAGAGAGATCAAACAAGTCGTTGTAATCTTGCTTCATCTGCCTCCTAGATGAGAGGATTTTTGCCAAGATCTGAGGGATTTTTGCCAAGATCTAGATAGCCTGGAAATTCGAAAAAGAGAGGAAGAGGAAATGAGCCCAAGGTTAGTGTCTGTAGGCGAGTACTCCAAGTGTACATTTGCGGCAAATAGAAGTGCGTCCTAAAACGAGAGGATTTTTGCCTTGCTTTCATGGATTTGTTCAAGACGACGACAACGCAGAGGGAGGATGAGAGGATGAGAAGGTACGACGCAACTTAGAGAGAGGGAGAGAGAATGTGAGCAAATGTGAAAGAAAGTGGCGTGAGTTAACTTAGGGGTGAGAAGACTTTAGTTTTCAAACCCTAAGTGAAATGACGTAGTTTAATATATATATATTATTTAATATAATCTATATATATAATATTATATTTATATATAAAGACGGTTAGCGGTTTTTTTCAACCGCATATAAAAGCGGTTATGCAGTTAGTGGGCGGTTAATAATCGCCCACCTTTTCAGCCCTACCTAAATCCTAAAGCTGCTAACTGTCCCGCCCTAGGCGGTTAACGATTTTTTATAACCTCTTACAAAAGCGATTATGTGGTTATGTGGTAGCGGTTAAAGAGTAGTTATAACCGCCCTGTTCGTACAGGCTACTTGGGCAAGCTCGTCGATGATGTTAACCTAATGACGTTATGGAGGACAAGCCTTCAAAGGAGTGATCTAGCAAGCTCTCACTACCTAAGGGACAAGTCTCTCATGATGATATGTATGTTATGTGAAAGGATATCATAAAATCTGTTGGGTATTAGTTTCCCAAGTGATAAAAAGAATAGAAGAAGAAGAATTATGTACAAGAAAGCATGCATGACATAGTTTTATGTGGTAATATGAATATGTTATTAGAGATTTAATGCTAGATATATCAGTATGTATATGAGTTTGAATGAGATAGAACATATCCATATAGTTATAGCCGGTTGCATAAGATGAATTATGGATTCTTGCTTAAACATGCGTATATGCTAGTGTTTCAGGGAGGTTTCATAATACATGTATATGCGTGTAGCTGAGTTATATAATGTATATAGTATTATGACTTAGATGAGTTTGTATGTATATACTTCCAAGCATGAGTTTAGGGACATACACATATACTCATAGTTAAGCTATTATGTTTTAAAGGGATTTTCTTAACTGCAGTGTTTATATCATCAGCTACAAGCGTTTTGAAAAGAAATGTTTAATCAGTAGTAGCTGGTATTATAAACTCATGTAGAAAATGAAAAGTCGGCTCACTGTGAAAAGTCAGTGATTCCTATACTTGTTGAGACCGTTGACTCATATATCTGCCTATGTTTTATCATAGTACCCCACGATCGCATAGATTTGTTGATGCAGGTGATGAGGATCCTATTATTGCATACTTAAGCTTTTATAACTGAGGCATTGGGATGCTAGTTGTGTCGGGTTAGACTATAGTGATAGACTATCTTTTGTGTACATCATTGTTATTAAATTGATACACTCATTATGTAAATTGGCTTGTGTCTCCTACGATAGTTTTGTATAGCTATTCTTTTGTATGTAATAGATATAATGTTAAAACTTTAAAAATATAGATGTTTATGTTAGCTCTGCATGTTTTATATATATAAATCATTGGAAAAACTTCAATTATACCCCCCGAACTTTAGACTGTTTTGACATACCCACTTAAACTTTATTTTCTTACTTTAGTACCCTGAACTTCTAACTTCTTTCACTTTTGTGTACATCATTGTTGTTATATTGATATACTCATTATGTATATTGGCTTGTGTCGCCTGTGACATTTTTGTATAGCCATTCTTTTGTATGTAATTAATATAATGTTAAAACTTTAAAAATATAGATGTTTATGTTAGCTCTGCATGTTAGAGCATTCACAGTAGATCCTCTATAACTTATTCCCTTCTCTAAATACAGGAAAAATTTCAAAAAAATCATAAAAAGTGACCCACAACAACTTCCCAACTGGTTCCCTAAAGCTTATGTTTGCTATAGTGGAACCCAATGCATTGGGTTCCACTAAAGCAAACCCAATGCCTATTATAATAAAAAAAATTCAATACTCTTTCTCCTCTCACACCTCCCAATGAACCAAGCCATTTAAAAAGAAATGATAAAAAATAAAGAAAGAATATTTAATTGGTATAGGGAACGATTAATGGAAGTTATTGTTAAGTGTATTTGTATAGGGAAGCAAAAAATAGTTTAGTTCCTTAAGTTTAGGAAAAATGACAGGTAAGTTGCTATAAATACTCTTATATATATAAATAATTGGGAAAACTTCAATTAGACCCCTCGAAATTTAAGCCATTTTGACATGCCCCTTTAAACTTTATCTCACTTTGGTACCTTGAATTTCTAATTTCTCTTACTTTACCTCATTTCGTCAAGATTCACTGTTAAATCCTGTCAAAATTTTCAAAATACTCTTATATTTTTTTTTTATTTTTAAAAAAATCTAAAATGAGAGGTATTTTGGAAATTTTTGCACCTCTTCGTTAGGATTTAACTGAAAATCTTAACGGAGAGGGTATAAGTGATAGATGTTAGAAATTCAAGGTACCAAAGTGAGAGAAAATAAAGTTTAAGGGAGCATGTTAAAACGGTCTAAAGTTTGGGGAGTCTAACTGAAGTTTTCCCTAAATCATTATATGTTCAAATTGTTTATGATGAAATGTGATTATTTCTGACGCGATATACTCATATTATGAGATACGATTAGATATGCATGTTATTAAACTGGGTCATCACAGGTAATGTTACCAAGCAATCAAAATCGAATGATCGACACAATAATCGAAGGTTCGATGGTTAGACATAATAACCATTTTGCCCCTAGTATAGGTTTAGGGCTATTTTGTTTAGATTAGGAATGATATTAGATTCTTTCACAGATTTCGACAGTGGAGAATACCAAGGTGATTGTTCGGAGGAGTCACACGATCAAGGTTGGTAAAACTCACACGGATGCTTATTATTTCAATTTTTTCATGACATGATTATTTTACGTAACAAACGTTCATGCTTACAACTTAAATGAAATACATTTTAGAATTATGTAAACTCTATTTTTGTGAAAATGATTGATGAAATATATGAATTTTGTAAATGCATGCATATAAAAGATAATAGATAATTGCATCGTATGACACTGTGGCTTATGTATGGGTGGAAACCATGGACTAACATTCAGAAGTGGGGAAATCTGCGTCCAGTCATTTCTCATCTCTTTCTCGTTGGCCCAAGCCAAAATGGTATAAACCCTCATTTGCTCCGACTCAGTCAATATGGGAGCCTTCAACACCGCAACAAGAGCAAAAGTTACAAAAAAAAAGAGAGAGAATAAAATCGAGAATTAGAGACTTACAAGAATCGTTAGGTATTCCTCTGACAAGGAACCTTCGAAGTACCGAGACCAATTTCGAATCTTGAATCTAGAAGGATTATCTATTGACTTGGGAAGTAGCTTTGAAAACCAGTCCCTAGAACTTCCCTTGAGAGTAAGGGGAAAAGCCAGTCAAGTAATTTCATCAGGGGTCCCATGAAGTTTGAGATGCGCTTGATAAGCCTCGAAATGTTTAGCTGGATCTTGAGCTCCATTATACATTTGAACATGAGGAACGTTGAACTTCTCGGGCAAGTGGAATTTCATCATTCGATCTGTAAAGGGAAGGTTTGAATTTTGCAATAAATCTTCCACCACCGACCGCTTTCACTTAATCTTTTGAGCCATTTCTTGGACCATCTTCTCACACTTGATTTTTAGGTCCTCAACGATCGCATTTAGGTCATTTCACTCTTCATAGTTATTCGTTTGTCACAAGCCATGCCCGACATTTGATTATCACGATGTGGCACTTTGCTGTGCTGGAACTCTCACTCTCTTCTTCTTCTCGATTCTCCTCGTCCTCATTCCGAATAGGCTCCTTCTGCCTTTTAGTACTCAAAATTCGAAGGAGTTTTTCATTTTGTTGCACAAGCGTCTTGACATTCTTAGACATCTGTAGCATATGCTCTTTTAAGGAAACGATACGCCCGTTTGGGTCATTAGAAGTCCCAAGCATTCTGTATCTTCTAGGAATTGAACCTCTGGGAGGTGCTCTATATGTAAGGCTACCATCTGGGGCTCTTGTATTTTGAACTCCTCGCCCTTCTTGCTATACTGTATCGTTCCGAGTGCTTCTTGACCTAGGTTCACCATTGTGGATTTTGTGGGGAAACGAATAGTTTCTTTTTGCAGACAATGTCAAATTGTTGGAATAGTTTGCCGGTTAGATGAACACCTGCAAAATAGAAATCAAATAAGCTTGCTGGAACGTCTCAACTGTGAATAGCTTTGATGTCTAAGTCAGTTATGGCTAATGGGTCAGATTTGGGTCCGGGTCGACTTGTTAAGGGTTAGCCAAACCCAACTTGTTTAGTTAAAAGGGTCAAACTCTTCAACATAGACACGACCCGCTAATGACCCGACATAACCCGCTTGACCTGTTTAATAAATGAGTTGTTTCATTTGATCTATTTAGATCTAAAAGCAATATGTTTAACTCATTTGACCCAACCTAACACGACCCGTTTGACCCATCAAAAACTTGTCTTCAATACCAAAGTTGATGCGCAATAAACACGAGATTGCAAAGAGAGTGAAAAGAGAGAAGAAACAAAGAGAAGAGATCAAAACGACAAGAGAATAAACCAAAGAGGAGAAGAAGAAGCTTAGGAGAGTGGAGAAATCAAGGCGAAGAAGACAACAAAACCATGTCAATAATACTATTCATCAAAAGCAACCAAATAATTAGAAAATTTTGTTTAAGTAGACTAAGAGCTAAACACTAACCCTAACCCTGGCGGTACTTGGGCTAATGGCTTGCCAAAATAACATAAAGTCCAAATAAAAATAATACAACAGTCTGAAAATAAATAATAAAACAAAAAATACAACTAAATAAAAAGCCAAATATGATCCAACTCATGTGATCTTTGGCTCGTATTTGGTGCTCCGCATCAGTCCTTGCTGCAGTGTAGAAGCAGGCTTCCTTGGCCTTGGCCTATTTACGTTTATAAAATTTAATATCTGCTTCTCATAAGATCCCAACTTCTCCTTGAAATTGGGTAATATGACACTTTTTGGAACCTGTAAGAATGTTATAATACGCTCCAACATAGTCCTATATATTTTCAACTTCTCCAACGGATCTGACATTGGTTGTTCTGGAAGAGAATCGTGCTGGAGAAAACAATAACAAACATAATAAGAACAAGAACACCATGGTATCATTGAAAAGCTGACTAACGAGTAAACTCAGTAAATCAATTGCACAAGGAAACGTTCGAAGTTTAAAATACCTGCTGCAATTTAGTAACAATTTTCTGGTACATTTCATTTATTTCAGGTAAGTACATCTCCTTCATGGCTTTGATCTGCAATATAATATTAGCAAACATAGATTATCAAACTCAAAACCTTACTAAATTAGATCAAGTTGTCATCTTCAAAGAATCTATTTTTTTAACTTTATGTTCACTCACATCTTTCTAGATAGGTACTCCACCAAACCAACTTGCTAGGAAGACCTCATCTAAATTGATTAAATTCTAATTTTCCAGAAACTACTCTCAGTCCCCAAGATAATGGGTGTACAGATTTTCCAACAGTCCATCTTAGTAAGAAATATTTTACACATACAAATTGGGCCGGAGCCAAGATTTTGATTTAGGAGAGACAAGATTAAAAGAAAGAGCATAAACAAAATTGATTGTAAAAAAAAAAAATAATATAACTAACATAGTAAATGAACAATCAAACATTATTTAATTATCGTTTAAAACATATAAATGTAACTTGTAATTTGTTTTTTACATTAATTTATTTAGTTTTTTTCGACAATTTTTCATATCTTGAAATGTCTATATTCATCAACATATTAACTTAAAAGAACAATCGAAATAGAAAAATAGAAAAAAGATAATTTGATTAATTAAGAGTAAATTGAGAAAATAAGTCCATGTGAAAGTTTGTCAACGTATCTGAAAATTATCAAGAAGTTCTATGTGTGCCTTTATTTCTTTATAAAATTATTACAATATCTAGTTTTTTCTATTTTTTACCTTAGCTTTCATTCCCAATCATTAAAATCCAAAAATAGTAAAAAAAAAAAAAATAGTGTTGTGGTATTGTAGAGAGAATTTCTTTAGAGAAAAATATATTTAACCCCTATGAAGTTTGACCACTTTTTCACTTTGGCCTTTAATGTTTAAAAAGTGGCAATTTACCCCAACAAAGTTTCGAAAATCAGCAATGGGACCCATCCGTTAGCCATATCCGTCATCTCAGTCGGAAAATGCCTCACATGCGTCGCACGTGTGTTTTGGGGGGTTGAAAAGTCTAAAATGCATCCATTATCCCTTAAACAAAAAACAAAAAAAACCAAAAAAACAACAAAAACAGTACACCGTATTAGGAAAAGAAAAGAAAGATTAAAAAAAAAAGGGCCAAGGCTTATATGGCTGGAATGGGGGTGGCCGAAACCACCCCCAAAGGGTAAATGAGGGTAACTAAAACCACCATAATTATTATTATTATTATTATTATTTGATTTCCTGATACAGTTACTTTTTTTTTAAGGGATAATGAAGGCATTTTAGACTTTTCAACCCCCCAAAACCTACGTGTAGCGCATGTGAGCTAGTTTTCGTCTAAGATGACGGAAATGGGTAATGGATGGGTCACATTGCTAATATTCGAAAGTTTATGGGGTACATTGCCACTTTTCAAACATTGGAGGCCAAAGTAAAAAAGTGGCAGTATCATCCAAACGGCTATACCACTTTGATTGTCTTTTTTAACTTTCTAAACGAATACCCTAAGATTAAACATTTTGTGTTTTGGAGAGCGAGAAATTAATTTTTTTTTGGAAAAAGTATACATACCTCCCTCAAACTGCCACTCTATTGTCAATGTGGCCCCTAAAATACCAATTTTGTCGGTCCCCCCTAAACTATCAAAACAATGTCAATGGACCCTCAATGACAAAAATGCCCTTCATAAAATTAAAACCTAAAACAAACGTAAACTAAAATTTAAGAAAAAAAAAAAAACCAAGTGGGGTGGCTTGGCTATTTGGGGGTGGTTCAGCCACCCCCTTCAGCCATATTTGGGGGTGGCCGAACCACCTCTGGCCATTTAAGGGTGGTTCGACACCCTCTATTTGGCCATAGCGGGTGGCCAAACCACCCTGTGTTGGCCAAGAGGGTGGCCTAGCCACTCCCTTGGTTTTTTATTTTATTTTTAGATTTTTTTATTTTTCAAATTTATAAGGATATTTTTGTCTTATTGAACAATTTTTATGATCATTTTTGTCGTTTTGCTGGCCTTAGGGAGGACATTGTTATTGTTTTGGTAATTTAGCGAGAACATTGACAATAAAATAGTAGTTTGAGAGAGTATGTGTATTTTTTTCATTTTTTTTTTTTAAAAGAAAAGTAGTTGACCCAAATGAGAGAGGAACTATTATGAACAGGGAGAGGGAGGGGGACGAACCACTTTGATTTACATAAAGTGATAATTTCTATGTGTGTTTTTTAAGGGAGACAACTAAATAAAAGAAAAATAATTAATTTAAGCGAGATAGACATTATTTTTTGAATTAAAGGGGCAAGGCCTATTTATTTATGTAAAATAATATACTTTTTTTTAGGAGCCAGGGTGAGCATTCTGTTATGGATGTCAAAATCATTTCAGGGCGATATATTCCTTGTGTTTTCCCCTTTCTTTTTGTTTTATTTCGCAATTTTGCCGCTTGTCGTGACTACATCATTTTTTTTGGTTTCTTGGCTTCCAGTTGCTACTGTCGAGACCCATGGTCGACATTCTTTAGGAAATCTGAAGTTGTGTTTCACATGGGTCTATCCCAGTACGCTTTCTGCATTGTTCTGTGCCGATAACTCCTTGTTCTGGTCAACTGGGCCACCGACAACGCTGTGAGGATTGACTATTATCTTTCTGATCAGTATGAGAGGACGGTAGCGGATTGTATGAGGGTGAGAAGGCTAGCCGGTGATTCTGAGGTGTTTTCTGGAGAAATTGCGGTTTTCTGATTCGGCGGTGACGTTTTTTGGCAGCTTCGTGCATCATCGAAGGAGGCAAGACTGAATGACGTCGTTCAGTATAAAGACTCAAACGACGCGTTGTATAGCCATGACCAAAACAACACGTCGTATAGAATGGATCCATACGATAGGTTGTTTAGCCAAAGTCAAAACGGCAGGTAACCTTCACTAAACGACAGGCCGTTAAGAGCAGCTCTAACAAAAAAAAACCCAGAATGCTGTTATCCAGGGCAGCCAAATCATTACGATTCATGGAGATCCAAATCGTCCGCCTGTTAACAAAGTGAGAGACTATGCTGGAAGTGGTCAATCTTATGGTCATGGATGAAAGTGTCTTTCCGGATTCAAATTCTTGAAGGGCAACTTGTCTTGAGTAATGGACCATGGCTACTTGGAGGAATCTCCGGTCAAGACTTTTATGGTACAGTCCCGAGGTACTACCTAGCCCAGGCTGGTAAAGGTAACGTGGCTCCGGGGGTCACTTTGTGGCCTCCTTTGCCCGACCCTATAACAAAGGTCTTCAGATATATAAGACTTCCCTCTGTTCTCAGCACCGAGAGACTAGAAAGGGGGTAGTAAGCGACAAAATGCTTTGGAGAGTTGAAAATAAGCATAGATCCAAAGATTCACGAATAGGTCAACCTTTCAAACTGCTGCTGAATCCATGGGTAGGCAAGAGACAACCTGGAGAACTGAAACATCTCAGTAGCTAGAGCAAAAGAAAGCAAAAGTGATTCTCGTAGTAGTGGCAAGTGGCAGACCTAGCCCCTTATAGGAGCAACTTGGAGAAGAGAAAGCCAAGTGGTTTTCTGTAGGATCGTTTGCAAAAGTATAGCAGAGAACAGGTCTGAACCGCCAAGTTGAGCTCAATAACTGGGACTTTTAGCCTGGAATTTAAATTATCTGATTATTCTGTGTTTAGGAGTGGGAGTCTTCTCTAAAGCCTGTGACGAGAGGAGCTAATTACTAGAGAACAAACGAGAGTAGGTTAGCTTACAAGGGCGATGGACGAGGGCAGAGTAGTTTCCACAGAATCAAAGGCTCTTCCTGAGTTCTCAATTACTTGCCTAACCACACGAGATTAGTTGAATGACCAAAGCAGAAGAAGGCATAGTGATCCCTGACCCAAGCATAGGGTGCATCTTTGATTCCTAGAGGAGACCTGTTCAATTCCACATGACAGCACAGTGCCATCTCTTATGACCCCACAATTTCAATTCAGCAATCAAACGGATGTTGCAAGAAAACTACTGCAGCAAGAAAATGGATGCGCGTTGCAAACGCGCAAAGGCTTTTATAAAGCTCAATTGCTTGTTCGTTAGCGCACTATGGGCGCGTTGACCTTGGCAAAGAGGAAAAGATCACCCCGCTCTAAAGCATCGAAACAAAATTAAATTAGTGAAAGCCAACTGCCCCCGGTTTAGAGCTCAACTACCCAATTACGAACCCAACTAAGATGGCTATGTATGAGAGGGCCGCAAAGGACTCTCTTGAGCCAACTTTCAGGAAGCCAATTCAGGCTCTCTTTAGAATTTATACTGGTATACTTATTTTCTAATGCAATCCATTCGTATTTCATTCTTTTTTTCTTGCCTTACTTTGCTTTGCTCTCCTCTTGACTATGGTTCTCCTGAGCCCACAGATGTCCTCTCGTTCCACAGTGGGTACATCTCTGGCCTCCCCCACAACGATTGTCGACTCTGGCCAGCTCTTCATTGACTTGGACAGTGCCCTGTTTCCTTCTTTTGTGTGGCCTAGCTTTGATCCGTAGGAGCTAGGGCAAAGGCAGGGGCAGAGGTTCACGTTGCATGCTTCGTGCGTACACTTCTTTTATTCAATAAGGATTTCTGTAGCTTCATATGAGGGGAGAATTGATCTCAATTCCTGAAATCAGGAAAAAGTCTCCTACAAGTGTGGTCTTTCTCGGTCAACTGAAAATTTGAGAACCATAGCAACTCTTGCAATCGGTCAGCAAGATTAATGTCTTGTTTTGGCTTCTCTGCCCCTGGAACAATATATCCTCTTTTCTGTCTTTGTCTTTTTCAAATAAAGACCTCTTTCTGTCTTCTCGAGCAGTGGATTTGCCTTCAAGCTGCCGGATTGGCATACCTAATCGAGCATCATCTGCTATTCACCAGCAGAGCTTTGCAGCTTCTTCTTCCCTCTCCCTATCCAGTTGAGGAATAGAAACCTCTTTCTCTAGAGCTTGGGTAAAAGAGCGGTCGAAGCTAGGATCAGCTCTCGTAAGGCCAACTTCAACAACTTCTTTTGGAGCTTTTTCGAGAGGTCAAGTGTTTGTGTCTGTCTTTAAAAGTCGGGTATTGGGTTTTAAAGGCTAGCCATTGCATCCCTTCTTTTTACTCTAAGTTGAGGCAGGGTGCCGACAACCCTAGATATCTATTAAAAAAGGGCAGGCTAGGAGGTTCTGATTCTGAACTTGGAGGCCCTTTTATAAGTGGGTGCCCCGACTCTTTTCTTCATATTCCCTTAGGGATAAAGCTCTTATTGGACAACTACAGGAAAATTTAGGGAAACTATTGGATTGTTCTTTGACAATGGAATCAGTAAGACAATCGGAGTGGGCGGTCCATTTGTTCAAAGATTAAAGATTTGGATGTTTCCGTGAGCAGTAAACAGCAGATCTCCCCTTATTTTTGGAAAGCTGGTGGTCGCGTGTGAATTCTTTCAAGGCAAGGGGCGGCCTGATTCGACATTGTTGTTTACTCTGATCTGGTCGAGGTGGTTTTCATTTACCAGCACGTAGGTGATCTAAGTTCCTATGACTGAGCTTTTTGGCCCCTTTGAACATCTTTTCTTAATGTATTAAAAAGGGTAACCGATAGTTCCCGACTTTCTCCGGTTTCCGCAAGCATAATCATTTGTCACTCCGAAACTTAGACACTCACAAAAAGTGGGTAGAGAATCAGGTGACCTTCCATAGTGAGAATCCAACCTTTCACACACAAGGCTCAAGATGCCGGGAGACTTGTTGGAGATTGTGTGGCCGTCCAACAAGAGGTCGAAGGGGTCATTAAGGAGGTAGACCCAGGCCTCGACCTAGGCCTCGAGCCATTTCTACTTCTCCTGATATGAGTATTTTTAGCATGGAAGAGGTAGCTACACTTCGTCAGCTTATGTCCCGACTGGAAACATTTGTTGGTGTTTTTAGCAAGGAAGAGGTAGATACACTTTGTCAGCTTATGTCTCAGTTGGAAACATTTTTTACTACATCCTCCTTCCTTGCCCATACAGGTGATTTGACCACCGCTTTGAATGCATCTGCTACTCCATCTGATGATTCTTGGATCATTGACTTTGGGGCATCCAATCACATGACTGGTAGATCTTGTTTTCTTCTTATAATCTTTGTTCAAGTAGGAAAAATGTTAGAATTGCCAAGGGCTCTCTATCATTGGTGTCTGGTAAAGGCTCCATTTCTGTCTCACCTTCTATGTCATTGTCGTTTGTTCTTCATACACCAGATTTTGCAGCCAATTTATTGTCCATTGCTTGTATTACCCATGAGTTAAGTTGTAGAGTCATCTTCTATTTTTACTTTTTTTAGGACCTAGTCACATGGAGGATAATCGGTGGTCTCCATAGAGATGGTTTTTACTATTTGGATGCTCAACCCACCCAAGGTCGGCTCACATAAGCTTATCACATAGTTTAGACAAATGATTCTGTAACAAGAATTTGGTCTTGGCATCAGCGGTTAGGGCATCCTTCTCTTTTGTTATTGCAACAAATGTTTCCTTAGTTTTGCATAATCCTGTTTCAAAGAAACTTATCAACTTGCTAAACGTCATCGGGTGTCATTCTATCCTAGTATAACCAAAAGCAATGTGCCTTTTGTTCTAGTATACATTGGTGTTTGGGGTCCTTCACGGGTGGTCTCTTTATCTAGTCATCGGTGGTGTATCTAATTGATGATTTTTCTACCACCTGGGAATATTTGTTAAAAGATAAAAGTGAGGTGTCATATGTTTTTCAAATATTTCACCACATGATTCAAACTCAGTTTAATGCCTCTTATCAAAATAGTTCGTTTCGATAATGGGGGTGAGTATCTATCTAGTAGTCTTGGTATTTTTTATTTTATTTTATTTTTTTTCTCATGAACATGGTATTATCCATCAAACTACTTGTGTCGATACTCCCAAGCATAATGGAGTTTCTGAGCGGAAAAATAGACATCTTCTTGAGGTAACTTGGTCCTTAATGATTGATATGCATGTCTCTAAATCTTAATGGGGTGATGCATTACTCACTACAACATATCTCATCAATAGGATGCCCTCATGTGTCTCAGAGTTCAAAACATCTTTTGAAGTATTGTCTCCACCTTTATCTACTTCATTTGTCTCTCCAAAGGTATTTGGTTGTGTCTATTTTGTTCTCATTTGTGGTCCAACTTGAGGTAAATTAAATTCTAGTGCTCTCAAACGTATTTTCATGAGTTATTCCCCTACTCATAAGGGGTATAAATGCTATCATCCCCCTTCCCGGAAGCGTTTTGTCTCGATGGATGTTACCCTTTATGAGTCACACCCATATTTTTCATCCACCCAAACTTCTCTTCTGGGGGAGTGTCCGAGTGAAGAAATGTTAATATATTTGTCACATACTCGTCCAGACATTGCTTATGCAGTAAGTGCAGTGATCTAGTTTATGCATTTGCCTCGGGAGTCTTATATAGAAGCAGTTTATAGAATATTTCGATATTTGAAGCCTTCACCAGGGAAAGGGTTGCTGTTTACCTGACATGATCATCTAAAAGTAGAAGGTTTTAAATGTGCAGATTGGGTTGGGTCAATCACGGATTGAAGATCTACCACATGATATTGCACTCTTGTGGGAGAAAATCTAGTTACCTGGCATAAAAAGAAACAGTTAGTAGTTGCTAGATCTAGTGCAGAAGCTGAACTTCAAGCCATGGCCCTTGGGATATTTGAGTTATTATGGTTGAATTCAGGGGAACAACTTGCGGATATTTTAACGAAGGGAGTGTCCAGTAATGTTCTTCATTCAACCTTGTGCAAGCCGGACATGCGAGATATCTTCGTCTCAGCTTGAACGAGAAGTGTTGATGATATGCGGCTGATACTATTTTTTTTTTTCCAGATTTTGATTCCTTTCTATACATGTTCTCATTTATTGTAATTCCATATTAGTGTGTCGCTTCTCTATATAAACAAGCTTAGATGTATCATTCTATGATTCAGAACTAATAATAAGTTTTCCTATCTATCTTTCATCTCAATTGGCCCCTTGGCACTGCCAATATACAAATCTTAGGACCTAAAAATAACTTTTATATCAATGTCTAGGTCTCGTTCTTGCTGTGTTCTCTCCTGTGCACCAAAAGCACTTTTGTCAAATCAAGTAAGCAGTAAAATCAATCAATCCATTACACATGACTAAAAAAAAAAACTATTGATCAAAGCATCACCAGATAATTAAATGCATCAGTTCATGAGTAAAAGAAATACATTCTAGATTCAGTCAATGTAAGTTCCACATTCTAGATTCTTGCTCTCTTTTCATAGCTGGAAAACTAGTAAAGTCTATAGAAGTGCTAATGTTCGAGTACATTTGTTAGCTAAATGGGCCGCTTCTAACCTACTGTTCGGAAGCATTGTCAATTGGTCTCCCATTCTCTTTTCCATTCGGATCAAGAATGAGAATGACCCCCCTTTGTAACCCTTTCCCCATTTGATTAGGAAAAAAAAAAAAAGTTCCACTGCTTTGCAAAAAGCTGATAGAACACAGGTCCTAAACGACAAGAAAGCTCCTTCGTTTCCATTTTTTATTCATTTCTTTTTAATTCTAGTAGCTCTTTTTAGACATGAAAGTTCGTCCAAGTCCCCAATGCAGATATGATCTTACACTATCTCTACTATTTTATGATCTTTTCAGAGCTAAACACTACTTTTACTAATCACAAGGTAAACTACAAATCATCTCTCTCTCTCTCTCTCTCTCTCACTCTCTCACATCCATATAGAATTGGATAACTTATACTTCCACAATTAGTGTTAGATTCTTCGCTAAGAAAGCTAAAATACAAATATGAATAGTTTAAACAACTACATAAACCAAAACCAGTCCAACTTTCAACTAGTTTCTATTTTATTTTATTGGAGCTTAATAAGAATGCATGGTTTAATTGATTGTCACTAGTATCCCAGACTACGATCTGAATTCTAATTTCAGTGTCATTTGCATATGTGCAGCACTATTATCCTCACTAAAGCAATACAATAGCATCAGATTAATGAGGATCTTGACTCTGTCTTCATTTTCTTTTTTCTAAAAGTATAGTTAGGAGCACTTTTTCAGGATAGTAAAAAGTCCATATAAGCTTTTAACAATGTCTTTGTTTCTGAAAAAAAAAAAAATTCTCTAGAAAAAAGAAAAAAGAGTTCATATTTTCTATTCCTAAGATAATTCTTCGAATCCTATTAAAGATGGGAAGCTTTGTTCACTATTCGATATCCCATATCTGTTGAGATCCTCCCTGATTTCTGCTGATTATTATTTTGTCTTTATGTTGATTGATTACGTTGTAATATTACATTAAGTGTATTTCATATTAAGTTCTAGGTTTGTTCTATTTAACCTATGTAACCTTATGAGACAGAATACACAATAAGAATTATTCTTTACTTTTCTACTTGGTATCAGAGCAACTTTTGGTTCCTGTTCTTTAGTCTTTTTTTCTTTCAGTTTTGTCGCATTTTTCTTCCTCCGTGGGCACTGCAACTTGTGCGACTAGATGATGCTCACCCTCATCTAGATCGCACTACCCACAGAAGTCACCGCCGTTAGTCTCTGGGCCAACCTTTCGGCAAAAGTGGCCATCTCTCCGGCGACAGGGGGAGTTGTTTTTTGAACAACCGAGACATCACAACGCCAACAGTGGATCTTTCGATGCATTGCTCGTGACAAGGCTGCCCTCCCTAGTTTGTCGGCTGGTTCTGGTGTTTTTTGAAGATTTTTTAGGCCTACCGGTGCTCTTGACGGCGGCGCGTGGACCTCCGGTGGTTGCAACGGCGAACTGGGTCTGAAAGCCTAAACGACATGTCGTTTTACATACTTGAAAAACGACATGTTGTTCCGCAGAGGATCAGGAAGCTGTCATCCAGCCCCAGCGAAAACGACATGTCGTTTAGCATTGTGCCAAACGACAGGTAATCCCTAAACTACCTGTAGTTCAGGAAAAAAAAAAGAGTAAAAAACAGTGTTGATGCATTGCCTTTATGGTTGATTTCTAGTAGCTTGCCTTATTTTTTTTTTGAGCCCACTAGTTGTGTTGGAGCATTTTGTTTGGTTGGATATCTGATTCCAATATGTCGGAGACAAATCAGACGAAAGGGGTAGAGAGTCAGGTGACCTCCCATTTTGAAAATCCAACCCTCCAAATTACAACTGTCAAATTGGATGGGCTCTTGCTTGGTCACAATCTGATCTTTTGTCTATCAAGAGTAGAGGGAAGATGGGATACTTGAATGGAAAAATTCAAGAACCAAAGCTTGATGATCCTACTTATGATAAATGGGAAGCGGAGAATTCAACCATTATGTCATGGTTGCTACATTCCATGCAACCAGAAATCAGCCAGGGATACTTGTTTCTTCGCACAGCAAAGGAGATTTGGGATGCTACTGCTCAAACATCTTCCAAAGTGGGGAACGCTGCCTTGAAATATGACTTGAAGCGACGGATCCATGAACTAACCCAGGGTGACTGGTTAGTTGCCACTTATTTTCATAAGCTCCGCAGTTTGTGGCAAGAGTTGGACCATTATCAGAATTTGCGACCTGAATGTTCAGCTGATGCCGTTAAGATTAAGAAGATGATTGAAGAAGGGTGCATCTATGAATTCTTGGGCGGATTAAACTCAGAATATGATCCTGTGCGAGTTCAGATCTTTGGAAAGGAACCTCTTCCATCATTACAAGAGGTTTTCTCATACATTCAGAATGAGGAGAGTCGTCAGAGTACCATGCTACATCCTAGTTCACAGACTCCATCCGCTCTAGTGAGTGCATCTCCACGTCCTTCAAGAGGTGATTTTAGAAGTCGAGATGGTGGCAGAATTGCAGATGCAACCTCAGATGATAAAGACAAATTATTCTGTGACCACTGTAATAGGTCGCGACACACTAGGGAGACTTGTTGGCGACTCAACGGTCGTCCTCCTAACCGAGGTCGTGGGGGTCGCACAGGTGGAGGCACCAGGCCTCGAGCCCATCATACTTCCACAGTTGAGACGGATTTTCCCACACCAGATCCTTCTCCTTCTTCCATTGATATGGGGGGCCTGAGTAAAGAAGAGGTAGACGCACTCCGTCGACTTATGTCTCGATTAGACACATCTGCTATTGCATCCTCCTCCTTCGGTCATATAGGTAATTTAGCCACTGCTCTACATGCATCTGCTACTCCCTCTGAGGATCCTTGGGTCATTAACTCTGGTGCCTCTGACCATATGACTGGTACATCCCCCTTATTTCGTCTTATAATCCTTGTTCAGGCAGAGACAAAGTTAGAATAGCTGATGGTTCTCTGTCGCCAGTGTCGGGTAAAGGATCTGTTTCTGTCACCCCCTCTATGACCCTATCCTTTGTCCTTCATGTTCCTGATCTTGCTATCAATCTTTTATCCATTGCACGTATTACCCTTGAGTTGAACTGTCGAGTAATTTTTTACTCTTACTATTGCTTTTTTCAGGACCTAGTCACGGGGAGGATGATTGGCAGTGGTAGCTTGAAGGATGGCCTATACCACCTGGACTCTCAGCCTGATACACAAGGTTGGCTCACACAGGCTTATCATACTGTTCGGACGGATGACTCTGCAGCTAGAATCTAGCTCTAGCATTAGCGATTAGGACATCCTTCATTTTTAATTTTGCAACGCATGTTTCCGTCTTTATTTTTGCATAATAATGTTTCTAAGTTTCAGTGTGAGACTTGTGAACTTTCCAAACGCCATCGTGTCTCCTTTTCTCCTAGTATCAATAAAAGTGATGCACCTTTTGTTCTTGTTCATACTGATGTGTGGGGTCCTTCACGTGTGGTTTCTTTATCTGGCTATCGGTGGTTTGTCTCTTTTATTGATGATTTTTCTCGAACCACTTGGGTCTACTTGTTAAAGGATAAAAGTGAAATGTTTTCTGTGTTTGAAATGTTTCACAAAATGGTTCAGACTCAGTTTAGTACCTCTATTAAAATTGTCCGCTCAGACAATGGAGGAGAATATATGTCAGGTGACCTCGGGATGTATTTTCAAGAGCAAGGTATTATCCACCAAACCACATGTGTCGATACTCCAGAACAGAATGGTGTTGCTGAACGGAAAAATCGACATCTTTTAGAGGTAACCCGTTCCTTGATGCTTGACACTCATGTTCCCAAATCTTATTGCGGGGACGCTTTACTCACTGCTACTTATCTCATCAATAGGATGCCTTCTCGAGTCTTAGATTTCAAAACACCCCTTGAGGTGTTGTCCCCACCTTTATCTGCTTCCCAAGGTGTCTCTCCGAAAGTTTTTGGGTGTGTTTGCTTTGTCCATGTTCATGGTCCTACTCGAGGTAAGTTAGACCCTCGAGCCCTCAAATGTGTCTTTGTGGGTTATTCTCCTACGCAGAAGGGGTACAAATGTTATCAGCCCCCCTCCAGAAAACAATTTGTCTCCATGGATGTCACTTTTTTTCAGACACAATCTTACTTCTCTTCATCCCATACTCCTCTTTAGGGGGAGAGTCAGAGTGAAGAGGAGTTTTTGCCATTACCTGTTCCTACTACCATGTCTGAGCAGGACAAACAATAGCTTACTAGCGAGTCTCCTACTGAACCTATTGATAAGTCATGTGGACCGCCTGTGGAAGAGTTGAGAGTTTACTCCAGACGCCAGAAAAGTAAGACCATCCTTGTTGCTCCATGTCAAGCATCTGATCCTGACTCAGGTAACACTACTTCTACTTCTGATTCTGTAATACCTGTTGTCAATGATATGAGTTTACCTATTGCACAACACAAAGGAGTTAGGTCATGTACTCACCATCCTGTTTCTGATTTTGTTTCTTATCAACATCTGTCTTCACCCTATCGTTCCTTTGTGTCCAAACTATCTTCTGTGTCTGTCCCTAGAAATCTACAGGAGGCACTTGGTGATCCAAACTGGAGGACAGCAATGCAAGAAGAGATGAAAGCTCTTCACAAAAACAAGACTTAGGATCTTGTTAAATTACCCAATGAAAAGAAGGCTGTTGGATGCAAGTGGGTGTTCACTATCAAGCATAAGGCTGATGGTTCTGTGGAATGGTACAAAGCCAGACTTGTTGCGAAAGGTTTTACACAAACCTATGGGATTGATTATGAGGAAACATTTGCTCCAGTAGCAAAGATGAACTCAATTAGGGTTCTACTTTCTATAGCTGCTAACTTGGGTTGGCCTCTACAACAATTTGATGTAAAAAATGATTTCTTCATGGAGACTTAGAAGAAGAAGTATACATGGAAATTCCCCCAGGATTGGAAGATTCATCCTCAGTGGGAAAGGTGCGCAAGCTAAAGAAAGCTTTGTATGGCCTAAAACAATCTCCAAGGACCAAGAACATGGTTTGAGCATTTTTTCCCGGGCTATGCAGAGATTTGGTTACAAGCAAAGTCAAGCTGATCATACACTCTTCATTAAGCATTCCACTCAAGGAAAGGTAACAGCTTTAATTGTGTATGTTGATGATATTGTCTTAACTGGAAATGATGATGGGGAGATACAAAACTTAAGACACAACCTTGCTAACGAGTTTGAAATAAAGGACTTATGGAGTTTGAAGTACTTTCTCGGCATAGAGGTGGCAAGGTCAAAGCATGGTATATTCATCTCCCAATGAAAATACATACTTGATCTTCTCAAGGAAACATGGATGCTTGGATGTAAAGCCACTGACAATCCAGTAGAGGTGAATGTTAAACTGGGAGAAGATAGCGAGAGTCCTTTGGTGGATAAGGGTAGATATCAGCGATTGGTTGGCCGATTATTTATTTATCTCATACCCGTCCAGACATTGCATATGTGGTTAGTGTGGTAAGTCAATTTATGCATTCTCCACGAGAATCTCATATGGAAGCAGTTTACCGCATTCTTCGCTACTTAAAATCATCACCGGGTAAAGGATTGTTATTTTCTTGACATGATCATTTGAAAATAGAAGCCTATACGGATGCAGATTCGGCTGGCTCAATTATGGATCGAAGGACTACGTCAGGGTATTACACTTTTGTGGGAGATAATTTGGTTACATGGCGAAGCAAGAAACAGTCAATGGTTGCTAGATCCAGTGCAGAAGCAGAATTCAGAGCCATGGCTCATGGAGTGTGTGAAATATTATGGTTGAAAATACTCTTGAAAGAGCTTGGGTTTGACTCCAAGGAATTTGGGCGATTGTATTGTGACAACAAAGCGGATATCAATATTGCTCATAATCCAGTTCAACACGACCGAACCAAGCATGTTGAAATTGATCGACACTTCATTAAAGAGAAACTTCGAACAGGTACCTATGCACTCCATATGTGAAGACGGGAGAACAACTTGCAGATATCTTGACAAAGGGAGTAGCTGGTGGTGTCCTTTATTTAGCCTTATGCAAGCTGGGCATGCGAGACATCTATGCCCCATCTTGAGCGGGAGTGTTGAGATCCTCCCTGATTTCTGCTGATTATTATTTTGTCTTTATGTTGATTGATTACGTTGTAATATTACATTAAGTGCTTTCCATATTAAGTTCTAGGTTTGTTCTATTTAACCTATGTAACCTTATGAGACAGAATACACAATAAGAATTATTCTCTACTTTTCTACTATATCTATATAGTTTTATAAGCCCAAATTAAGCCGAAATTTCACCCTTACTCAAATCCAACAACCCCCACAAGAAACATTTCCTCCAAAAATCTACAGGTGAATTTCGTAAGTCATCTCATATTACCTTTTGATAAACCTCCTCTTGCCAATCAACCCCATTTGCATGTCCTATCTGAGCAGTGGAATCTAGAGATGCTACAGAACCTTGTAAGTTCATTGATTGCAACTGAGGGTTCATTTGATTTTCATGAGACTGCATTTGAGTAATTTGAGATTGTGGCTGCTGCATAGAGTGCACATGTGGCGGGGGAAGCTGTCCTTGCTGCAGTGAAGAAACAGGCTTCCTTGCCCTATTTGTGTCTATAAAATTTAATATCTGCTTCTCATAAGATTCCAACTTCTCCTTTATGGCATTGAGCTGCAATATAATATTAGCAAAATATATTATCAAACTCTTCACTTCTTCAGGTGCCATACCCTCTATAGGAAATGTTCTACATCTACACAAATGTGGATAATATATCACCAGACATTAGTTGTATACATAAATAAAAATATCAGCCTGCCAGTAATAATTTCAAGATATATTCAGATACAGTTTAATGAAGAGAAGATAAAAAGGAGGGGGGTAAGAACAAAAGAAATTTAAATTGATAAAATCCATACATCATCCACAAACACGGTTCTCTCTTGATTTCTTGAGACACTATGCCAACATTAATTGAACCCAAACCGCATTCAGCTAAACTAAAAAAATCATCTTTTTCTTTGACATCATGTATAATGCTATGCAAAAATACACACGGTTCACTCATGCACTTTCATGCACAAACGATAATCCCTGGTTGTCCATTTTTTTTTTATGCTGATGCACTCACATCTTTCTTGATAGGCACACCACCAGACCAACTTGATGGGAAAACGTTACTAAATTAGATCAAGTTGTCATCTTCAAGAATCTATTTTTCAATGCCTTCTTTTTTTTTTTCTTTTTTTTTTTTATCTGCTCAGTATACAGGTGGTTCCGCTTTAACATAATGCTCAGTCACATCTTTCTAGAAAGGTACTCCACCAAACCAACTGTCTAGGTAAACCTCATTTAAATTGATTAAATTCTAATTTTCCAGAAACTACTCTCAGTGCCCAAGATAATGGGTGTACAGATTTTCCAACAGTCCATTTTAGAAAAAAGATATTTTACATATACAAATAGGGACGGAGCCAAAATTTTGGTTTAGGAGAGACAAGATTAAAAGAAAGAGCTTAAACAAATTTGATTGTCAAAAATATTAAATAATATAACTAACAAAATAAATGAGCAACAAAACATTACTTAAATATGGTTGAAACATATAAATGTAACTTGTAATTTATTTTGTATGTTAATTTATTTAGTTGTTTTCGACAATTTTTCATATTTTGAAATGCCTATATTCTTCAACATATTAACTTAAAAGAACTATCCAAATATAAAAGTTTAAAAAGATAATTTGATTAATTAAGAGTAAATTGAGAGAATAAGTCCATGCGAAAGTTTGACAACATATCTGAAAAGTTTTACACACAGGTCCTTACTGACAAGAAAGCTCCTTCGTTTCCATTTTTTATTCTTTTCTTTTTAATTCTAGTAGCTCCTTTTAGACATGAAAGTTCCTTCAAGTCCAATGCAGATCTGATCTTTCACTATCCCTCATATTTTATGATCTTTTCAGAGCTAAACCATACTTTTACTAATCAAAAGGAACCAAGTACAAATCATCTCTCTCTGCCATATATATATTTGGATGACTTATACTTCCAAAATTTGCATTAGAGTCTCACTAAGAAAGCTAAAATACAATTATGAATAGTTTAAACAACTACGGAAACCAAAACCAGTCCAATCTCAACTAGATTTTTTTATTGGAGCTTAACAAGAATGGTTAAGCTGATTGTCACTAGTATCGTTGTAACGACTCAAGAAAAAGCGTTAGCTGCAGATCCATATATTCACTATCACCCCAAAAAGATAGTCAATTTTAGAGTATTCCTATAATCACTTATAAAACTCAATTTTATTTAATAAGTAAGCAATGTAAAACTTAACACCCATGAGTATCTTTATAAACTACTCACTTTATGTGGGCTATTCATCTTTTCAATATAGGACTGGACTGTTACAAACTCCCCTCCTTAAATTCCTGACGTCCTTATCATGGCCACGTCATGCGATGCTGATAGTACCGTATGGCATTTACTAGGTAGTTCAAATATCATTTGTAACGACTCAGGAAAAAGCACTAGACACATTTGACTATTACCCCAAAATGTCTAGTTAATTTGGAGCTTTCCTAAATTCACTTATAAAGCCTAGTTTTACATAGTAAGTGAGCAATGTGAGACTTAGCATCCATAAGTGTCTTTATAAACCACCAACTCTATGTAGACTACTCATTCTTAGCGCAAGCAATACCATATAAATAAGAAAAAGCTTTTTTTAGGGCCTTGTCTCTACATCAAAGATCATGCCAAAAACTAACTTTGATCTCCCACCTCAAATTTGGTGTTACTTGAAGACATCCCCCACTCCCTCCTGATTTATTTTCATAACCCCACCCCATACAACCCAACCACCAACGGGCTGCCAAGGAACCACTCCTACTCCCACCGCCGAGAGAATGAACAGAAAAGCCACCTAACGATAGCGCATTCCTCGTAGTAGACGAAAAAGGGCCACCCACTTCAGTAGCTTGCGCACCACCAAGGGGCTGCCGAGGAACCGCGCCCCTGCTACCACTGCTATGAAAATGATCAAAAAAGGCCACTGCCTTTCCCAGTTCCGCAGCAAAAAATCTGCACCCCCTGCCTTCTCGTCCCTCTGGCACAACAATGGAGCCTCTTTGACCGCCACCCTCGTACACCTCCACCACCAAAGAATGACCACACCCTATTGGAGCGTCTTTGGACTACAAGAGCTCTACTCCCCTCCCTAGACGATTTGAAGAATTCAGCCGCCTCTGCCTTACGAACCAAATCCTCCACCATAGAAGACAACCAAGCAACACTCACCTTACCCCGCAACACTACACGGGATAACCCTCAACCTCTTTCAACCATCAGAAGCAAATACTCCCCTTCTAGCACCGATGACTAATGTTTTGAACTCAACAACAAAAAAAAAAAAACAAACGCAAGAACCCCATCACAAGAACAAACACAAGGGAAAAAATAATGACATACGCCTTCAAGTTATTCATTGGTAGACATTTTTCTTTTGTTCTGATCATGGCAGGTAAACAGTGTATCGCAGATTACCATCTGAATTCCAATTTCAGTGTCATTTGCATATGTGCAGCACTATTATCCTCACTAATGCAATACCATATACAGCATTATATTTTTTTGATTAATAATACACAGCATTATAGCATCAGATTAATGACTATCTAGACTCTTTATCTTCATTTTCTTTTGTTCTTAAAGTATGGTTAGGAGCACTTTTTTCAGGATAGTAACAATTCCAGATAAGCTTCAACGATGTCTTTTTTTCTGAAAAAAAAAAATCTTTCTTTTGAAAAAAAAAAGTTCATATTCTCTACTAAGATAATTCTTCGACTCCTATAAAGATGGGAAGCTTTGTTATCTATTCGATATTCCATATCTTTTTATAATTGTTATGTCCTGTTGTTCAGCAACTACGGACATTGAAATTAAGCCCAAATTTCACCCGGACCCAAATCCAACAACCCCCACAAGAAAATTTTCCGCCAAAAATCTACAGGTGAATTTCATAAGTCATCTCGTATTACCTCTTGATCAACCTCCTCTTGCCAATCACCCCCATTTGCATGTCCTGTCTGAGCCATGAAATTTAGAGACGCTACAAAGAAATCAATTTGTAAATATAAGCACCTGAATGAATAGCCGCTTAGAAGGGAAATAATTTAGAGAAGGCCGGCTAAGAGAACACTAGACTAGTGAAAAAGAAATTAATAAGACATACATTTGATATCAAAGAATCTTCATTCCGAATTATCATGTCCACATAAAATAACAACTCTGATACAAACATGTGAAGTAAAAATAAGGCACACCAGGATTAAAGGTGAAATACTTTACACACTCTCTGCACACTAAATTATTAAGACTCCTCATCTAGTTTCAATTGATCCCACCGTGCATCCTTCATCTAACGTAAAATTCCTTAGAGGCCTCAATAGTTTGCTTTCAACTTAGAGTTCAATCTAGCAACATTCATTGGCTACCGTGGATAGGAATTTGATCTCTCATTTTTATGTACGAGGAAATCAGGTTGGAATAAGGATGGAATTTGACCACTCATTTGGCATGTCTCAACACAACACAGGTGAACTAAAACCAAGGAGGTAAAGGCAGCTTGAGGGTTATGCCCTCAGAGGGTTAAGGCACCATTAGTGACCATGAGCACAATCTATTGCTTAAACCTTTTTTTTTTTTGATATGTAATCGAGATACATTTAAAAAACGCAAAGTCGCAACTCAGATACACAGGAACAATCTATTGGTTAAACTTGCTATAGAATATTGCAAAGTTTTAATCTGCGAAATTAGTTGATTTTTTCTTTGATTCTTTTACCAAAACTCCTAAAAAAGGGAAAAACACACACAAAACCGGTCTAGTGTGCCTTTAGCCCTTGGACCTAGAGAAAGTTTTGAAACAAGATATCTTATCTGGCCAGTCAACAAGCCAAAATCGGAAAATTACAGCATGACAAGGTCAAATGTATACGTTCCAAAGTTGATCAATTACCCAATATTGATATAAACGTTAGGAAAAAGACAATTTCTGATACACTCATATGCTATTCATTAAAAAAAAAATCCTTGATAAATATTATAAATCCCCTCCCATACAAAGCAAACAAGAAACTGATGAGGAAGGGAGTGGTTGCCCAAAGAAAAGATTATCAAATCTGAAGGATCAAATCTCAAAATGAATAACTGTGAATTATCAGAGTGTTATAGATTTACATATGATGATAAAACCATTAAAGAATTCATTCACTACAAAAGCATGGGTAACTAAGGTGCTGTCAGTGGTTTGAGAAAAAATAACTCAAAAGGTGATCATGGTGATTGCCCTTGGTTGTGAACTTGGGATGGCATACCCATCAATCCTATTCAATATGAAACAACAAAAACAGACACCAAGCTAGAGGAAAAAAAAATATTGAAGGAAAATGGTGGGTGAGGAAGTGGGGAGATATGAATAGAGAACATGCATAAGCAATTTTATTCCTTATATCACATATTCAACAACTCATTTCTTTTTTGTTAGGTTTTTAGTTGGCCTATTCGGTGTACAAAACATGTGCCTTTCTATTTTATGGCATTGGGTAGTTTTGTACTTGGGTTTTAGGCTGAAGAGTTGAAGACTTATCAAAGAAATCAAGTACAGAAGCTCATGTCCAGACAGGTGGATTGATAACCGAACATGGTTCTGGCAGAACATTGTGTGCACAAGCCTGTGCACACATGTCCAGACATGGTGACTTCCAGGGAGTTGTGTGCATTGATCTGTGCGATGGTGTCCAGACATGAAGACTTCCAGAGAGCACCTGTGTACTGACCCGTGTGCCGGTGTCCGGACATGATGGACTCCAGGGAGTTTCGTGTGCTGCTGTGTGTGCAGCTGTCCGGACGTGGTACCATGATTAGGCATGAAACCTTAATCATGTCCGAACAGGTTATTTTGGTGTCCAGATGTTGCTGTTGAAAATCATAACGGACTTTGGAATTCAAGTCTAATTTTCATAAGCCTATAAGGGGTTTCAGAAGGCACAACAATTTTTTAAGAACAAGCAAGAGACCCTACTGAGCTAAGCACCATTGCTATTGAGTGTTCCAAACACTGAGTGCTTAGAGTTTTGTGCCAAGAGATCATTGATGGTATGAGCCTTGATGTTTAGATCTCTTGGAGTTTCCAAACCACATTGTTGATTTTTACATCAACAACGAGCTGAAGTCTACCGGTGGGTTGGTAAGGGAATCAGATAAGAAAGATAGGCCAGTGAAGAGTTGGAGCTATCAAGGGGCAGGAGGCAAGTGAGGAGCTTTTATGCACACAGATTGTCTTAGCATTATAATGATTGTAAGTGTCTATGCATGTGTAATATTCTTTCTTAAAGATTGATTTTCTGGGTTTGGCTACCCTAAGTGATTTTATCTTTGAAGTGTTCAAAAGGTTTTCACTTCATCAACAAAATATTCTGTTGTTGATGGTGATTGATTTATTGTTTATGGTGGTTTGATATTTTACTACTGCAATATTTTCAATTGATATGTTTGCTTCGTATTGGTTGCTTGTGATCATTGGGATCGCTATTCCGCATCTTGCATTTTTTATAACCCGTTTAAATGGCATAGCCACCCAACAAATGCTACACATACATATTCAACTCCATGTAGTATCTGCCTTGTCCCCACATCCCCACCAATAAAATATTGGCAATACTACATTTCAGGATGTGAAAAAGGAAAAAAGAAAAAAGAGAAAGACCATCTTTAGACCTTTCAAAAGAATTGCATCCTTGTTCACAATGATAAAGTCACATAAACATAAGAAACTATATGTATACATACAATTTTATGTATCTATATATGTACCCATGAGAGTAATGCATGGATATATAATGTGTGAATGTACGTGAAATATCCATTTACCAGTGTCAAAAGCAGGAAATTAGAGAGAGAAACAGGATGGATACTAAATATGAAAGTAAAATCATGCACAACTCTATATACCTGAATCTGGGGGCTTATTGCTGCTGCCAGCAGCATTGGATGGCAAAGAATTGGCAATAGGATTCTGAGACTTAGTTTCCATTGTAAGCATCTTCAGAGATATTTTTCGTAAATAATCTGACTGAAATGAGGGATCAACAAAAACAAAAAAAAATTAAATCTCATGGCACTTTAAGATGCAAAAGAGAAAAAGAAGTACCGTAGTATTATCTATTCTGCATGCATACATGCAAGGAAATGTACATATACATCATGAAAATTATGGGAGCATTATGATGGAAGTACCTGGCTTGTGGCAGCAGTATAAATCTTTTCCTCAAACCTCAAGGCTATTTTCTTGAGTTCATGTAATCCGTCTTGGCCAGAAACAGGAAGACGCCTCTTCAATGTGTCCATTCTATAAACATAAGGCGTACTCTTAATAAATACCAGCCATACAGAGATCCAAATTGGTAAACTATGCTGACAGTGCAGAACTTAAGCCACAAAAATGCCAAGAGAAACAATAATTACAATTTCATGAAACTTTTTTTTTTGATAAGTAATGTATATTGAAAGAAAGCTCAGAAGGGCGCAACCTTAGTACACGGGAAGTATACAAGAGAATCCCTATCTCAAAGGGAAAGAAGAACAAAAATTTAGAATTTCAGAAAAAGTAGAAACATGCGTAGTATTCCAAGCCACCCGCCAATTATACAAAGTTTGCAAGAATAGCCTCTTCAACTCTGCCAAGCCAAGCTCTCGATCTTCGAAACTCCTTGCGTTCCTCTCACGCCAAAGACACCACATCAAACACAAAGGAACCAGCCTCCATAATTGTAGAACCTCTCGATTCCCCAATTGTCCTCTCCAACACTCCATCAGCTCACTCACCCTGCGAGGCATCACCCACATAACACCATATAACTGCAAACACACCGTCCACATCTCTGAAGCAACCTCACAATGAATGAGCAAATGATCGATAGACTCCCCATCCTTCCTACACAAGCAACACCACTCCAACACAATGATATTCCTCTTCCGCAAATTATCCAAAGTTAAGATCTTCCCTAAAATTGCCGTCCACACGAAGAAGACCACTCTCGGGGGCGCCTTAACTTTCCATATACCCTTCCAAGGAAACGTGGCCTGTACGGTAAAAGTAGGATGAGAGAGAACCTGATAGTACGATTTCACCTCAAAGTATTTCCTTTTCGAAGGAATCCAACACATTTGATCCTCTCCTCCAATCCTTACTCTCTGCGAATACAGCATCTCAAAGAAATGAGACACTAACTCCACCTCCCAATCCTGCACCGGACGAGTAAAAAGTACATGCCAATGAATGGAGCCATTGTGAATCTGCATAGTCTCTGCTACCCACACATCCTTCCGGCAAGCGATGGTGAACAATTCCGGAAAGATGTTCTTCAACGGCTGTTCCCCACACCAAACATCGTGCCAAAACAAAACTTTGGAACCATCCCCTACCTCAAAGCGTACATGATTGGCAAAACCAGCCCACTTTCTAATACATTTCCAAACTCCCACCCCATATGGTCCCCCTACCTCCTTCGAGCACCAACCTCCACTCAAGCTGTCATATTTTACATCTACCACCTTCCGCCACAAAGCATCCCTTTCTGTAGCAAACCTCCATAGCCACTTACCCAACAATGCTCTATTAAAGGGAATCATCCTTCTCACTCCTAAACCCCCTGTCATCTTTGGAGTACAAACCTGCGACCAATTCACCAAATGAAACTTAAATTCATCGCCCAACCCGCCCCACAAAAAATCCCTCTAAAGTTTTTCCAGACGATTAGCCACTACCACTGGAATAGGAAACAGGGATAAATAATATGTTGGAAGATTAGAGAGGGTACTTTTAATCAAAGTTAATCTCCCTCCCTTGGACAAATACATTCTCTTCCATCCTGCCAATCTAGATTCCATCTTCTCAATGATACCACTCCAAATTGCGGATGCCTTATAATGAGCACCCAAAGGAAGACCTAAATACTTCATTGACAACGTAGCCACCCCACACCCAAGAATGCTAGCCAACTCCACCACATTCTCCACTTCACCTATGGGAACAATCTCGGATTTAGACAAATTTATCTTCAAACCCGAAACCGCTTCAAAACATAGAAACAAGCACCTCAAATCGCGAAAGTGCGTCACATTAGGCTCACAAAGGATCAAAGTATCATCCGCAAATAACAAATGAGATATTATCAAGTCCTCATTATTTCTTAAACCCACCGAGAAACCGGATAGCAACCCTCTCTCCACTGACGAAGATAGCATCCTACTCAAAGCCTCCATAACAAACACAAACAATAACGGAGACAAAGGATCCCCTTGTCGAATACCTTGGGAGCTACCAAAAAACCCTGAAGGCGATCCATTAATGAGAATGGAAAAACGTACCGTAGATATGCAATGCTAAATCCACCCACACCATCTCGCCCCAAAACCACATCTCTGCAGCAGATATAACACAAAAGCCCGATTCACATGGTCATATGCCTTCTCCAAGTCCAACTTGCATAATAATCCAGGTTCCCCAGAACGAAGCCGACTATCCAAACATTCATTGGCCACCAAAACCGCATCCAGGATTTGTCGACCCTTTATAAAAGCATGCTGAGAATTAGACACAATCTTCCCCAAAACTGTTTTCAATCTATTCGCCAGAACTTTTGAGATAATTTTGTAAAAACCCCACCAACTAAACTGATAGGCCAAAAGTCCTTCATCTCCACCACCCCAGCTTTCTTAGGAATCAAAGAAACAAATGTAGCATTAAAGCTTTTCTCAAATTTTCCCCTTCCATGGAACTCCTAAAACACCGCCATAATGTCTACCTTCAAAACTTCCCAACAATGCTGAAAAAAAGCCAAAGAAAAGCCATCAGGGCCCGGTGCCTTGTCTCCCTTAAAATTTCTCACCACCTCCCACACTTCACCTTCCTCAAATTCTCTTTCCATCCAGGATTGCTCCTCATCATCAATGGACACAAACGATAGATCATCCACTTTTGGTCTCCACAGATACTGTTCAGAATACAAGTTTTTGTAATACTCCACAATGTGAATCTTAATATCATCCGCTTCAACTATCGTGTTCCCTTCTACCACCAATGACTCAATAGAGTTATGTCTTCTATTTGAGTTTGCCAAGCGATGGAAAAATTTTGTATTATTGTCTCCCTCTCTCAACCACAAAGCCCTAGATTTTTGTCTCCAACTCACTTCTTCAAGATAAGCACTCCGCTCCAACTCCTTAGAATACTCAACTCTCTTAAGCTTTTCATCCTCATTTAGATCTCTCCCCTCAGCCACCAAATCCAGCTCATTAAGGCCCTCCACCATCTCCTTTGTCCTCTTCCTTACATCCCCAAAAACCTCCACATTCCACTTTCTCAGATCCGCTTTCAAAGCTCTCAATTTGTGTGCCAACACGTAACTAGCAGTTCCTTCAAAATGGTAAGCAGTCCACCACATCTTAACCTGGTTCACAAAATTTTCTGAATGTAGCCACATATTTTCAAACTTGAAGGACTTCATCCCCCTCCTTGCCACTCCACAGTCCAACATCACCGGAAAATGATCAGATAGTAACCTTGGCAACCGTTTTTGTGATACATCCGGAAAATGTTCCTCCCACTCCGTAGAAAGCAAAAACCGGTCAAGTTTCGACCAAGCCTCCACATCGTGACCATTGGACCACGTGAATTGGCCCCCAATCAAAGGAATGTCCATTAGCCACAAGGATATCGCACTACATTAAAGTCTCCCCCCATACACCACAGTAACTCCCACAAAGACAATAACCCAGCCAGTTCCTCCCAAAGACCTCTTCTTTCCACATCGTCATTTGGCCCATACACCCCCGCAAACGCCCATTCAAAGTTCTCCGTCACACATCTGAAATGACACGAGACCACATATCTCCCCACACATTCTTCAACCTTCTCCACCACTCTCCTATCCCACATCAATAGAATACCTCCGGACGCCCCTCTTGAACCCATGTACACCCAATCAACATGAAGACACCCCCACACACTACGAATCACCTCCCTACTAATCACCTCCATTTTTGTCTCTTGCAAGCAAATAATATTTGCCTTCCACTCCCTCAACCAACTTCGAATCTTCCATCGTTTCTCAATCTCATTCATCCCCCTCACATTCCAAGATATAATCTTTGGCTTCATAAACAATCTTGCTGGCCCCTCCCCTTCCCTGTGATTCTAGACGATCGCCCTCCTGTCCCGAACTTACCAAACGCTTTAATTCTCGCGTTCCTCTATTCCCCATTCTACCACTCAGATCATTTGCCTTGACCGCCCCAGCTTGAGTTCGAGTAGCCTCAATCTTAGTGAACAATTCCACCAATTTCTCCTCAATCCCATCACACGAGATGCCCACAACATGACAAAACTCCATAACCCTCTCCACCACCCAAACTAGATCCACCGATTGGGACCCTTCCTGAGGATCCAACACTGCCAGAGGTTGTACAGCCAACAACTCCTGTCCCCTCCTCTCCTCCTCTGAACAAGTCACCCTTCATGAAACTTTTTTTTTTTTTTGATAAATAATTCATAACATATCATATAAAGGCGCAAGAGGCGCAACCCTAGTACACAAGAAGTATACAAGGAAAAACCCCACTAAAGGCTAAAAGAAATGCAAAAATCTGCAAAATGCGAAAAACTAGGCAAAAGAGAAATATGAAAAGCCCTAGTCCAAACGAATAGAGAGTGGATGAAACTTAAAATGAATAAAGAACAAGAAACACATACTTTTCCAGGGAAAGAAAATAGAAGCAGCAGAACATGACTGTTTAAGCTTCACCATCTGGAAGCCACAAACTTGGAACTCCGATAAATGTTCTCTCAACTTTATTTTTCAGTTTAGAAGGGAGGGGACCCAACACTGCACTATCATTTTAGCAAGTTTCATAGGGGCTCAACTTAGACATATAAACCATTCACAAAGGCCAGAAAACCTTTACCAATAATCTTCAGTATACATCGTGGGAAGACCAAGAAAACCTTTTTTTTTTTTGGGGGGGGGGGGGGGGAGGTTTAGACCAATATAACTTGAGAGTACAGTGTTCCAATCATTAGTCGCACGACAGCACACCTTGCTTTCACATCATAGACCCCAAGTGTTCATAAGCAAATTCTGTTAGGTTTTGTAATTGGTTCTTTGATGTCCAAAACTTAATTTTATGTTTTGGAGACTTGGGTAGTTGTGTACTTAGGTCTGCGGTTCAAGATTTGAAGATTGCTGCAAAGAGACAAGTACATCCACTGATGTCCGGACAGGAACATAGGCTGTCTGAACATGGTCAGTTCCCAGGAATCACCATTCCTTGGGCTGTCCAGACACGACAGCAGACACCCACTCTCGGGTTGAAGTGATATCCGAACATTAGTATGGCTGTCCAGACACGAGCTGTTTCAAAAAGGCCCAGTTTGCTAAGAGATCCGGACTTGGTTGCTGACATGAGCTCTTGGGTTTGAGAGATATCCAGACATCAAAAGTTCAGGAAGTTTTACTGTCCCCTGAACTGTACGGACATTCCTGCAGACGCGAACATTTTGTTTGCTTGATGTTCAAACACTAAGGAGTGATGTCCAGACACCAAGGACTGATGTCCAGACATGGAACGCAGTTAGGTTTGAAAAACCCTAGCCATGTCCGGACATCCTACTTGCCTATTTGGACGCTGCCACACAAAAAACACTAACTGTTATTTAAAGCATGTTTTGTCTCAACTGTCAACATCTCTTAAACACACGATTTTCAAAGCTCTCATAGAGAGTATTAGAGACGAGCCCCAAGTCTTGGTGTGATACTACACAAGGTTCTTGAGTGTTGTGCCAAGGGTTCGCTCATGTGAAGAGTCTTAGACTGGGATTCAAGCCAACGTGCTGTGACTACACAATCTACGCAACAACTGAAGTCAACCCGTGGTGATCGGTAAGAAGTTCATTCTCTAAAGAACGGCCAACAAGGGAGTTGGAGCAGAGACATGTGAGGAGCGGGTTATCTGGCAAATTGTCTTGGTAAAGTTACAAAGGGGTAATAAGTTTACTATTTTCTGTAGTTTGTTCTTCTTTTAGCAGAATAGAATCCTAGGTTTGACCGCCACGGAAAGGTTTTTCCTTGGTACAAGATTTTCCTCTTCGTCAACATAAACATAATGTTGTTTGATTGTTGATGATTGTTGGCTTGATATTTTTATATGCATGTGTTCAATTAATATATTGATTAACTGCCTATTGGTATTTGCTTCTGCATGTTTGGGGTTAGAATTGATTGTTATATTTCTCAAGTAGTATCAGAGCGGGTACAAACTCTGAAGGAAAAGTTTTTTTTCCTATGTGATTCTTGACCCCTGTTTTCATGGATCCATCCATGAATTGTGTTATGTCTTGTGAGAACATGGATCCCACAGCTGGTATGTACTATGAAGGGCCTTTCAAAGCCTCGGAGATTTGACTGTGTAGAAGACAATCTCCTTGAGAATTTGTCAAACTTGGGCAAAAGAGTTTTCAAAGAACTCATGAAAATTGAAAGGGAAAAGGAAATTTGATCTCTGAATTAAAGATTGCATGTGATGTTTGTTGTTCTTTACAGCCTAAAACACATGGTTGAGAGATAAGGTAAAAATTCTTGAGACAAAATTGTGTAAACTCTCAAGTAATCAATTGAAGAGTATGCTTTGTGAGCACTCTTCTAATATGAACTGTGCTGGTGATACTGTTTCTTCTTCACATGCTTGTGTGCCTTTAAATAAAGTTTTGCTTGTCAGACCTGTGATTGATGATGAAGTAAGCTTGTGTGGACAAGGGAAAGATTGATGATAAGCCCAAATCCATGACTTCTCGTAAAGATCAGACTTCGAATAAGTTTGTTCTTTCATATCATCATTGTGGGATCATTGGTGACCAAAATGTTAAGATCCCAAAAGCCTTGGACTAAAGGGAATGCACCTAGGGAAGAAGAGCCTGGATATGAAAATCAGGTCCGGGCCTTAGCTGAACAAGTCATGCTCGTTAGTGAGAGACTTGATGAGTTGACTATATGCACAACTCAAGGAAAGTATATCTGTCCTGTGACCACATCCAAACCTCAAAAGGTTTGGCCATGTGGGTGACCAAAGATGACCACATGTGTTTGGCTGTTCACACTACACTTAAGGTTCTTTGACACATGCTTGTGGTACCTCGACAGTAGCTGCTCTAGACACATGTCGGGGGATAAATCATTGCTTAACCATATTGAAAAGTTCAGGGAAGGGAACAGTAACATTTGGTGATGAAAGTCAGTTACGAGTCACAGGTAAAGACACTGTTGAGATTCCAAGATTCCCACCACTTCAAGGGGTGATCTACGTTGAAGGTATCAGCGCTAATCTACTTAGCATCAGTCAGTTTTGTGATGAAGACCTGGTGGTTCAATTCTCCAAGGAGCGCAACATCTTCACCAGCAAAGGAGAATTGGTCACAGGAGGACAGAGAACCATAGATAACTGCTATGTGGTGAAGCCAAGTCCCTCTATAGATGTAATAGAGCAAGGTTGGATGAAGTAGAGCTATGGCACCAACATATGGGGCATCTTTTTTTTTTGATAAGTAACCAACGTATGGGGCATCTGAATTTCAAAGATTTGTCCAAGGCAATAAAAAATAAGTTCATTGTGGGGCTGCCAAAACTGGGGAAGATAGAGAAGACGGTGTGTTGCCTATGTCAGATGGGTAAGCAACTCAAGGCTCAGCATAGAAAGACAAAGTCTATCCACACGTATAGACCTCTTGAGCTGCTTCATACGGACTTGATGAGTCCATCAACAACTGAAAGCATGGGAGGGAAGATATATATTATGGTAATAGTGGATGACTTCTCCAAATTCACATGGGTCGTATTACTTCGTGAGAAATCTGAAGTCTTTGAACAAGCCAAGGCACTCTTTAAGAAGATTCAGGTTGAGAAGGGAAATTGCATCAAGAGAATCAGAAGTGACCGTGGGAAGGAGTTTGAAAATGCCAAATTCTCTGAATTCTGTGATGAGAATGGCATTGTGCAAGAGTTCTCTGCAACGATCACTCCTCAACAAAAAGGCATAGTTAAAAGAAAGAATCGTGTAATTCAAGAGATGGCTTGAACCATAATACATTGCAAGAATCTGGCTACTTATTTCTAGGGAGAAGCTGTCAACACTGTATGTCACCTTATCGACATGGTCTATTTGAGACTGGGTACAAACAAGACTCCTTACGAGTGGTGGGAAGGGAAGAAATCCACTGCCAAGTACTTCCATGTCTTCGGAAGTAAATGTTTTATATTGAGAGATAGGGAGAATCTGTGCAAGTTTGACCGCAAAAGCGATGAAGGAATTTTTCTAGGATATTCCTCATCAAGTAGAGCTTACCAAGTGTATAACAAGAAGACGGAAACAGTAATGGAAACTATTAATGTGGTGGTTGATGACTCCCCAAATGCACCATGTGAGTGGGAGGTACAAATTGTAGAAGATGGTAAAGAAGTGGCTGCTAAGAAAACCAGTGAAGACTTGGGTAAACATTCAGACACTGTAGGTACTGAAGAGCCATCTACTCCCAAGCCTAAGATGATCACTACAGAGCCTGCTTCAAGACTTCGATTGAACCACCCTGAAGAAAACATATTGGGTGATCTTAATAAAGGGAAAAGATTGAGGAGCCGCGTGATCAATCAGGTTTCCTATACATGTTACTTGTCCCAACTTGAGCCTAAAAATATGAAAGAAGCCCCAATGATTAAAGCTGGGTAGAAGCTATGCACGAGGAGCTGCATCAATTTACTAGGAATGATGTTTGGAGCCTGGTACTCATTCATGCCGGTCACAACATCATAGGTACCAAGTGGATTTTCAAAAACAAATCTGATGAACATGGTACTGAGATAAGAAACAAAGCTCGTCTAGTAGTGCAGGGGTACACTCAAGTGGAAGGCATTGACTTTAACGAGACCTTTGCTCCAGTTGCTCGCCTCGAGTCAATCAGGATTCTTCTTGCCATCACTAGGCATTTAAAATTCAAGCTATATCAGATAGATGTAAAGAGTGTATTCATGAATAGTCTGCTGTATGAAGAAGTGTTTGTAGCCTAGCCAAAAGAATTTGTTGATCCACATTATCCAGATCATGTCTATAAGTTCAAAAAGGCGTTGTATGGATTAAAGCAAGCTCTGCGGGCATGGTATGAACGACTCACTGCATACCTCTTGGATCATGGGTTCTCTCAAGGACATGCTGACCGGACCTTCTTCGCCAGAAAAAGAGACAAACATTTGTTGGTTGCCCAAATATATGTGGATGATATTGTGTTTGGAGCCACGATTGACTCTCATGTTTATGAGTTTGCTGCTGAGACGAAGGAGTTTGAAATGAGCATGATTGGAGAATTGACTTATTTTCTAGGTCTCCAAGTTAACAATATGATGAGGGAATGTTTGTGTCCCAATTCAAGTATGCCAAGGATCTTGTAAGAGATTTGGTTTGGATGGAAAAAGTCACTTGCTCACTCTAATGAGCACTAGTGTCAAACTAGGTGCGGATCCAACTGCAAAGAGTGTTGATCAAACTCTTTATAGGAAGATGATTGGAAGTCTATTATATCTCATTGCTAGTAGACTAGATATCTCTTTTAGTGTAGGAGTATGTGCAAGGTTCCAAGCAAATCCCAAGGAATCACACCTGACAACTGTGAAGAGAATCATTAGGTATGTGAGTGGGATAGTGAACTATGGTGTTTGGTATTCCAGAGATACCAATCTTGATCTAGCTGGGTACTCAGATGTTGATTGAGTTGGGAATGCTGATAACAGGAAAAGCACCTCCGGTGGATGCTTTTATATGGGGACAAATCCGGTTGCATGAATGAGTAAAAAGCAAAACTCAATCTCTGTTTCTACAGCTGAGGCTCAGTATATTGCTGCTAGTAGTTGCTATACCCAACTGTTGTAGATGAAGAAACTATTAGCAGATTATGGACTTGATCAAGGTACAATGCTGATCTACATTGACAATAAAAGTGGGATCAACATTGTTGAGAAAGTTACGTGAAAAGAAAGAGGAGGCACGTTATATTGCTTTACATAGCCTACCTCACATAATATTATATAGGCTTTGAAAAATAAGACAATGACCAAAATACCCTCAAACCTTAATACATTATTCTAACACTCCCCCTCAAGCTAGAGCATATATATCATATAAACCCAAACTTGAAACAAATAAATTCTAACCGGTTATGACATAAAAATTTTGTAAACACATCAGCTAACTGGCCTCCAGAATTCACAAATGTTGTAGATATATCTCCATCAAGTATTTTGTCTATGACGAAATGACAATCAATCTCAATATGCTTAGTCCTTTCATGAAAGACTAGATTAGATGCAATATGTAAAGCAGCCTGATTATCACAAAATAACAGGATAAGATTAGGAGCTGAGAACCCAATTTTTTGAAGAAAATGTTGTAACCAGGTCAACTCAGTAGCAGTATGAGCCATTGCCATGTACTCTGCTTCAGTACTAGATTTTGCCACTACTGTTTGTTCCTTATTCTTCCAAGTTACAAGATTACCGCCAAAGAATGTGCAATAACGTATAGTAGACCGTCTATCTAAATGACAACCTGCCTAATCTGCATCAGTAAAACCTTCTACCCTAAGATGTCCTTGCGGTCTAACAGATCCTGCTCTTCCACCATATGGTTAAAACTCAATTTGCTCAGAAAATCCGTCTCTTGCGTTCGGATAATGCTAAAGAATATACATCTGGTCCTTTTACCTCTTATTTGTCTGATAAAGGCATTATCCATCAAACCTCTTGTGCTCACACTCCACAACAAAATGGTGTGGCCAAACGCAAGAATCGTCATTTATTGGATGTTACACGTTGTCTCTTGTCTCATATGCATGTCCCCAAACAATTTTGGAGTGATGTTGTTCTCACTGCTTGTTATCTCATTAATAGGATGCCTTCCTTGGTCTTAGATAGTGTCTCTCCTCATTCACTTTTACATCCTTCTTCCTCCCCATTCTCCTTGCCACTTAAGGTCTTTGGGTGTGTTTGCTATGTCCATAATTTAGGTCCCGGTGTTGATAAACTTGACCCTCGTGCTACTAAATGTGTATTTCTTGGATATTCCTCCACTCAGAAGGGATATCGTTGCTATAGTCCTGTTCTTTGACGCTAATTCACTAGCGCCGATGTCACATTTGTTGAGTCGCTCCCCCATTTTCCTGCTACTACTTCTTTGGGTGACTCTTCTGTAGCACCTAATGTCGCATCTATTCCGCTGCCTGTTCCATTTCTCTCTAAGCCTGCCTCTGCTCCTCCAGTCTTGTCGCCACCCCACTCGCCTGCCCCATTCAAGGTTTATACGCGTTGACCGCGCCCATCAACTCCTGCTCCTCCACCATCATCCTCACCATCTCCAGATCTAGTGTTTCCACCTACATCAGATTCTTTGCCCATTGCCCTACGGAAAGGTACACGTTCTTGCACTACTCACCATCCTAACAGTCAGTTTGTATCCGCTAGTTCTTTATCTCCTTCACTATCTTGTTTTATTTCCCACCTCTCTAGTATTTCCATTCCAAAGACAGTGTATGATGTTTTATCTCACTCCGGTTTGAGGCAAGCTATGGAATTGGAAATGAGCGCCTTGCATCAAAATGGGACGTGGGAGCTTGTTCCCTTACCACCTCATAAGAAGACTGTTGGTTGCAAATGGGTCTTCACAGTTAAGTTTAATCCTGATGGTTCCGTTGACCGATTGAAAGCTCGGCTGATTGCTAAGGGCTATACACAAACGTATGGTATTGATTATGATGAAACTTCCTCCCCAGTTGCCAAAATTTCTTCTATTCGTGTTCTTATTTCTTTGGCTGCTAATCTGGATTGGCCCTTGTTTCAATTGGATGTCAAAAATGCCTTTTTGCATGGGAATTTGCATGAGGAGGTTTATATGGAGCAACCACCTGGGTTTGTTGCTCAGGGGGAGTCTCAAGGTCGTGTCTGTAAGTTGAAAAAGGCATTGTATGGTCTCAAGCAATCACTGAGGGCATGGTTTGGAAAATTCTCTGAAGCAGTATTGAAGTTTGGTCTTCAGAGATGTTAGACGGATCATTCAGTATTTCACTTACACACCAGTGCAGGCTATATCTTTCTTGTGATATATGTAGATGATATTGTTATTACTGGAGATGATTCAGAAGGCATTGCCCGTTTAAAACAGTTTCTACAGTAGCAGTTTCATAAAAAGGATTTGAGCAAACTTCGATATTTTCTAGGTATTGAAGTTGCTAGATCTCGAACAGGTATCAACTTATATCAGAGAAAATATGCACTTAATTTATTAGAAGAGACAGGTCTCTTAGGTTCTCGACCAATTGATGTTCCGATGGATCCAAATAAGAAATTATTGAAGGGTGAAGGTGAATTATTTGAAGATCCTGACAGGGACTACCGTCTAGTTGGGAAGTTGAACTATCTTACTATCACCAAGCCAGATATTTTATATACAGTTAGTGTTGTTAGTCAGTTCTTGGAAGCTCCTCGGGTTTCACATTGGGAAGTTGTTACTCACATTCTTCGGTATTTGAAGAGAGCCCCTGGCCTAGGAATACTATATAGACCAAATGGACATCTTAGAGTCGAAGGTTTTACTGATGCAGATTGGGCAGGTTCTCCTTCAGATAAACGGTCTACTACAGGTTATTGCACATTCTTTTGTGGTAATCTTGTCACTTGGAAGAATAAGAAACAAATAGTAGTTGCATGATCTAGTGCTGAAGCAGAGTACAGGGCAATGGCTCATACTGCTACTGAATTGACCTGGTTACAACATTTCCTTCAAGAGATTGAGTTCTCAACTCCTACTCCTATTCCGTTATTTTGTGATAATCAGGCTGCTTTACATATTGCAACTAACCCAGTTTTTCATGAAAGGACTAAGCATATTGAGGTTGATTGTCATTTTATTAGAGACAAGATACTCGATAGAGATATATCTACAGCATTTGTGAAGTCTGGAGACCAGTTAGCTGATGTGTTTACAAAAGCTGTGTCGAAACCAGTTAGAGTGTATTTGTAACAAGCTGGGTTTATATAATATATATGCTCCAGCTTGAGGGGGAATGTTAGAATAATATATTAGGGTTTGAGGGGATTGTGGTCATTGTAATATTTCTCAAAGCCTATATAATAATATGTGTGAGGTAGGCTACGTAAGACAATATAATGTGCCTCCTTTTTTTTTCTTTTCACATAACCCTATTAACAGACGTCAAATTGAAACAAGGGCCAATCAAGATTAGCAGCCAAAGAAATAAGAACACGAACAGAAGAAATTTTGGCAACTGGAGAAAGAGTTTCATCACAATCAATAGCATAAGTTTGGGTATAACCCTTAGCAACCAACTGAGATTTCAATCGTTCAATAGAACTATCAGGATTAAACTTAACCTTGTAGACCTATTTGCAACCAACAGTCTTCTAATGAGGTGGTAAGGGAACAAGCTCTCACGTCCCATTTTGATGCAAGGTCTACATTTCCAATTCCATAGCTTGCCTCCAACCAGAGTGAGATAATGCATCATGCTCTGTGTTTGGAATGGAAATACTAGTGAGGTGGGAAATAAAACAAGAAAGTGAAGGAGATAAAGAACTAGTGGATACAAACTGATTGATATGTTGAGTAGTGCAAGAACGTGTACCTTTCCGTAAGGCAATAGGCAAGGAGTCGGATGTAGGTGGAGACACTGGATCTAAAGACGGTAAGGATGATGGTGGAGGAGCAGGAGCTGATGGGCGAGGCCAACGCATATAAACCCGAAGTGGGGTAGGTGAGCGTGGTGGCAACAAGACTGGAGGAGCAGAGGCAAGCTCAAAGAGAAATGGAACAAGCAACAGAATAGCCGCGACATCAAGTGCAAGAGAAGAGTCACTCAAAGAAGAAGTAGCAAGAAAATAGGGGAAAGACTCGACAAAGGTGACATCGGCGCTAGTGAAGTAGTGTCGAAGAACAGGACTATAGCAACGATTTCCCTTCTGAGTGGTGAAATATCCAAAAAAGACACATTTAGTAGCACGAGGGTCAAGATTATCAAAGCCAAGACCTAAATTATGAACATAGCAAACACACCCAAAGAGAGTGGTAGGGAGAATGGGGAGGAAGAAGGATATAATAGCGAAATGAGGAGAGGCACCATCTAAGACCAAGGAGGGCATCCTATTAATGAGATAACAAGCAATGTGAGCAGCATTACTCGAAAATTGTTTGGGGACATGCATATGAGACAAAAGACAACGTGTAACATCTAATAAATGACAATTTTGCATTCAGCCACGCCATTTTGCTGTGGAGTGTGAGCACATGAGGTGTGATGGATAATGCATTTATCAGACAAATAAGAGGCAAAAGAACCAGATGTATATTCTTTGGCATTATCTGAACGCAAGAGACAGATTTTTTGAGCAAATTGAGTCTTAATCATATTGCGAAAAATTTGGAAAATAGAAAATAACTCGTTACGATTTTTCATTAAAAATAACCATGTCATACGGGAAAAATCATCCACAAAAGTCACAAAATAATGAAATTTATTGGACGCTATATTAATGGGACCCCATACACTAGAATAAACCAATTCAAAAGGACTCGAAACCCTACGAACAACTGTGGACGGAAAAGAGAGACAATGATGCTAACTAAGCTAACAAGCTTCGCAAGACACAGACAACTCAAGACAAAGACTTGGGACTTGATGCTTCAACGTAGGAAGAGAAGGATGACCAAGATGACAATGCCATTAAAGAGCGAAGGCCAACGACTGCAAAGCACGAGAGGTGAGTGTAGGTGCGAGGTCCATATAATATAATCCACCAACTTCATGCCCCATACCAATCATCCTCCTCATCTTGAAATCCTGAAAAATGCACAAAGATGAGTAAAAACCAACTGAACAATGAAAGGCTTTGGCAATCTTAGAAATGGATAACAAATTAAAAAGAAAACCAGGAACATGTAGAAAAAACAACTCAATGTCAGGACTCAAATGGGTAGTGCCCAAGCTGGCCACTTGGGAGAAGGAACCATTAGCAAGGGTGACACTTCGGGGTGTATCAATACAATGATAATTAGGAAGAGAAGTAAAACGAACTAGGCATGTGTTCATTTGCGCCAGAATTGATAATTCATGGGTCACTAGATGAGGGTAAAAGAGAGTGAGATTCAGTACCTGACTGTGCAAGAGTAGCAGTGGAAGAGAAAGAAGTTTGCTTATGGGCTAAGAACTGAGCATACTCATCTTTTGAAATGGAGATCAAATCACACTCCAAATTAAGGCTTGACTGAGCAGGTGGTCCAGAGGTGGCTGAAGAATCTTCTTGAGAAGAAACTTGATTGGCAAACCCATATAAGATGCCATGTAAATCCCAGCAATAATCCCCAGAATGATTACTATGGTCACAATGAGTGCATTTGCGAGGCCCACGACCACCAATACGACCACGTCCTCGAGAATCACTTCCACCTCGAAAACCACAACTGACACATCCTCCATGGGAAGTACCAGTACCACCACATGTAGCAATAAAAGCAGTACGATCACCATTACGTTCAGAAGTCAACTGAGAGCCATTATTTGAGAGAGTAGCACGCTGAATCCGAGAACAAACCTCGAGAAGAGATAGGAGATCTGAACCACCCAATATGTGTGCACAAACTGACTCATACTCAGGTTTCAAGCCGAGAAGAAACCGAACCACATCCATATCTTGACGTTGCTTTGACATTTTCTTTAGATCAATTGAGATCGGTTATTACATGTCCCACTCCTTACAAATGGCCACAACCTAATTGTAGTACTCGTCCACAGTCTGAGCACCTTGCTTAAGCCCAAAGTATTGTTTGCACACTTCATAAATTCGAGTAATATTCCCAGCACCAGAGTACATATGATTGAGATGATCCCAAATATCCTTGGCAGTAGAAAGATAGATACACGAGGATCTAATGTGAGGCTCAACACTGTTCAGCATAAGAGAGATAATTTGATTGTCTTCGTAGTCCTAAAGGCTGGCAGTAGTAGGGTTTGATGGTTTGCCTAATTGCAAATGATTATATAGGCCCTTCCCTCTCAAGAAGACCTCGACATATCGTGCCTAATAAACATAGCTTTTGTCATTTAACTTCACAAATGTCATAGGTGCATTACCCATAGAAGCCGAAGTGGTTAAATCCGATTTAGTAGTAGTCATACTATGTTGAATCTACCACAAAGTGTATCAACAATAGTAGCGAAGCCCAAAAACACAACACAACCAATAAAGTGTGTAAAAGGGACAAAAACCAGCACAAATAAACCCATAGAAGCCGAAGTGGTTAAATCCAATTTAGTAGTAGTCATGCTGTGTCGAATTTACCACAAAGTGTATCAACAATAGCAGCAAAGCCCAAAAACACAACACAGCCAATAAAGTGTGTAAAAGGGACAAAAACCAGCACAAATAAACCTGGATCAAGTGGAAGCAAACTGGACCAGGCCTGAAACGGATTAAACCGGCCCTGAACTCGCCTGAACCGGACCTGAAATGAGTTAAACTGGCTTGCAATGTGATGAACTGGGCCTGGAATGAGATGAACGGGTAACTAAACCGGCGAATAACAAACCGGGCGGAGGCAATGTAGGTCAAGTTGACCTGAAATACTGAACAAACCGGACCTGAAGAAGTTGGGCTGAATTGGCCTAATCCGTTGGGCTTGGGTTGACCCGGCCCAAGTAAAAAACCCGGATAGCCTATTCCAAGATAGGATTGAGGATATCCTTATCCCAGATAGGGGACAGGAAGTACCCAGAACCAAACAGACGGCGTCTTCTCCGAAAGTCATCGGAATTGCGCCGATGACACTCGACCGTGCCGGCGAACACGACAACAACAACACCAAAGAACGCCGGCGACCACAACGACGCAATCTCCACCGAAACCTACCACTGACAGAACACCAAAAGCCTCACACCACCACTAAACTCGTCTCCGGCCACCACAAACGGCACCAACCCCCACAAACCTCATCGACGACACCAACCAAAGACCCTGAAGCATTCTTTTAAATCAGGGAAGACATGAAACGAAGAGCCACAATCATGATTCCGCCTGCTACACCAAACCCACCACTGCCGGAGCGAACCAAGGCGATGACGGCAATATCACACCACTGATTACGATGATCTCGACACCATCGCTCTCCAAACTCGGGCATTAAGCCCAGATCCTTAGTCTCAACAAATCAGGTTTTGTGTGTTCGTTTGTGAACAACGACAAAACAGGAAAAAGAAGGAAAAAAAAAAAAGGAAGCGGGAAGGGAAGGGAATTCTCTGAAGAGGAAGTACGTATAGTATCAAAGAACAGGATTAAATCCTAGGCTCTGATACCATGTTGAGAGAGTTATGTGAAAAGAAAGAGGCACTTTATATTGCATTACGTAGCTTGCCTCACATATATTATTATATAAGCTTTGAAAAGTATGACAATGACCAAAATACCCTCAAACCCTAATACATTATTCTAACAAACATCAACAAAGACATAGGTTGTTCAGACATAGTTAGTTCCAAGGAATCACCATCCCCTGGGCTATCCGAACACAACAGCACACACCCACTCTCGGGTTAAAGTGATGTCTGAACATTGGTATGGCTGTCCAGACACAAGCTATTCCAGAAAGGTCCTACCTACTTTGAGGTCAAGACTTGGTTGGGGACATGACCTCCAGCATTTGAGAGATGTCAAGACATGGGACATAGATGTACAGACATCAACAATTCAGTAAGTTTTATTGTCCCCCGAATTGTCCGAACATTCCTATCAACACAAATATTCTATTTGCCTTGTGTCCGGACATGGAAGGCAGTTAGGTTTGAAAAACCCTAGCCATGTCCGAACATCCTACTTGCCTGTCCAGACGCCACCGCGCAGAAAACACATTACTATTTAAAGCATTTTTGTCTCAACACAGTACATCTCTCAGACACAATTTTCAGAGCCTCCATGGAGAGTATTGAGAGACAAGTCCCAAGACCTTGATGTGATACTACACAAGGTTCTCAAGTGTTGTGCCAAGGGTTTGCTCGTGTGAAGACTCTTGGACTGGGATTCAAGCTAACTGCACAATCTACGCAACAACTAAAGTCTACCAGTGGAGACCGGTAAAGAGTTCATTCTCTTAAGAACGGCCAACAAGGGAGTTTGAGCAGAGATAAGTGAGGAGCGGGTCATCCTACAGATTGTCTTGGTAAAGTTACAAAGGGGTTGTAAGTTTTAATATTACCTATAGTTTGTTCTTCTTTGAGTAGAGTGAAATCCTGGGTTTAGCTGCTTCAGAGAGGTTTTTCCTTGGTGCAAGGTTTCCTCCTCGTCAACAAAAACATTGTGTTGTGTGATTGTTGACTTGATATTTTAATATGTGTGTGTTCAATTAATATATTCAATAATTGAATATTGGTATTTGCTTCCCCGTGTTTGGGGACAGAATTGGTTGTTATATTTCTCAAATTCTATTCCCAATTCTTTATTTGGGTAATGTGCAACATCTTTTGTTTCTAATTTCTGATTTAGTATTAGTCATTGTAGTCCAGCACACCTTGTTTTCACATAGTTATCTACCACTATAAAAAAATAAAAAATAAAAATTGGATGAAAAATAATATTATTATTTAAAGAAAAGGGCAAAGCCCTCGTACACAAAGAGTATACAAGAGAGCCATCTACCACTTTAAAATTAACTTCATATTTGCCATTCTTATATTTTTAAATGCATTTTTTCAAACTTTAAAGGATTTTTTCCCCAAGAGTATTCTTTAATTTTTTTTTTTCCTTCACGTGAGATCATCTTGACGAAAATTTAAGCAACTATCTACCCTTTTAAGATGATACCACACAACTTCACAGGAATAGTTCCATTTTACGATTGAAATGTTCACATACAAATCAAGCTTGTTAAACGTCAAACATGCACATACATTACAAAGCCTACATGTGTTTACGCATTCATATATACGCAAATAATGGAGTCTGCACTAGATTTCATACCTATTTCAATAATGCCTAAATTAAACAACCAAGCTTCCACTTAATGCTTCTCCATTTAATATTGTAAACATTCAAATCTCAAGCTTACCACATGCCTTTGCTTTTAAAAAAAAAATTGTAGTAAAACATTGTTTATGAAGTAAAAAGCTACTACAAGAACACACTTCTATCGAGCTCACTAGGGAGACACGAGTCCAACCAGCAAGCCAGAGAATCTGACCCTAACAGCAATATCTATAACCAAAAATGCATCTTAATTCGGTCACAAAAGGCAGTCAAAACGATGAAGCTAAAGTTCGTAAAAAAAAAAACGAGAAACCAAGCATAAAGCAATATCCAATTACTTCGAGAGCTCAATCATTGTACTTTAGCATACACGGAGCCTTACAGCTAGTGGTTAGAAACCATTCTAGTTGTGATCATATATAAATCCAAAACTCTCAAATCAAACACAATCCGGATATATATATCAGGAAAGCTAAAGCAAAATAGAATTGTACTTTATTCGTTAGAGAGAGAGAGAGAGAATCACATTTTGTTCACAATTCTTTGACGAGAATCGGGCGGCAATTGGGTCCTCCAATCACCGGTGTCCATGCTGGGTTCTCCTCCGCCTCCGGCGCCTCCTGCTCCTCCCTCAACGGGGGCTTGACTCGGTTTGAGCCTCCAATGATTGGTATCCATTGAATTTCTCTAAATAATATCAATTTATAAGCGAATCGAAGCCGAGCTAAGGCTTTTACCACCGTTAAACTCAAATTCAAATCGCTCGAACTAGAAAGAAGCGGATAAATATGAACCCCCGATTCTGAGTCTTAATCGTCTGGACACAAATTTTGAGAGAGAGACAGAGTGGGGGATTGGAGCTCTGGATTAAGTTAAATCGGGAAGGGAAGGGAATATGTGTCTAATGGTGATTCTTACGAATATGGACGGGTACTGCAACAACCAGTAAAGGGTTTTTTTTTATAGTATTTTATGGATAGAGATTACTTATTAGGATAGAGGTACACGTCATATAGGTTTTAATGGAATAATGGGGTGATTTGTTTTTTTTTTTTTATAATTGGAATAATGGGGTGATTAATTGAAAAGAAAGAGAGATGAGTATACATACGTCTTTTTGTCCAATTTTCTTTCTTTTATTTTTTAAAGTGATGGACCACTTTATTTTAGGCTAAAATAAAATGGGTTAAAAACAAATTTATTCTCCTAAAGTATATCTATTTTTGTAATTCGGCCACCGAAGTTTAAAAAGTGATAATGTTACCCCTTTAAAGTTTTAAGAATTTTCAATGTCGCCACTCCGTCACTCTCAGCTGTTTTCATTGACGAAATTAAGGACATTTTGATCTTTTTTAATTAATTATTTATATTTTAAAAAAAATAGATTAAGAAAAAAAAAAAAAAAAAAAAAAAAAAAAAAAAGAAAATTTGGGGGTGGCCGTAACCACCCCTAGCACCCCATTGGCCATTTTGGAGTGGCCGGCCACCCCAAGCCACCACCATTTCGGCCCCATGGGGGTGGTTCGGTCACCTCCAAGGGCCCAAATGGAGGTGATCGAAACCACCCCAAAGGATTTGGGTGGCTCGGCCATCCTGATTTGGCCAAAGGGGTGGCTGAACCACCCTCATTGGCCAAAATGGAGGTAGTTCGACCACCCCTAAGGGCCAAATGGAGGTGGCCGAAGCCACCTCAATTTGGCCAAAGAGACTGGTTCGGGAGTGACCGAAACTACTCCCCTCTGGCCGGAATGGGGGTGGCATGACCCATGGGGTGGTTCAACCATCCCCAAGGGCCCAAATGGGGGTGGCCGAAACCACCCCGATTTGGCCAAGGGGTGGTTCGGGGGTGGGCCGAACCACCCCCATCTAGCCGGAATGAGGGTGGCGAGCCACCCCCATAACCTATGGGGGTGGTTCGACCAACCCCAAGGGCCCAAATGGGGGTGGTTTTGGCCACCCCAAATGGCTTAGGGGTGGCTATGGCCACCCCAAATTTTTTTTTTTTTTTTTTAAATTAAAAAAAAAAAAAATTGATCAGAGGCATTTTAGTCATTTTCACCCCCAAAACCCCACGTGACGCGCACATGATCTAAATCCGTCAAAAATGATGGAAAAAAGTGACGGAGTGACGACATTGAAAATTTTTAAAACTTTGAGGAAGTACATTGTCACTTTTTAAACTTCGGTGACCGACTTACAAAAGTGGGTATACTTTAGGAATAAAATGTATTTAACTCAAATAAAATAAAAAATGGACGAAAAAGAGTAAATTAAAAGAGCATTTTTCTTCCATATAAATAGTTATTCTATTTCTATACCTATTCATGTCTACCAGATGTGACATATATGTACGGATTGAAAGATTTTCAATAAATTTTCAAAAAAATCAACAGGGATTGGAATGTAAACCATAAACAGTGTATTGAAGGGTATTGGAATGACTCTCAAAAAAAAAAAAAAAAAGACGGGTATTGGAACTTAACCATAAAGTACCCCACTATGATAAATTGGGTGACCCTTGGTGTATGATAAGCAGGAATGCGACCCTTCAAAAAGTATTTACTGTTAGAATAGTTTCCGGTATGATGAGCACTAATGGTTGAGAATGAAAGCTCCTGGATATACTTCTGATAATCTGTTTAGACAAAGAGAAAAATCAGAGATCCTTGCCGGGGGTGTCCGGCGGGGGATAGCTCCGATGCCTAAGTCAGTAAGGCTTCCAATTTTTCAAATATCTCACAGAAGAATATTTGTAATAAAAAATCACGTACCTTTCCTGTTCCATTCATCTTCCTTTTATACTTTCTCTTGGAGTAGTATCTGAATCCCTTTCCCCACTTTTCGGGATATATCCGAGATCTGGGCGTCAAATCAGTAATATGCCGTTCCTTCCTGATTCTGGGCTATTTACTCTCAGAGAATACGCCATATCCGGGATGTGGATTCGAGACCCTCACGACTCTCGGTATTTCGCCGAGAGTCTGTTGAACTGACCTGCGATATATCTGGGATGTAGATTTGAGGCCCTTTGGACTCTCGGTATTTTACCGAGAGTTGCGGAGCCTTGACTTGTTCATCTTTCTTGGATGGGCTGAGCTTGGACTTTATCTTATAGAGCCCACTCTGTTAACCCGTTTCGAACCCATTAGCCCATCTAGGGAATATTTTCCCAACAGTTACCCCCCTAATTCCCAACCGAGACTAGACTCGGTCATGAGAATTCAGACATTACCTTTTAAAACGTTCAATATCTTTCCTTTCTTTACTAATCCTCTGTTGGTTGGGACACTTTAATCTAGCCCACGTGTCAACCCAGGGTTGTTTCTTCTGTTATATCACTTGGATCTCATCCTTGTTGCGAAGCACGTGTCAACCCCCCTTATGATGCCTCTCTTTAGGGCACTAGTCTTAAGGAAACCCACAGGACCCATCTAATCCTGCCCTTTAGGGTTTCGTCTGTCACCCACGCCTTATCCACTTCATCATTATTGCGCCGCCCTTTTCCCTCTCGATAGCAGCAGTTACGGCCGTCTCTTGGTTTTCTCGAGAGTTGACGGCTGTCATTTCCTCTCCCCGAGAGCCAACATCTGTCCCTTCATCATCCTTGGGACAAGTTTAAATAGGGCTGGCCCGCAAGGTTCTTCTCCACTTCTCGTTGTTTCCTCCATTGTTGCCTGCTTTTACCTTTTCTTCATTCTCCCCATTTTTCAATCGTCTAAAACCCTAACGTTTCCCCAACCTTTCTTTCACAATGTCTTCCTCCTGCTCTGAAAGTGCTTCCTCCAGAGAACCTAACACCCCCCTACATTCTCAAGAAGAAGAGGATGAGGTTCTTCATACGGATGGCTCGGGTGAGGCGGAGGACGGCGGCGCCAGAGTTGAGGACGAAGTTCCTCTGATTAAAGAAGGGACTAAGGTCCCGATCTCCTATATCCCTTTGGAGAGAACTAGCGAGACGATACTTACCTCTGCGGATGAGTCAAGACTACGCCATAACTTCGACATCCCTCCTGGAGTTCGTCTGCATTTCAAGGACTTTGACGGAAACTTCCCCGGCGGCGAGATTTGCCTTTTCGACAGGATGTTTATGGCCGGGCTTCATCTTCCGTTTCCTGCTATAGCTCGGGAGTTCTTGGAGTATCTTCAAGTAGTGCCGAGTCAGATCTTACCCAATGGTTGGAGATACTTCTTTGCGGCATATATACAATGGCGCCTTGTTCTCGGAGAACACCGAATGTCTATCCGAGAGTTCTTTTCCATTTACCGAGTGCAACAGTATCAAGACGGGACTATAGCTTTCCAAGTCCGATCCAACCCTCTTTTCCTTATCCTACCTCCGAGCCTTACCAGCAACAAAGAATGGAGGCATGGATACTTCTATGTCTCGGGTGACTGGGAGTGTTCCCCTCATGAGGCTTTATCTGACGTGCGAAGAATTCCCCGACAATGGAGGGCTCCTAGTGCCGAAGGTAAACACTTTCTTCTTTCTCTTTTTTTTTTTTTTTTTTTTGCGTACTTTTCACTGTACTTTCTCACTTTCAGCCCTGGGGATTCCTCACCTTAGCCGAGACGAAATCATCCGAGTCAATACAATGCTTGCTTTCTCCCGAGACATAATGAACATAGAGAGGATCAAGTTTGACAACATCGTGACGCTCGAGAATATGAGGAGGTATCTGGGCTACCAAATTCCTGAAAACAAGACTATCTAGAGGAAGAAGGGCAAATCTAAGAAAGCTCAACCACCGAGGCGGGTGGTTACCGAGAAATCAACCCGAGCCGCTCCTAAGCCAAAGCAGAAGGCTAAGAAAGGCCCAACTAAGCCTCCAACGAAGCCCGTCTTAGAAGTTAGACGAGCACCTTTTTCTGAGGCCCCGAGAGGATCAACTTTAGAAGATCCTGTTGATATGTCTCAAGGCCCCACTTCCGTCCCGATGCAAACTCTACTATCCGAGCTACGCCGGGACAATGCTGCTTCATCCGCCCGGAAGATGGCTGAGATAGAAGAACTTTTGGCCTCGGTAGACAACGAACCTGACTCTGATCCTGAGTCTGACAACCGAGAAGGTTCAGCAGAGCCAAGAGTTCAGAGTAAGAAATTTATGAGCGATGCTGTCCGAGCTGGCCCAGTTGGGGGCAGGGTTAAGACAGTCGCTCAGAAGAAGAGGAAAGCTCTGGACAAAGGGAAGGCTCCTATTGAGGAGAGACCAAAGAAGATGAGGGGAGCTGACCTAGGTATCGGCATGAGCGTGCATCTCAGCGACTTAATTGATGAAGCCAGCGTCATGTATTCAGAGCCTAGCTTTCCTTTGCCCACACCTCTATTCCCTTCTAGAAACACTTTATCTCCAAGGGGTGCTGAAGGTTCTCCCGTAACAGTGCATGGAATTCTAGATGATTCAGACTCCGCGAGGTCTGGTCATGAGAACTTTATCCGAGAGGATGTCTCGGCTGAACCTTCAGTGGAAGTAACTGAGAAGGCTCCAGAAAATTCTCCCACCCCCCAGGTTCATTTACCCCGAGCTGATACGGACCCCCCCCCCCCCCCCATTCCCATTCTCGCAAGAATGGAAGATCTGCCAACTTCTTCTCAAGGCCATGCTGCTGATCAAGGCCCTGTAACGGATCTGCCTAAGGTGCCTTCCGGGGAGACTTCAACTCGCAAACTTCCCATCCGATCCCTAAGAGAGGGTCTTCTTGGATGTCCACTTGAGGCCCTCCAGGCTTTAGCTCCTGAGAATTATCTTCAAAGGCCTGGAGCGGGCAGGACATCCTCCGAGAGATTTGCTGATATCATAGTTCATCACCAAATTGAAGTAAGTAACGGCACACTGATTTTTATGAAGTCTTTATCTGCCTTGTATAACTCCTTGATTTTCTTTATGTTTCAGTCCGCGGTGAAGCTGTCGGTTCTGTACCGAGAGTATCAAGAGTACTTAAAGGAGCATCCTCAGGAATTGCCCGAGATGCGCATGAAGCTGCAGAGTCTTGAACGCGAAGTGGCTCGGCTAAAAGAGTCTGAAGCTAAGGTAACTCAGCTACAACAGCTTCTAACCGAGAGTCAACAACACTCTTCTTCACTTGAGGCTAAGTGTGAAGAAAAAGACGAGCAGATTTCTGTGCTCAAACAGCAAGCCCGAGACTCTTCCCTTCTGCAAGAGCAGCAAGCTCAGGAGATTTCAGATTTGGAGGCTCGGTTGAATGCCTCGGAAATAGTTGTCACTTCTCTGGAATCCGCTCGAGATGTTTTAAGCGAAGAGGCAAGGCTTGCTAAGGCTGGGAAGGAAGAGGTTGAGGATAAGTTGAAGACTACAACCCAACGGTTTGAGGAAGCCGAAGGCAAGTGTGAATACCTGAAGAAGAAGCTGTCTTACTTCCGGGTTAAAGCTGCTCGGTATTTCAAGCAGCTATCCTTCCTTCCTTGGCTTCGAGATCATAGTTGGGCTCGGGGTTTCAATTGGGGCTTTGAAGCCTTCCGTACTTTAGTGTTACACCCTAACCTTTTTGACTTTGAGGCTGAATCTGTAAAATCTGATTTCCTCCCGTTTCCCGAGGCTGCTCGTAATGAACTTCACTATATGGGAGGAGAGCTATTTCCAGATTCTCTGAATTGGGCGAAGCGGATGGGCTTTCCTACGGATCACTCTTTGCCTCAACTTCCCTCGGATGTTTCTGAGTCTGATTATGAATCGTGTAGCGAAGGTTCCAGAGATGGCTGTTCGTAGGATTCTTTCTTTTTGCCTTTGTGCTGAGCCACAAACTTTGTGTTGAGCCACACATCTTTGTACTTACTGAATTTCTAAGAAAAACTTTTGATACGATTATCTTTTTGACAAAGGAAACAAGAGTTAATAACTAACCAAGAGTTAATAACTACCGAGAGGCAATAATTGCCGAGAGGCAATAACTACCGAGAGGCAATAACTATTTCTGAAATGCTTTTGCTGGAGCATATATCTCCCCTTGATAACTGAGCCAAGACCTTAGTTTTGGCTTGGTTATATCTTTATCGGAATTTATCTTTCTTTTTTTTTTGTACCTCATCAGCTAACTTCGGCGTTTAGATGATGAAGGTTTTTCCGTACTTCATCAGCTAACTTTGGCATTTAGATGATGAAGATTTTTTCCGTACTTCATCAGCTAACTACGGCGTTAGGTGATGAAGATTTTTTCTGTACTTCATCAGCTAACTTCGGCGTTAGATGATGAAGATTTTTTCCGTACTTCATCAGCTAACTTCGGCGTTAGATGATGAAGATTTTTTCCGTACTTCATCAGCTAACTTCGGCGTTAGATGATGAAGATTTTTTCCGTAGACACTCTTGGTAGTTGACAGGAATTGATCCGTATTTGTTTTGAGTGCCAAGTGTCTTTTTATTGATTCCCTGAAGAAATAATAAGGAAAATACAACAATATTTATGGATAATACTTCTTTAAGTGCTCCGCGTTCCATGGCCTTGGTAGTCGTTTGCCTTTTGCTGTTTGTAGATGATATGCCCCCTGTCGGTGATTCTGGACAACTTGGTACAGACCCTCCCAGGGCGGTCCCAGTTTTCCCTCGGTTGGACTTTGGTGGCGATAGTGACTCTTCTGAGAACCCAATCTCCGAGCTTGAAGCTTCTGGGCCTTACTTTTTTGTTGAAATACTGGGCTGACTTTTGCTGATAAGCGGCCATTCGCACTGTTGCTTCTTCTCTTTTTTTCTGGTAATAAGTCAAGATGTAAGTTGATTCCAGCGTCGTTGAGCCCAGGGTTGTAGTGAGAAACTCGAAAGCTGGGAGACCCAATTTCAGCTGGGATGACAGCTTCTGTTCCGAATGTGAGGGAGTAGGGCGTCTCCCCTGTGGGGGTCCTGGTTGTGGTGCGGTAAGACCATAAGACTTCTAGGATAAATTCCACCCAGGCTCCTTTCTTCTCGGTCAGCTTTTTCTTCAGTATTTTCATAAGAGTCTTATTTGTGGCTTCTACCTGACCATTAGCTTGTAGATGACCGGGTGAGGAAAAGAAATTTTTGATCTGAAGCTTCGCGCACCACTTTTTGAATGGATCACTGTCGAACTGTTTGCCATTGTCGATGATGAATGCATATGGAATCCCATATCGATAGACTATGGATTTCCAAAGGAAGATCTTGATATTTCCCGTAGTAATTGTGGCTAAGGCCTCCGCTTCTGCCCATTTGGTGAAATAATCCACTGCCACTACCAGGAATTTACAGCTTCCTTTTCCGAGTGGTATGGGTCCCACAATGTCAACCCCCCATTTGGCGAAGGGTCATGGCGATGAAATCGGACTTAATTCTTCTGGTGGGCTTTTTTCATCTTGGGCAAATCGCTGGCATTTGTCGCGGTGTCTGACCAGTGCTGCTGAATCTCCATTCATTTTTTGCCAGTAATATCCGGCCCTGACTGCTTTGTGAGCGAGCATTCGACTTCCCATGTGGCTTCCACAAATGCCTTCATGTATTTCTCTGAGGACATATTCACCCTCGGAGTTTGATAAGCACTTGAGGAGAGGTAGCATATAACCCCTCTTGTATAGAGTATCTCCGCTGAGAGTGTATCTTGCTGATCGCATCCTGATTTTCCGAGCCTCCTTTTTGTCTTCAGGGAGATTCCCGTCTTTTAAATACTGAATGATTTCCTTAGCCCATTCCGGACTAGGATTCTCGGTGTTGATGTGCATCATATCATTATTTTTAATAATGGAAGGTTTAGTCAAGACTCGTACCTTACGCTTGGATGCGTCGATTTCTTCATCCGACCCTGATCCTATCCGAGCTAGGGCGTCGGCTCTGACATTTTCTTCTCTCGGAATTTTCGTCAGTACTATCCGGTCAAAGTCGGCTCGGTATTCTTGGATCTTTGCAAGATACTTGATCATCTTCTCTCCTCGAGCTTCGTAGTCGCCTTGGATGTGACCGACTATTACCTGGGAGTCACTTCGGACTTCCAAGTTTTTGGCTCCAAGATCTTTAGCTATCCCGAGGCCAGCTAGGACTGCTTCGTATTCTGCTTCATTGTTGGTGGTAGCGAAGTCCATTTTGATGGCGAATTCTAGCTCTTCTTTTTCTGGGCTTACCAGGATTACTCCCGCCCCGCTGCGGGTGCATGTGGATGATCCATCTACATATATCACCCAAGTTTCATTTCCCGGGAGTTCCTTGGATTCCGGGATGTTACAGAATTCTACCAAGAAATCTGCCATGGCTTGTCCTTTGATGGCGGTTCTCGGGTGGAACTCAATGTCGAACTCCCCAAGCTCTATTGCCCAATTGATTAGCCTTCCCGAGATTTCTGGCCTTTGTAACACTTTCTTCATGGGGTATTCGGTGAGGACTCTAATAGCATGGGCTTGGAAGTATGGCCTTAACCTCCGAGCTGAGACTACCAGGGCGAATGCCAATTTTTCCAACCGGGGATATCTCTCCTCGGCTCCGTGGAGTGCTTTGCTGGTGAAGTAGACTGGCCTTTGGACTCCCTTATCTTCTCGGATCAAGGCTGAGCTTACTGCTAAAGGTGATACTGCCAGGTATAGGTATAGTATCTCCCCTTCGGTTGCTCTGCTCAAGAGTGGTGGATTGCTAAGATATTCTTTCAATTTTTCGAAGGCTATCCCGCATTCCTCGCTCCAAGTAAATGCCTTTCTGAGAATTTTAAAGAAAGGGAGACACTTATCTGTAAATCGAGATATGAAACGATTTAGTGCCGCTATCCTCCCGGTTAGTTGTTGTAGTTGCTTCATGGTCTTTGGGGGATGCATATCCAGCACTGCTTGTATCTTCTCGGGATTTGCTTCGATTCCCCTCTGTGATACCATGAATCCCAGAAATTTTCCAGAAGCTACGCCGAAGGCGCATTTGGCGGGATTCAGTTTCATCTGATACCGTCTGAGTGTTCTGAAAGTCTCTGTCAGGTCTTCTATATGGCTTCTTGATTGGATGCTTTTGACAAGCATATCGTCCAAGTATACCTCCACATTTCGCCCGACCTGCTCTCAGAACATTTTGTTCACTAGCATTTGGTAAGTAGCCCCAGCATTTTTCAACCCAAAAGGCATCATTTTATAGCAATATAATCCCCAGTCAGTGATGAAAGAGGTTTTTTCTTGATCTATCTCATGCATGTATATTTGATTATACCCGAAAAATGCATCCATGAAACTGAGGAGTTCGTGGCCTGAGGTTGAATCGACCAACAGATCTATCCGAGGCAGGGGGAAGCTATCTTTTGGACAAGCCTTGTTGAGGTCGGTGAAGTCCACGCACATTCGCCACTTGCTATTTGATTTCTTTACCAAGACTACATTAGCTAGCCATTCTGGGTAGTCTACCTCTCGGATGAAACCCGCTTGTAACAGTTTTTCCACCTCGGCTGCGACTGCTTGATTCCGCTCGGGGGCGAAGCTTCTTCTTTTCTGTTTCACGGGTCTGTGACTTGGATCTACGTTGAGTCGATGAGTTATCACCGAGGGGTTTACTCCAGGCATATCTTCATGGCTCCATGCGAACACATCTGCATTTCCTCGCAGGAACTCCACTAATGCCTCTTTTTGCTCTCGGGGTAATTGCGATCCAATTCTGACTTTTTTGTTGGAATCGCCGATCTCGAACTCCTCAAGTTCCTCCACCGGTTCTCTAGACATTGGTTGCTATCTGCTTCCCTCGTTAGCCCCTTCTCTAGGTTTGGACTTTTCCGGCAGATCTTTGAGAGAAGTATTGTAGCAATGACGTGCTGTCCATTGGTCACCTCTGACTTCTCCCACTCCCTCCTTAGTTGGGAACTTCATCTTGAGATGAACTGTTGAAGTTATTGCTTCCAACTCATTCAAAGCAGCTCGGCCCAAGATGGTGTTGTATGCAGATGGTCTGTCAACTATGAGGAATTTGACCATGATGGTTTTTTGTCTCGGGAATTCTCCGGGAGTCACTGGGAGCTCGATGGACCCCACAGGATAGACCTGTTCTCTGGCGAATCCCACAAAAGGGGATGTTGCTGGGATGATCTTGTCTCGAGAGATCCCGAGATGTAGAAAGGCTGACCAATAAAGGATGTCAGCTGAGCTTCCGTTATCTACGAGGATGCGGTGGACATTGTGGTTTCCGATTTGTATCGAGACAACCAAAGCATCCGTGTGGGGTCGACTTACTCTTGTATAATCATCATCGGAGAATCCGATGACGAGGGAATCTTTCTTACGCGTCTTGAGGGGTCGATCTAGTGTGTAGACTTCCCAGCTTTTTGCTTGCCTGGCATAAGCCTTTCTTGCTGAGTTGGTCTCTCCACCCCCTACAAATCCTCCGGATATTGTCCGGATTTCACCCAGGACTTGTCGGTTTGCTTGGCCATGGCTTCTGCTCCGTTCTCGTCTCGGTTCTTCCTGTCTCCGTTCGTGATTCTGAGCCTCTTCTCGCCTGTCTCGGTCTCGGGGATTTGGAAGCGTCTGTGCTCTGTAGTCCCGGTGTGGATACCTTTGAGTCTGGTTGTCCCTCGGTGGATACTGTCGCGGTTGGTCCTCCCTCCTTGGGTATTGCCGAGGATGGCGTTCTTCCGCCGGGTTATGGTCTCGGTGATCCCTCTGGTCTACCAGGAACTTGACGAGCCTTCCATTACCAATATGCTTCTCAATCAGTAGCCTCAAGGTAATGCATCCCTCGGTGGTATGGCCATTTGCCTCATGATAGGCACAGTACTTGTGTTGATTCTTGAGCAGTGGTTCTCCTACTATCTTAGGAGGGCGAACAAACCCTGGATCCTTCTTGATCTCCATAAGAACTTCCATTACGTCAGTGTTTAAAGGAGTGAAATTATAGTCACTGTACCTCTTATGGACTCGGGGATTGGTTATGATCTGATCATCGAGTTCTTTCTTCTTCTTCCTCTCGCCTTCTTTCTGAGCCGGGGCCGATATTTGCCGAGAGAGCCTAAGCTCTCTGAGATTCTCTTCTTGGTTAATGAACTCTTCTGCTTTGTCCATGAACTCTTGAAGATTGTCCGGCTGTTTCTTAGCTAGTTCCATCATCAGGGCCCCGCTGGGATGGATTCCTTGAAATAGCGCTGCGAAGGCCATCTCGTCAGTTACATTATCCAGATATAACTTCTCTTGATTGAACCTCATGATATAGCTTTTCAGAGATTCGTCTTTTCCTTGGACCAATGTTTAGGTGGCCCGAGGACTTCTTGCGCTTTCTCCCTGCAAAGAATTGGATCAGGAACTTTCTCCCCAGGTCTGCAAAGCTATCTACAGAACTTGGGGGTATTTTCCTGAACCAATCTCGGGCATTTCCTCCCAAGGTCAGGGGAAAAGCTCGACAAGCCACCTCATCGGATGTACCGTGGAGATCGAGATGGGCTTGGTATTGATCCAAGTGCTCGGTTGGATCTTCTTTCCCAGTAAAGATCGGGATACTAGGCACCTTGAATTTGTCAGGGAGGCGCATGGCGACAATCCTCTCCGTGAATGGTGAGGCTATTCCCTGCAATAGATTATCTACCACAGAGGTTTTGCCTTTGCCATTTTGCGAGGACTCTTGCAAGAGATCACACTTCTTCTCCAAAGCTGCCACCATCTCTCTTAGTTTCTTCACGCCAGTTTTGGTCTTCCGACGTTTTCCTGTCTGGACCGAGGGTTCAGGATCTCCCCCTTGGTTCTCACTCCGATGATTCGAAGGTTCCGGGCCTCCTCCTTGATTGTTATTCACACGGTTATGACTACTGTGTTCATCGCCATTTTCCAGCTTGCTGCCGTAGCGTGGCATTGATCCGTTGTAGTTCTTCCATATTCCTTTGCATTCGTTCAATGGTTGCTTGTAACGCAGCCACATTTGGGGTAGGGCGAGGCGGAACCTCTGCATTTATGGCTCCCTGAGGAGGAGCAGTCTGGGTTGATCGAGTGTTCACCATCACGGTTTTGCTTTTTCTGAAAACGATTAATGAATCACTTCCCACAGACGGCGCCAAACTGTTAGAATAGTTTCCGGTATGATGAGCACTAATGGTTGAGAATGAAAGCTCCTGGATATACTTCTGATAATCTATTTAGACAAAGAGAAAAATCAGAGATCCTTGCCGGGGGTGTCCGGCGGGGGATAGCTCCGATGCCTAAGTCAGTAAGGCTTCCAATTTTTCAAATACCTCACAGAAGAATATTCGTAATAAAAAATCACGTACCTTTCCTATTCCATTCATCTTCCTTTTATACTTTCTCTTGGAGTAGTATCTGAATCCCTTTCCCCACTTTTCGGGATATATCCGAGATCTGGGCGTCAAATCAGTAATCTGCCGTTCCTTCCTGATTCTGGGCTATTTACTCTCAGAGAATACGCCATATCCGGGATGTGGATTCGAGACCCTCATGACTCTTGGTATTTTGCCGAGAGTCTGTTGAACTGACCTGTGATATATCCGGGATGCAGATTTGAGGCCCTTTGGACTCTCGGTATTTTACCGAAAGTTGCCAAGCCTTGACTTGTTCATCTTTCTTGAATGGGCTGAGCTTGGACTTTATCTTATAGAGCCCACTTTGTTAACCCGTTTCGAACCCATTAGCCCATCTAGGGAATATTTTCCCAACATTTACTATGATAAATTCTCCATATATAGACCAAATTGCATAATTAAGATATTGGAATACATGTTTCGTTTGACTTAGGTCCGGTAAAAAAAATTTACTTGGACTATGTTGAAATTTTTTATGGACTCAGGTTGAATTTCAGTCTATCCCTCATTTGCATAGAATATCTTAAGTTCAATATGGACCCTAGAAAAAATTATAGTATAGATACTGTAGTTTTTTTTTACAACACTTAAGCCTAAACTCAAGGATTATTTTATATATATTGAAGAGAAATGTTATAAATATGCTTGACAAGTATTCACATTTCATCTACCAAAGTTGATGTATCGTGATCCTTTCAACTGTTTAGCTAGAAAACTCACATTTTTAATTTAGCTAACCACTTTTCAAAAGTACTCCACATCAAAATTTCTAAATCTTTATCTACTTCATTTAAATATTCTTATTTATTCTTTTTATATTTTATGATGTGGATAATATTCATGAAGAATCATATGTGACAAAAATGATGATTGGGAGCCATCTTGAAAAATAGAAAATCAGTTTTAGAAATACATTAATAAAAAGACACTTATCTCACATAAAACTAAGTTAAAATAACTACAAATTAATTGAAATTATGCATATGATACTCTTGCAGAATGCCTAAAAAGAAAAACTTCAAAAAGAGTTATATCTAGGAAAACCGAAAGTATGAGCATGTATCACAAATAGATTCAGGCAAACATTTTATTCCAACATGTCGGGCAAAACTGCAAATGCAAGAAAACAAACACCTAATACACACTAAAGTTAAGGTCATGCCTCCAAAACCTCCACACATCATGGACTGCTCGTAGACTAGAGAAATTTGAGGCCTATATCTCTTGGCTTTGAGTGCGCATATAATCTACTCTTCTATCAAGTAGTTTATTTTGAGGCCCGTGAACCTTCACACATCATCTTTTTGACAATCAAATGCGACTGTCAACTAAAACACTTTTGAGAGAAACAAAATATATAAAAAATTAAAAAATCCAAGTAGTTTAAAGAGAAAAAAAATAAACACATATTCTTTTGGGAGATACTATACATTCATCTCTTGTCTATCTCCATTCAAAAAATGTTCAAATCTACCATTAAATTATGAAACCACACATGCTATCTCATATATTCAATCATAGATTTGCACACCTCTTTATACAGAGATTGATAAAAAATAATTAAAATAATTAAAACAATCAGTTATCTATCATTTAGGTTCCTATGAACCTCCATATCATCCTTTTGACAACAAAATGCGTCACCAAAAAAAAAAAAGCACACGCACATTTCATTTTAGCAAATTCCATGCAATTCCATCGAAGAATACATCAATAAAATTGCTACTCTGAGTCTCTAAAATCGGTTTGCAGCAGTTTGCTTATTGTTGACTATCCTTCTTCTGAATCAAGCAGTTAGATAGATAAAAAAAAATAAAAAAAAAATAAAAAAGGTACTTATAGTGCTTACTAATGACTATTGGCTTGGCTAAGAGCTAGGCAATATATATTATTTGGCAAGTAAAATGAACAATTCATAAGAGCCCAATATTGTTATTTATTGTTACTACCTTCCCGTGTTAGGAGGATAATTTGTGGGCCGGCTGCCTTCCTTGGATGCAGTATTGTTTCTCAAGCTCTCTCTCCAAAATCAAACCCTAATTCTCTGTCACCATCATAGTAAGTCTTTATCCTACCATCGATCGAAAGTTGATAGCGCATAAATTTGAATGATGTGTCGCCGGCAAGATGGCTGTGGGTGATTCGTTGAGTTATCATGAATGGCAATGGGCATAGCCGATGTCAACCTTTTATCTAATAAATGCATCATTTCTAGAAGTCAGGATTTATCGTACGTATTAGCTCTAAAATTATTACGGTTATCCTAGTAGCAGATAACATCAAACAAACTATAACTGATTTAATAAGCCATTCACTACATGGCTTAGTCTTTGAGATAAACATATAACTACCGGTAGATCAATTAGGTAATATTCTTTTTTGATGCCGGCACTACACAAGACCTTGCTACCCCTAGCAATATGCTATGGGGTAGTGGTCCTGCTTATGAGGTCAAATCAATACGTTCTAACAAGGGACAACAATTATATTTATCAAGCGAGAACATTTGGTTTGGGCTAACAGATGCGATAAGCTCCACTCCCACAAAACTTTCCTCATCCAATAGCATGGAAATGCCACATGGTCCATAACAACCACACATAGACAAACCCCTAGACTGGGCATTGAGTTGCTTGCATGCCCTCCTAAAGAGCATTTAAGCTATGACCTATTATTAGCGTTGATGTTGATGTAATCATGTATTAGCGTGGACAATGACTTTTTTATTTTATTCTTTATTTTGAAGGAAGTCATCAATGTTGACTTTGGAGTCGACGCTTGATGGTCTTTTATCTGAGTCAACATATTGTTCGGGTTCTAAACCCATCAGCATCGCCTACTAATACCATCAACAACGACATTTATTGTCATTGATATGTAATTATTAGCGTCAACTCAAATGTCGACGCTAATGATCATCAAAGTCGGATTATAGCATCAACATATTAATTCCCGCTAAAGACCAATATTAGCGCTGACATTTGATATTAGCTAGATATATATTGCTAATATGAGCATTTAAGGATCATCAAAAAAGGGGTTTGTTAAAGCACCTTCTAGAGGTCTCTCTAGGAGTCCTTCTAGAATTTTTTTGATTTTTTTAATCAAATTGGGGCCCACCTTTCATTGACAGGTGGGCCCCAATTTGATTAAAAAAATCAAAAAAATAAATTAGAATGACCTCTAGAAAATGCACAAGCCTTTTTTTCAACTAAAAATTTGACTAAAAAATTGTTTTAGTTTATTCGTTGCGAATACTCTTAGATCGCGGCTAAAATTTAGCATAACTGACTTATCCATTCAGCTTTTTATTTCTTAGCCATGAAAACCTTTTCTATGTTATTTTATTTTTTATTTTTAACAAATTCACAAATTAGCAACCGGCAAAGAATAATACTTCCCATAAACACTCACTTAAATAAGTAATTTGCCACACATAAAAATAAAAGACAATTAGGATCTTCCCACAATTTTCACCTTCACTCACACAACTAAATGGCTTCATCGATTAAAAAAACTAAAAATACAACAAGGTCGTAATAAATTGCTAATCCAATCACCCCAAAAAAAAAACAAAAAAAAAAAACAATATTAGAATCGTCGTTAAAACCACACCCAAAGGGAAACCGTACCACATTGATCAAATGCATCCAAAAACTTTGCATTTCACATTTCCCACAACAATCATACGGGAACCATCTCTAACTTTGCCCCATCCAAAAAAAAAAAACCATCTGATACATACAAATTCCAAAATTCTCATTAGAGAAGAGAGAGGGAGAAAGTTATTATATGATCAAGAAACTGCCACCCCATCATGGCTATTGCTATTGATCATCAAGCCGAACCTGGTGGGCCTGGGCTGGAACGTCCTCCTCCGTCGAAGATCATGGCTTGAGGGCTTGATGATCTGCATGAGAAACGCCTTGATAAAATGGGTTTTGCAGTCCAGCTTTGATTGGCTATTGTAGACCGTAGATTTGGCAGAAAGCTTGCGAGAACCACGGTGCAGGCTGCAGCGGAACGAGCCCGGGTGGGTGGTGGGAGAGCATAGGCACGTTCTTGTAGAAGAAAAGGAAGAAGAAGAAGAAGAACTTTTGGATGCCATGGCTGTGCACTGCTGCCTGTGCATGTGCTCCAAGTTTCCAACTCAGTGGTCTTTTAGTTTTGATTATTCCATTGGTGTTAAGCTAAGAACACGGGGGAGGTTAAAAATGTGAGATTTTATCGCTCCTTTATCCATTTTATTTCAAAATCTGATTACCAATTATACCCTTGTGTTGTTTGAGTTTATACTGTTATGTAAGTGGGCTTTCCAGTCTTTTGTGTAGCACGGGATAGAATGGGTCATTGCAATGACACAGCAATTGCTGTGTGCCACGTTACGGTGTCATTGATGATTTACAGAGTTTTGAGTTTTCTTCATTCCTTTGATTTGAAGCCTTTTTTAAGCATCTTTAGTTTAGAGTAATCTAAATGTTATCTATGTTTTATTTGTTTTTTTAAAAAATTAATATGATTTTTAAATTTATTATTTAATTAAAATTTAATAATTATCTATCACTACTAATGTGACTTTTAAAACATGTTTATTTTTGTAAATTATGTTTGATATGTTGGAATAGTAATTACTAGGAATATGAATTAGTATGACTAAGAATACAAATCAGTCGAAATAGAATGACCACTTTTATTCATTCATTTGGTAAAAATACAATAATGACAAATTTTTTTAACTTGAACGAAATCAAATTTCAATTAAATTTCTTAAAATATTGTTATTGATAAAAATAATATCTAAAAAAACCATTCTTTTTTCTTGAGCACAAAAAAAAAAAAAAAACCATTCGTACATACTCAAGCACGGTTATCGGTGGTAGGTACAGCCCAACGGTGACTAGTGGTAGACTATGCTGGGGTTGTCGGTGGTGGGCAAGGCTAGGCAGTGACTGATGATTACAACTATTTTAATAATAGTGGTGCAACCAAATTATAAAATAGATATTTTATTTTTTTGTGTATTCCTGCATATCAAAAGTAACCTTATATATATATTTAGATCTCAAGCTTACATATCATTTACAAAAACTAATGGACTGAAACAAGACTCCTGTAATTACAATAGTGTTTACATAATTATATGGTGTTGTCTCCATATGATCTTCTGTCAATTGGATATTAATAAACAATAAAGTTGTTGTGTCATTTACTAGTAAAACAGTAATAGTTGTTATCATTTGTTTTGAGAGATATTGCTACATGTGCTCTCATATTCATAGTTGTTGTCATTTGTTCTTGCGGGGCAATAAAGAAAAAGGAAAAAAACTTGTTATATTTAAAAATTAGAGGGTTAGTTAGTCGGTATATGAGTTCATAAAAATGGGAGAATATTGAGAAATTTTTTTTTTTTTTTTAAAAAAAGAAAAGCCCCCCGACACTTGCCATGCATCCTACGGTACACTTTTAGTTGGTCGGTTCTTTTGGGATTGTCATATAGCTTTCGACAGAAAAGTAAGTCAAATCTGTGATGTATTAGTAGAGCATCCCAACAAGCTCTCTTTTATAAGGGTTTCGTAAAAGTTAAGAGAAAAAACCTCAAAAAACAACGTCCAGCAAAAGGTGGTACTGTAGCTCTGAGCTTGACAAGTGTGAGTCGATCTGGGCACGTGCTTAAACGATTCGGACTACACTGCTCAGAGTCGGATCTCACACACACTGACACGTCACACACACGCACGTCTTTATCAGCACTTCCCAGTTCCCAATGAAGTAAGACGGTGCTCTCTTTGAAGTTTTACCTAACAAAAATGCTTTTTTTTTTTTTTTTTTCATTTTCTTTCCAAAAGTAGACAAAAATAAACCTCACAAATATAGAAATAAATTCTTTAAAATTTTTTTAAAAAAGCCATATATGTAAAGATTAAAAATAAAAATTAAAAAGGATGAACAACAACACATTTCTCTTTACTGAATAAATAAATTTTGAGAATGTCAGATTTATTATATTGAGAGAAAAATGGTATAAAGCTAGCTATTGGGTTCTGACTTTGTATTTTTTAATTTCCAGTTTGAGCACATAGAATTTCGGATCTTTTTGAGGAGTAATTCTAGGGACCGGGTTTGTATCCGCTTCCCATCCGGAAACTCAACCTGAGGTGGGGTTGGGCTGGTTTAGTTTAAAAAAAAAAAAAAAAAAAAATTAAAACTTTCAAAAAACACGATCGGTTTAATTTCCTCCCCCCCCATTTCTTCCCCCCACCCCATTTTCGAGCCCCAGCCGCTTCTCTCTCTCTCTCTCCACAGATACCGGCCACCACCGTCCACCACCGCCGTTGAACGGCGCCGGCAACGACGCCAGCTCTCATCCAGCGGCTGCTCTCTCCTCTCTCTCTGTCCACGGAGAAACCCACCGCTTCTCTCTCTCTCTCTCTCCACAGATCCCGGCCACAACAGTCCATCACCGCCGTTGAACGCGTCGGCAACGACGCCACCTCTCATCCAGCGGCTTTTCTCTCTCTGTCCACGGAGAAACCGACGGCGATGTCCACCGACAACGAAGCTGCGTCTCTCCCCCGCGATCTCTCTCTCTCTGCACACCTTCGGGCTCCAATCACCACCACTACCGACCACAACACGCCGGAAAGGTATTTTTTTTTTTTTTTAATTCTTCCCGAAAATTGCTATACCTTGAACTTTGATTTCAATTTTATCCATCTATTGAACATCTATTGACCCATCTAAGTCTGTATTTATTTGAATTCGGCTGATGTCCTTCTGCTGAACTCCTTTTGAATTTTGAAAATTTTCAATTATTTGTCCGATTTCTTTTTCTTCGTATTTTATATCCTGATAGTTGAATTTTTCAATAGGTTTAGGGAAAAATGCGAAGTTGTTATAAGTTTAGGGAAAAATGGCTTAGTTGTTATAAAGGTCTTCCAAATTTCCACTAAAATTGTCTGTTAATGCAGTCCTTTCTGCTGAATCTATTTTCGTTAATATTTGGCCACTATCTGAACTTGACAAAAAGTTTTAGTCGTTATTTTGAAGATTGGTGGTCCATCCTGCATATGAATCTCTGCAATGCTTGATTTCTGGACTTTTCACTCACTGATTTCACAGCAACATATGCCATGAATCCATGATACATGCCTTGGTCTAACTGTTATTCACAGATTTTTTTATTGGGTCCAGATTTTTTTTTTTATGTCTAACCTGAAGACTAAATTAGTTGCTGCCACGGTTATCTTTGAAAGTCTACATTTAAAAAGATTTCCTTTCTAGTTGCTCCAGTTCAATCCCTTTTCCAGTCTTGCTTATAATTTTTTTTTTTTTTTTTAAGTAATCTTGCTTATTATGTGACTTGAGTTTGAGCGGTGAGGCTCAATCAGACGTAGATGAAGTTTAAATAAAATCAAACTGAGTTTGATCTCGATTAGTTTTCTCCATGTACTTATTGCTACATTCTACAGTCCATGAATTGCACAACGTATACTACTTTTCCAATATACACTGGACCAGGTAAATATGTCATGGCCATATGGTTTCTCCTATTAGATCATGAGATTATTTATTATTATTATTATTATTGCTATGATTATTATTATTATATTATTATTATCTTTAGATTTCTTGTATAGGATAATGCTATAATATTGCGGTTAGCCTCCATTTGGATCTAGTGTAAAACAAAGGAAGTAATATAAAAGTGTAACAATGCTGAAATAAAGGAATTTATTTTCTTAATGACCATTTTCTTAAGCCATGTAGTGATTTCCTTAGGTGTTTTTTTTTTTTTTTTTTATTGTCCATGGAACCATAATATTCTCAACTTTTAATCATTTTTAGTAGACTACTAGGGAGTTGTTCCATATGCATTTTGAAAGGGGGAAAAACCATGAAGTTGATTCAGTTTCAAAATAAATTATAAAGTAGTTCAACAGGAAAACTAAATGAAGATAATGGGTTTAAAAGAACTTGAATCTTATGCATGTTCCAACCTTTGTTCAAGAGATATACCAATACTTATGGGCTCCTATCAATTCTTATAGATTAGCTTACCTTGTTATGCATTTGGTATTTGTTTATTTCTATATGTATATATACTTCAATTATACGAACAATTACCAATTACAAAAACAAGACTTCCTACAATCTTTGGAAACTAATGGTCTTAGTATGTAAAAGATTGGCACTACTATAAAAGATTACAAGCAGATGTTGGTCAATCTAGTTTGGATTTGATCAATTGCTCTAATCGTGTACGATTAAATGTTACGTTAGTTTGTTGATTGTTGTTATTCATTATGATTTCAATGAGTTCTAAATTGATTAGTCCGCGCTGTTGATGTGGCATTGTCCAACATCTCTTGGAGCAATTTTTTTCTTTGTGTTTGTATTTTATTGGTGTAATTAACTGCATTAGTTCTCTTTTTCGTAGACACAATAAAATAATGTCAACAGATACCAATGTGTCTAATGAATGGCCAACATGTGACTGTGGGGTTCCTGCCCAAATAAGGTATTCATGGACACCAACCAACTACGAAAGAAGGTGGTACGGTTGTATAAATTACAAGGTAATTTTTAAAATTTATTTTTCTTGTATTTTTTTTTTATGTTGGTAATTTATGACATTTTATCTGATTTATTTATCATGCAGAAAGGTGGTTGTGATTTTTTTTCTGTGGGCTGAAAAACGAAAGCTTAATTGAACGGTTGAAAGACGTCGAAAAGAGAATGCATGATGAAATTTGTAGACTTAAGGAAGAGATGGTACGACGGGAAGTCGAAATGCACGCCGAAATGGGTAGATTTGAGAAAAAGATGGAATGCCGGGAAGCCGAAATGCGCGCCGAAATTGGTAGACTTAGGAAAGAGATAGAACGGCGGGAAGCGGAAACGAGGGCCGAAATGGGTAGACTTGATAAAGAGATGGAAAATGCAAATATAAAAAATCAATCTATTCAATTTCGGCTGGAGTTAGAGTTGCACCAAACTAGGGAAAAATTGTACCAATCTAGAGAGAAAATGTATCAGGCTGCCTTAGCTTTTATTGTTTTGCTTATAATATTTTATGTTAGTGGTTACAGTGGATCTAATGGTAGTAAGCTGATGTTAAACTGAATTTCTATAGTTTGTTTGTTTTTTGTAAATTAATTAAGAATCGAATTGTAGTAAGTTGATTTTCTATTTGATTTGAGATTGTCTATCCCCTATAAACTATCTGGGATTGAAGTGTTTGATGTATAAATGCGTGAATACGTTGAATGAATGTGTTTGATGTATGAATGCCTATCCCCTGTATGAATGTGTTTGATGTATAGGTTTATCAACATCAGTTTATGGTGGCATACCATTGGGATATAAAGATCACAGCTAGTGTTGGAAGTTTAATGTGATAGCATTGGAAGTTTAATGTGATAGCAGTAACAATTTGAAACTCTTTGGTCTTATTCGGGCAAGTTGCTTCACTGTGGTTGGTTTTGTTAATCTCAGAAGTTGTATGTCTCAGTAAATGACTTGTGAAGGTTGTAAGTCAACTTTTATCATTAAATAAAAACTTCACAGGAATAAGGGAGGCAGATTCTTTACAATATAGGAAGTGTTCCTCCCTTAATGAAAAAGACAAATACAAATATTGTAATGTATCCTTTTCTTTTTTTCCTCCTTCCTTAAGTCCAAAAATTTCCATTGCAGACCATTTCCTCTTACACAAGTTCTACTCCCTTGTAGGACAAAAACTTTACATTATCATCCCTGAAATATAAGGGAAATGGACAAAGAACATGTGGCTGATGATGCTCTTGTCACCTCACATTTCCTCTGTTTCCATGTGCCCCTTCGATTGCTGGGCCATAATAATTTCATTTTCTGGCATGAAAGAGAAGTTCCGGATGATATTTGAAGCAGCAACAGCACACTGCTGTTTTTCTCCTCGCCCTTCTTCATCTAGATTAAAGAGACCATCTTCATCTAGATTACAGAAGCAGCACCACTGCTTCTGTAACAGAAGAACCAGATCCTAGACTGCCAACACTATCCCATAATCAGGTTCCAATTACTCAAAGTGAATATTTACTTACTTATCAAAAAAGTTATTACTTACTTACTTACTTATTTACAATTCTGCAGTTATTAGTTCTTGCAATACATCCCCAAGATCAACTTCAACATCAGGATGGCTGAATATCTTTGCAGCATTATGTCTCTTGTTTGTTGGAATTGGCTCTCCCGCCGGAGTGTAAGTATCACAGATGACCTATGTCAATTAACATAGAAAATAATAAGTGGCAAGAAAAGAATACTCAGTCCACCATAGCAATCCAGTATTCTCCTTAAAAGGTATTTTAACATGTAGCAGCAACAATGACTTTAAGAGTGTCGTGACAACAACAATTAACATAACAAGCAGAGTTTACTAATAGGCTCTATGGATTTAATCATTTTCTGCTTCTGGGTTTTCAAGGTCAAGAATATCTGGAATTCAAAACCCAAAGAAAGTCAGAAACAATAAGCCCTCTTCTTTTGGAAGGAGGAACTACCCTTGAAGAGGACTATGCCATGCCGTGGTTGAGAACTGAATGAAGCATGTTAGAGAAGCTAGGCCCTTCTTTTTGATAATATTAGTGTCAAGCCATTGAGGGCATTCTCAGCCCATCTAGAATTTATTTGCAGAAAAACTATCTCTGCTTTATTTCGAATCTCTGCACTATCTAGAAACCTTCTTGAAGTTTGTTTAATGTACTAGTCTTGAATCTAGTAAATTGTGGTTACTAACGACAAAGTTGGAATTGCCAAATCAGAACAGTAAAGAAGTTCAGTTGAAAAGCAGAGTTTATGAATTCTTCATAGCAACATAAGTTGAAATATAGAATGACCAGTTCAGTGAATTAAACATACTAACCATTGCAGAGGTGACCTTCCCAAATCCATTGTTTCCCATGATAATAAATCCATAAAGCTTCACTTCACTAACTTCTCAATGTTCAAACAAATAAAAAATGAAAATAGCAGTCAATATTTTATAACCCTTAAGCAAATACAAATGAAACAAATAGATACAAGTACTCTTTCACGGTCATATTGCAAGGTTGTTCAGCTTTCAAATACAGGTGAAGATTAATTTTCATCATTTGCCTCGACTAATTCTTTCATCATGTCAATTATAATATTGTAAAAGGAAAGATAAGTAGATTAATTTAAAATGGTTGGGATCAACAAAAGGCTTTCCTAAATTAGATGAGCCTGAGATTTCTCTATCGATTGAAGAATTAAACAAACTAATCAAATTAATCGTAATTTCTTTACCTTGAGATTTAAGCCTAAAAGACAGCACAGAGATGCCACTGTCGTCAGTATCTTTGAAAATAGCCTGCGGACTGTTTAATTGAAGAAATTAACAATACATGATTAATATAAGGATATATAATCAGAGATAAGTAAACAAAGAAGAACCAAGCAATTAAAAATGACTATCAACAATACATGATTAATATAAGGATATATAATCAGAGATAAGTAAACGAATATGTGTGAATCTTATAATTCCTATTCCCATATCAGTAAACCAGAGTTTACAGACAAGAGGAACAACAATTGCAATTGAATGCCCTAACTATTTTTCATAACACCTAAAGCTACACATACATCATCTGAAAAGAAACCCTTTAATAAACATTGGGCTATCTACAAAGAAAGAAACGAGATGAGTTTAAGAGTATCTTGATATTCCCATCACAGAATTTAACTGTTATTCACAAAGATATCCACCATCTTTTGAAATAGCCCCATCCTTATCCATGATATTACGTGCAAATTTGTGCATAAAACGGAACAGGGAAATTCAGGATGTCCAAACAAGTCCACATGCTATTAACCCCTAATAATTATAATATAACTATAAGTCATATGCATTGACATATACACAAAAGTTTTAGCAAAACGTAACTTCAATCCTACAAAGAAATAAAGTGATTGAGTTTACAGAAAACGTTCCCTGTTGCATACAACTTGCTTCAAGACAAGATCAAACTCAGAATACAGAAATAAGAAAATTTTCCAAATGTAAAACAGAGCATCAAGAGAGGAAACAAAGTTTTCCAGGAAAGATGTGAATCAATTGTTGTTTTCGAGGGAAACAAACATGGGTACAAATATAATGACAAGAAAAAGAAAGGAAAAGAGGGATACAATTTCTTGGCTTGTTTGAGAGCACGGGCGTGGCCGAAGTGGAAGAGATCGTATATTCCGTCGGCAATTCTGTGGAGAGAGAGAGAGGAGAGAGAGGAGAAGAGTGGTCTGAGAGGGACAGAGTGAAGAAAATTGGGGGAAAGGAAAAAAGTGGGGGGAAGGAAAACGCGTGCCATTTCACGCTAGTTTTAATTTTTTTTTTTTTTTTTTAAAACTAAACTCAACCCAACCCCACCTCAGGTTGAGTTTCCGGATGGGAAGCGGATACAAACCCGGTCCCTTGAATTACTCCTTTTTGAGTGTTGATCTGTTATTCTTTTGTTGAGCACATAGATTTGTAAAGGTGTAGGGTATTGACATTTGAGTGAAGGTAAAAGTCTTACGCATTTGGCTTATTTTTTAAAAAAATTGGATGAAAAAAAAAACCAAGTAAAATTTGTAAAAACAAAATGAACTTTCTCTTTATATTTTGGACCACTCTCCCTCTGACTAGTATCTGCCTTAATTTTCCATTGACAAAACAAAGTGATACTTGTCTGTTTGAAGATTCATGGTATGCATACTCCTTTTTTTTTTTTTCGATTGTGTTGTAGAACAATGAATGCAGTCACTTTTTGTCACCGTCCTTCGTAATCCTTGTGGGTTTATGTCTACACAAACTGCTTAAACGTCTAGACAATATAATTTTTTTTTTCTTCTCTTTCCTTTTTCAAATTAAGAAAAAAATTTAAAATTTAATACATTAAATTGAGAAATTTTAAATTTTATAAAAATATTAAAAAAATCATGACATTTTAGAAATAAGTAAAATTATCCCTTTTTATTTCATTTCGCATTGTATCGATACAAAGTGAATCAACTTGTTTGCTAACATCTCTTTTTTTCCCCCTCCTTTTTTTTAAAAAATAAAAATAAAAATAAAAGGCTTTTTTGGGGAACAAATTTTTTTTTTGTTTAACTCAATTCTTCTCAAAAGTCAACTATTTTCAACAACTCAAATTTATTCCGCCCAACTCAAAAAATAATATTTTTATTTAAAAAAAAACTGAAGAAAAAATAATTTTGAGGGGTGGCTCCAGGGTAGATTGGCGACCCCCAGGGATGGTTCGGCCACCCCCGAAAAGTTTTGGGGGTGGCCGATCCACCCCCTAGGGGGTGGCTGAGCCACCTCGAAGCAAATTTAGGGAGTGGCTCGACCACCTCCGTTTGATTCGGGGGTGGCCGAGCCACCCCCAAACGTTTCGTTTCGAAGGTGGCTGATCCACCCCTAGGAGTGGTTTGGCCACCCCCACACATTTGGGGGTGGTCCGGCCATCCCCTGGGGTGGTTTCGAACCACCCCATTGCTTTTTTTTTTTTTTTTTTTTTTTTTTAAATATTTTAAGAATATTTATTATTTTTTATTATATTTTTTCAAATTATTCACTTACTCAAATATTTTTTTTAAACCATCCAAACATAATTCCAAAAATTTTTTTTTCTCGATATCTGTGAAGTCAATAAATAATCAAATAAATCAAATAACTTTCAACACAAAATATTTATAAAAAATAAAAACTCATTTTATCTTTATGTGGTATCAAAATACTTTTTCAACCAAAACACAAAAAACACCTTATAAAAAAGAGGAATGCTGGAGGTCATGCTGGGATCCCTCCAGCATCCCTCTCCCACTCAATGAGCTTAATTTTTTTTATTTTTTTTATTTAAGCTCATTGAGTGGGAGAGAGATGCTGGAGGGATCCCAGCATGACCTCCAGCACTCCTCTATAAAAAACGTTATCAAACACCCTAGTCATTTCTTATTATTGTTTGTACCTCGTGCAAACCTCGAGATAATTAATTTCACTCAATTTACATTCTTTTTGGTTTTGAATGAAATGAAAAAAGAGGAAGAGGAAAAAAAGTTTTTTGTTTTTAATTTTAATTTGTTGAGCAAATCAATATAGATTATTAAAAACATAGCATATATACTTACTCATATACAAAAGGTAAGCCAAGATCTTAAAGTTCCGGACAACGGACTAGACCCAACGCTATAAGTTTGAAAATAAAGAAAAGAGACCTAAGGCTCGAGAGTAATGATAATTGTCAATTTCATGTTCATTTTGTATTCACTTAAAATTGATATAGTTTTTAAAATTATAATTGAATTTGTGATAAATCATTATTGACTTTTGATCCAATAGTAATTTTAAAAAGTAATGATACATGTCAACTCCTATATCTATTTTATGCCCACTAAAATTGATATAGCTTTTAAAATTACTATTGAATCAAAAGTAAATAATGATTAATCACAAATTCAATTATGATTTTAAAAGTCACATAAATTTTAAGTAGACACAAAGTGGACATAGATAACAAAGTGAAAAATGATATTCAAAGGCTTTCTTGTATAACAAGTAAGCACTCTGCCTTTGCCATATATTATTACTATCCATAATTAATATTCGACTGACAAAACAAATCATTAGTCCCATTAATTTGAATCAAATTTAAAAGATGTTTATAGATTTACTTAAATGGAGGATCTACTAATAATGTGACAAGTACATACAAAAATAGGTGAAACTTGAAACCGCTTTAACCACATCGATATTAATTGAATGAACCTCACAATAATTTACCATATATATAAATAGCTCGAGCATCCTATCCAATATATGCATGATATGAAAAGAATTCAATCGACAAAAATTCCACCTTACCTAAAAGCTCATGCATGGCTTTCTATCCTACTAAAGGGACATTGGAGGTGAAGTTATGAACTGTTTATATACACGATGCTGCCTTTCTCTTGCATTAAATACCCATAAGATCAGAGAAAGCATAACTGCAGCTGAAACCATAGCCAACCCAACACAAATCAATTTACTATAGTGCCTCAGGCCTGGACAATGATCGTCACTGATGTCACTAAAGGTTTTTCGAACAAAAGTGCAATCCTGTATGTCAACAAGGAATGGCCGATAATTATGCACTGCAGAGCTCACATCAACAATAGCCACCATTTGGTTGTAAAAACTAGGGGTTAACCGGCCCACACTTGTGCAGTTACCGGTTTTTGAAACTTGGCAAACATATTTTTTCCACTCCTGCAAAAAAAAAAAAACAATGAGAATATTATAACTTCCCATCATATAATGCTTAGTCTGATGACAAAAATGATGTAGCTAATAAGGATAAATCAAATTCCTTTTCCTTGACTTCCTACAAATTAACAAATGGAGCATATGAGAGTACTGAAAAAGAACTTTTAGTTTCCTTTTCTGGGTGGAAAAGAATAAGGAAAAATTTAAAGGTTATTCCAAGCAAATTGGTTGCAAGTATGCAGATTATTTCTGTCGACCTCTACAGTGTCCTAAAATTCACCGAAGAAACATAGGACGTGTAACAATTCTAAGGGTTAAGGAATTAACCGGTACCCAATTAGTATTCAATAGTCCTAAGGCTTTTGAATCAATGGTTAGGACTTTCACGATTGGAATTGGAGCATGCACCACCTCACTAGTTTGACTTACGGATATGACGACCTATATGCTGGATTAAAATGTCTTAATATTATGTATGAGCATGGTATTAAGTCATTGAATACTGATGAGTGAATGAAGTCGCCAAAGAAAAAGGTCTACCATCCGGTAGTGTTGATAAAGTAGCTAGCCCGCCATGGACGTTGAATTCGGAATCATGGTAGAATGTTACAATCCTAAGGTTAAGGGCTTAACCAAATTAGTATTCAATAATCTTAGAGCTTTTGGATCAATAGTTAAGCCTTAACAACATGCATCTAGTTTTGGAATGATTGTCCTTCTAGATTGACTAGTAGATATAGGGTGAAACTTTATGAACTTTAAATATGCTTATAATGGTCATCAACTTGAATTATTTGGAACTACAAATCCCAGATTAATTCATAGATCTCAAAGAAGGTTGAGCAAGAAGTTTCATAAAAAGGAACAGCTTGAAAATGCATGTTTAATAGTTTAGCCATTATTGTGATATGCTAGTTCTAGCTTACCTGTGCTGCATTGTTTAAGCCCACTTCACCATTAGCACATGATTTCCTGTCAGTCATATCAGAATGAAAGGGATTGCAAACAATAGGTACCATTGGACCAGATTGGTTGTAATTAAGTTCATTGATGGGTGAGTTGGGCACATTGGTGATGAACTGGTTAACATTAGCAACCAATTGGAAAGTGACATCTTTGCTTTCATACAAGGTTTCTTCCGTTGTTGCATTATCAAGACAGGGAAGAATTTCATCCAAAGCTGTGTGAGCTGTGGGGTTTTGAAGCCATTGATCCATTGCAACATACACATGTGTCTGCCATCATACTGGAACATAGATAACGATATATTAGATAAACTATCGTGAGCATCAATCAAACCAGAAGTATCAATATCTTTTGCATTGGAGCTTTTGCATTCATAATGAGATGTATCTATAATTTCATTCAATAAAATCCTAGGTGCCCACATTTTTCTGGAAATTGCTAATGTGATTGAATTAGTTTTGAGATCAGGCCGGACCACTTGAGTGTTGCTTACCAAAAGAAAAGCCATATGAAATAGTTCATATATGAAGAACATTTTGCAAAGTTTTAGATTTTACAAATCTTGTAATCAGATCTGAGATATTGTGAATCCTTCTAATTTGGACAACACACTTTCTTAATTTGTTTCATCAATGATAAGAATTTGGAAAAAAAAAAAAGAGATTATAACATCATTATCAAGCACACATTCTTAGTTACCCTAAGGGAGAGCTCTTCCAATATTCTCATTAAGATATTTCATCGAGGAAACTCTGCAAGAAGGATATTGGTTTGAAAAGACTTGAACAAAATTTTCTACAATCCTTTGTTGCAGAACACAAAATTCTGCAACTATCCAATATACACTCAATTTTCTGGCTTAAAATATGATTATGAAGGTTTATCTTGCAGCATGACATATAACCATTCCATCACCAAAAAATTTCCACAACTTTTTCAAAAACCAAAAAATTTGTCATTATTTTTTTTTAAGAGTAATGCTAAGGACTACCTTTTTATCCTTCCAAAGTTGACATTGCTTTCAAAATCACTATTAAATCAAAATTCATTATTGATCCATCTCAAATTCAATAATAATTTTACAAGTCATATCGACTTTATGAGAATAAAAAGATGGTCCTAAATATTACTCATTTTCTTAATTATTAAAAGTAACACAATTTAAAGCTTGTTTTGTGACATTTTAGTCCAAAGAGAAAAGAAGCACATTGGCTGCTGCAGTTGTTTTTGTTGTTATTGTTGTTGTAGTTCCGTAGATAATGACATAAGCAATAAAGTATTTTACAGTAGGCAACAGCAAAACACTTATGGAAAATGAGAAATATGCCACACAAAATAAAAGTAACTGTGACAAGAATCCACCCTATAATCACCGATCTGCGTTCATTTAAGAAAGTAATCAACAAACAAAAGAATTGCATATATTTGCAACTGCAAAGAATTGAAAGATTATTTTAATTAAGGTTAAAAATGTTTTAAAGTTCTCTTTCATTGAAGTAAAAACATGTCTTCTCTGTATTCACTTTTGGGCCCTTTTCCAACTTGTTTCATGAAAACCATCTTGACTTCCAACCAACATTCACATGTTTGTCCTTTTGTTATTCAGTTGAAAGTTGAAACAAAATAGAACATGGGAACAATTTCAATAATCAAACAGCTTTAAACAACCTAAAAAGAATTTCTTATGGAAAAAAAAATAGTGGGTAACACACTCACGTGTAGACAAGAAACTTTAGGCTGAAAACTGAAAACACTGCAATTAATAATTACAACAATGTGAGAGAAAACATTTTTAGTAGGCTAATTAGAAAAAAGTAATCATCAAATTCAGACAATCCATAGTCTTACAGAAACCAAGAAGAGACAAGAGGAGCATTACAGTAGCAATAATGATAAGAGACAGTCTCCTGCAAAGCACAACAGCAAATCAAATTGATTATAAAAAAAAAATATAAAAAATTGACATCACGCCCTATTTTTTTGGTATTTACTCACACAGAATCGAAAACATGTGGAATACTCTTAGAATTCTTCTTTGTTTCGTTTTCCAGAGTGATAGAAGAATTGTTGATCATTCTTTGTACTTTGTCAATGTTGTTTTGGACATCAGCAGGTAGAAAAATTTGGTCCACCCCAACTTGCTTAGCTGCAGCAAGAGAATTTGATACATTCTTAAGATTCTCCACTACGGTATCTGCTTTCTTTAAGACATGTTCCAATGTGGTAGTCGTTTGATGATGAAACTTTCCTTGTCCAATGTACAGAACAATACATCCAGTGCTAAAACCACAAAACAAATTGACAAATAAGTCACATAGAATCAACTCTCTCATTCACACACACGTCTACACATGTGCAAGCATGTACTCAAATACCAAGGGATGGAGGTATGGGACCTACATTGCAGCGACTGTGAAGAGTGTGAGGAAGATAAGGGAAAATGCATAAGCGGTCGGAGAATCGCTATGAAATCGTGGATAGCAGCAGCAATAGTTGAGACCAATTATAATCAAGCACAGGCCGAATCCCAGAAACCAGATTGCAGCAATAAGGAATAAAGGAACACCCGTAATCCCAGCAGACTGCATTGAAAAAATATGGTGTCTAAATGCTAATTTCCTTAAAACAATTATAAAAAGCTCGGAAAAGATAAACTTATTAAGGAAACTGAAAATTGACTGATTAAACCTGCACAAAGATATTTATGAACAGAACATTAAGCTCTAATATTCGTATAATATCTAACAAAATGGAAAAAGTCACCTCAAGACCATTTAATCGACAGACAGTGCAAATGGACTGATTGACTCTAGAATTGAAAACAATGAAGCCCCTCATAGACTACATGATAAAGAGAGGACGCGAAACTAAAAAAGAAAAAAGAAAACAATAATAATTAGACAAAAGAAATAAATCATTAGGAGATGAGCAAACATCAGGTTGGAGAAAGACTTTAGAATTTGAAAAACAAGTTTGATAAAAGCTTCAGGATTCTAAAATATCAAGGCTAGCAAAACCAAGCAAATCCCAGATGAGAGAATAAGATATAATCCATGAAACTAATATTTTCAATTGAAAAAAGAATGCCATAACAAATATGCCCCCCTAATAAGTATAAAATTCAACACCTATTATAAAATTGAATTAAAAAAATATTTCCATGAATGTTAAGGCATCAGAATAGGAATTACAGAAACTCACAGACAAGTAATGCTTTTCCCTTATATTCCATCCACCCTTATAATAACGAAAATTGTCAAGAAGGTCTCTCCTGTGTGTTCTCCCTGCAGCTAATATCAGAGATGAGTTCTGTATAGCCTCAGCATTTGTTCCCTCCACAATATACCTCCTCACGCCCCATGAAACGGCACTGTACTCATCCCCATCTCTCATATCTCCAAGAAATGAATCATGACAAAATTTGTCAAAAAAAAAAACAAAAAACAAAATTGAAATAGAATACAAGGACAAAGTGGTTAGAAAATAATTCTTGATCAACCCATTGAAAAAGGCATATTTAAGTACTTTTTTTTTTTTAATGCTTGTAAATATAAAATGTAATTTATGGTTTCCAAAATGAGAAAATGCATTAATGGAGAGTGGGCTTAATTAGCATGCTGGAAGTACTTTTTGTTAGACTATGTAGAGCCTTGTTTGTATCTGGCCCAATTTGTACAAAAAAAGCGCTATGGTTTAAATAGGTATTTTCTGAGGCGTAGTCCATAGAAGCTTGGGCCGATAGGACCTGCCTGTTTATGTGCTTGGGCAGATGGCTTGGGCAAAAGCAAAATTTTTTTGGACCTATCAATTTATGTGTTTTGATTCAATTGAGAGTACTTTTATTACCACTTCTATGTGTTGTAACTGACACTTCTCTGTATTGTTTCTCAAAAATAATAAAACTTTGCTGCACCACGTAGTCCTTAAACATGAACTACTTAAATCTCTGTGTTGTAATTGCTTCTTCTTCTTTGTTTTTTTCTTTTTATTTTTCGTTTCTTACGGTTTTTGAGAAATTCGATCAATTTCCTAAAGGCTCTGGAGAAATGCAAGAGAGAAATACCTTGAACGGGGGTGGTTGGTGATATTGAGAAGCTCCATGAGCGAGAGAACTCAGAGAAATGACTGAGAAAACAAGAAGCAGAGCCGGTAGCAGAAGGAAAGCCTGCTGTTGTATTGTCCGTGCAGGGAGGAATTTGGCGTAAAGCTATATGAGCTGTTTTGTCCCTCTTCTTGTATTTAATTCACATGGGACAAGATCAAAATATAGAGTTAAAACGCTGTAATAAAATTAAATAACAAAAAATTAATTAAAGAATATAACTAACAAAAAATAATTCAATAAAATTTAATTATCATCTAAAACATATAAATGTAAAATGTAATTTATTTTTTTACGTCCAGCATCTTTTCTAAATTGTCTATGTACATTGAAAATTATGGTTAACCGGCAAGGTCTATTTTTTAGATATGCTATTTGAATTTAGTCTCTTTTATTATGATGGTAATAAAAAAAAAAAGGAAAAATATAAAATTAGTCCTTGTGGTTGGCCTAAATTATATATCACTCCCTGTAGTATAAGAAAAAAACTCAAAAGTCTTTGTAGTTTGCCAAAATAACAAATCACTCCCTAAAACAAATTTTCGTCAGTCATTTTTACAGAAATCACTAGTCTGCCATGTTAGACCAATAAGGTGGCGCGCTATTGTTAAAATGACTGATGTGACAAATTAACGGTTTTTGTTAAAATGACTGACATAAATTTGCTTCAGGGAGTGATTTATTATTTTGGCCAATCATAGGGATAAAAAAAAGAAAAATATAAAATTGTCCTTGTGGTTGGCCTAAATTATATATCACTCCCTGTAGTATAAGAAAAAAACTCAAAAGTCTTTGTAGTTTGCCAAAATAACAAATCACTCCCTAAAACAAATTTTCGTCACTTTTTACAGAAATCACTAGTCTGCCATGTTAGACCAATAAGGTGGCGCGCTATTGTTAAAATGACTGATGTGACAAATTAACGGTTTTTGTTAAAATGACTGGACATAAATTTGCTTCAGGGAGTGATTTATTATTTTGGCCAATCATAGGGACCTTTGAGTTTTTTCTTATACTATAGGGAGTGATTTGTAATTTAGGCCAACCACATGGACTAATTTTATATTTTTCCCTAAAAAAAATAAAAAAAAAAAGTCATCTTAATTAAACAAGGATTTACTGGTAGAGTCGCTAAATCTACCTCGACACGAGCTCGTTTAAAATTCGACTGGAGTTCAATAGAGTCATTATTCTCCATAATCTCAAGTAACTACAATTAAAATATTTTAAAAATTCTATATAGTTATCAACACATTAATTTAAAAAAGCAATCTAAATATAAAAGTTTACATAGATAACTGTATTACTTAATAATAAATTGAAAAATAAAGCAATGCAAAGATTTGATTGCATTCCTGAAAATTTTCATGAAAGAAGGAAATTGTAACAACCCCGGAATTTATTAGTAGTAATTAACCCAGATAGTATCACCGGAATTTTCCCGGGATCATTCAGTATGTAAATAACCCGAAGAATTATCATTATTTCTATGTAAATTGGGCTAGATCGATCATCAATAGTTGCCTTCGGCGGCGGATTACCTACGCCATGATCTCCAAAACTAGGCTCTCTGTAAAATAATGATGTTTTACGGGTATATATTATACAATCAATTTCCAGAGTTTTCCCATAAAAGCCGAAACTCTATCGAAATTTTAGTAAAAAAATTCAGCATTTTTATAAAATGCCAACAACTTCATGGCGTTTCCAAGAAATGTCGATAAAGATTAATTCGGAGCGTGTATAAAAAAACGCCAAAAAAATTTCAGCCTTTTAATTATACATCATTTATGGTTTTACAAGTATCGGCATTTGAGTTAAAGAGCGGGATACATGATGCTTTAAAAAGTTGGTAACCAAGACAAGAAAAAAAAAAAAAAGAGAAACTTTGACTATATCCAATATTGTTAATTAGTGATCTAATAATTATGATGAATATCTCGTATTCCAAAACTAGCTAGTAGAGATGCCCCTATTTATAATATCAAATTTATGATTTAGTAATGAGATCGATGCTATTAACAATTACAATATTGTCTCTTTTCTTAATTGACTGTAACCCTATTTCCAAAACCAAAAAAAAAAAAAAAGACTACCCCATATTTTTCACTTAATTTTCTCAAATCCACATGTCAAGCTAGACACTATATCAAGGTAAAAAAAAAAACCGATGAGCAGGCCATTAATGTCCAGCTCGATCTTCAGTTATTCCTTAGCTATATAATATTAATATCTTAAATAAAATTATAATTATAATTAATCTTACCATCAACAGCTAGCGAATCATCATGTAAAGAAAAGCCTAAATATCATGATTCATGGACATAAAGTAAAGCTTCCCCAAGTGCTAATTGTTCTCATATCGATCCCATACAAATTAAGGAAGAAACAGCATATCATAATAAACAAATAAATAAAAAACTCCAAACAAATTGTCATCTTGAGATTCCCAAATTCTCCCCAACAAAAATATATAAATAAATTAAAAA